>JAJTUV010002082.1:0-196220 GCA_021653895.1 Mastomys natalensis | reverse complement strand
AATCCACTAAGGACAAACACAAATCTGCATAAATTCAGAATCACATGGACTATAAAAAGCTTTTAAAAAGTAAGTGACCTTCAATATTAGATGTGATCAAATATGCACCCCCAAGTTGTCATTGAGCAAGATAGTTCAGCATGTAAATATGTCTTATCTGCTGTCCAGTTTGTCAACCTGAGTTTCATCCTTTGGACCTCATATAGCAGGAGAGAAATTAGTTCCCCAGTTGTCCTCTGACCTCCACAAATGTGCTATGGCATTCATTAGCCTTCTCTCTAATACACAAAACAAATCAATGCAATGAAAATTTTAAGTAAACCATTTTTAAAAAAATTTTTATTGGATGTTTCATTACATTCCAGATGTTATCCCCTTACTCCATTTCTGCCCCCCCCCCCCCCGCCCAGGAATCTCCCTATCCTATCCCCCATCCTCCTTCTTCTATGATGATGTGCCCACACCTACCCCACTACTCCCACCTCCCCACCCTCGAATTCCTCCACACTCGGCATCCAGCCTTCATGGGACCAAGGATCTCTTCTCCCACCTATGCCTGACAGGACCATCCTCTAACATATAAAGCTGGAGTCAAGGGTCCCTCTCTATGTGCTCCCAGGCTGGAGGTTTAGACCCTGGGACCTCTGGTTGGTGGGTATTGTTGATCTCCTCTTGGGGCCACAAACCGTTCAGCTCCTTCAGTCTTCCTCTAAACCCTCATTGGAACCTGATCAGTTCATGTTGTGTGAGCATCTGCCTAATATGTCAGACTCTGGCAGACTCTAAAGAGACAGCTATATCAGGCCTTCAGCATCACTCCTGACATCCATATCAGCATCTAACTTGGTGACTGCACATGGGATAGATACTCAGGGGAATGGCCTCCAGATGGCTCCTCCTTCAGTTTCCGTCCCACACTTTGTCTCCATATTTGCTCCCTTGAGTATTTTGTTACTCTTTCTAAGAAGGGCCAAAGCACCCACACTTGGTCTTCCTTTTTCATGAACTTCATGTGGTCTGTGAGTTGTATTTGGGTATTGCAAGCTTCTGGGCCAATATGCAATTATCAGTGAATGAATACCATGTTGTTCTTTTGTGATTGGGTTACCTTACTCAGGATGATATTTTCTAGTTCCATCCATTTACCTAAGAATTTCTCGAATTCATTGTTTTAAATAGCTGAGTAATACTCCATTGTGTAAATGTACCACATTTTTTGTATCCATTCCTCTGTTGAAGGACATCTGGGTTCTTTCCAGCTTTTGGCTACTATAAATAAGGCTGCTATGAACATAGTGGAGATATGTTCCTGTTATATGTTTGAGTTTTCTGGCTATATGCCCAGGAGTGGTATAGCTGGGTCCTCAGGTCTATGTCTAATTTTTTGAGGAACCGCCAGACTGATTTCCAGATCGTTGTACCATCTTGCAATCCCACCAACAATGGAGGAGTATTTCTCTTTCTCCACATCCTCGCCAGCATCTCTATCACCTGAGTTTATGATCTTAGCCATTCTGACTGAATGTGAAGTGGAATCTCAGGGTTGTTTTGATTTGCATTTCCTTGATTACTAAGGATCTGAACATTTCTTTAGGTGCTTCTCAGACATTCAAGTTTCCTCAGTTGAGAATTCTTCGTTTAGCTCTATACCTCATTTTTTAGTAGGGCTATTTGGTTGTCTGGAGTCTAATTTCTTGAGTTCTTTGTATATATTGGATATTAGCCCTCTATCAGATGTGGAATTGGTAAAGATCTTTTCCCAATCTGTTGGTTGCCATTTTGTCCTATTGACAGTGTCCTTTTGCAATTTTATGAGGTCCCATTTGCCAATTCTTGATCTTAGAGCATAAGCCATTGGTGTTCTGTTCAGGAACTTTTCCCCTGTGCCCAAGTATTCAAGGTTCTCCCCCACCTTCTCTTCTATTAGTTTCAGTGTATCTGGTTTTATGTAGAGGTCCTTTATCCACTTGGACTTGAGCTTTGTACAAGGAGATAAGAATGGATCGATTTGCATTCTTCTACATGATGTCCTCCATTTTGAATCAGCACCATTTGTTGAAAATGCGTCCTTTTTCCACTTACAGTTTTAGCTCCTTTATCAAAGATCAAGTGACCAGAGGTATATGGGTTCATTTCTGAATCTTCAATTCTATTCCATTGATCTTCCTGTCTGTCTCTGTGACCAATACCATGCAGTTTTTATCACTATTGCTCTGTAGTACAGCTTGAGGTCAGGGATGGTGATTCCCAAGAAGTTCTTTTATTGTTGAGAATAGTTTTCACTATCCTGTTTTTTTTTTTTTTTGTTTTGTTTGGTTTGTTTTTTTTTTTTTTTTTTTGTTATTCCAAATGAATTTGAGAATTTCTCTTTCTAACTCTGTGAAGAATTAAGTTGGGATTTTAATGGGGATTGCATTGAATCTGTAGATTGATTTTGGCAAGATGGCCATTTTTACTATATTAATGCTGCCAGTCCATGAGCATGGGAGATCTTTCCATCTTCTGAGATCTTCTTCGATTTCTTCCTTCAGAGACTTGAAGTTCTTGTCATACAGATCTTTCACTTGCTTGGTTAGATTCACCCGAGGTATTTTATATTATTTGTGATATCATGAAGGTGTCATTTCCCTAATTTCTTTCTCATCCTGTTTATCTTTCAATTAGAGGAAGGCTACTGATTTGTTTGAGTTGATTTTATTACCAGCCACTTTGCTGAAGTTCTTTTTCAGGTTTAGGAGTTCTCTGGTGGAAGTTTTGGGGTCACTTAAGTATACTATCATATCATCTGCAAATAGTGATATTTTGCTTCTTCCTTTCCTATTTGTATCCCTTTGACTTCTTTTTGTTGTCTAATTGCTCTAGCTAGGACTTCCAGTACTATATTGAATAGGTAGGGTGAGAGTGGGCAGCCTTGTCTAGTTCCGGTTTTAGTGGGATTGCTTCAAGTTTCTCTCCATTTAGTTTGATGTTGGCTACTGGTTTGCTGTACATTGCTTTTACTATGTTTATTATGGGCCTTGAATTCCTGATCTTTCCAAGAAGATTTTACCATGAAGGGGTGTTGAATTTTGTCAAATGCTCTCTAGTGAGATGATTATGTGATTTTTTTTTTTCCTTTGATTTTGTTTATATAGTAGATTACATTGATGGATTTCTGAGTATTGAACCATCCCTGCATTCTTGGGATAAAGCCTACTTGATCATGATGATGATTGTTTTGATGTGTTTTTAGATTCGATTTGTGAGAATTTTATTGAGTATTTTTGCATCGATATTCATAAGGAAGATTGATCTGAAGTTCTCTTTCTTCGTTGGGTCTTTGTGAGGTTTAGGTATGAGTGTGATTGTAGCTTCATAGAATGAATTGGGTAGTGTTCCTTCTGTTTCTATTTTGTGGAATAGTTTGAAGAAAATTGGTATTAAGGCTTCCTTGAAGGTCTGATAGAATTCTGCACTAAAACTACCTGGTCCTGGGCTTTTTTTTGGTGGGGAGACTTTTTAATGACTGCTGCTATTTCTTTAGGGGTTATGGGACTGTTTAGATGGTTTATTTGCTCCTGATTTAACTTTGGTACCTGGAATCTGTCTAGAAAATAGTCCATTTCATCCAGATTTTCCAGTTTTGTTGAGTATAGGCCTTTGTAGTAGGATCTGATGACTTTTTTTTTTTTTTAATTTCCTCAGTTTCTGTTGTTATGTGTCCCTTTTCAGTTCTGATTTCATTAATTTGGATACTGTCTCTCTGCCCTCTGGTTAGTCTGGCTAAGGGTTTCGCTATCTTGTTGATTTTCTCAAAGAACCAGCTCCTGGTTTTGCTGACATATTGTTAGTTCTTCTATTTCTACTTGGTTGATTTCAGCCATGTGTTTAATTATTTCCTGACGTCTACTCCTCTTGGGTGTATTTGCCTCTTTTTGTTCTAGAACTTTCAGGTGTGCTGTCAAGTGGTTAGTGTGTGCTTTCTCCAGTTTCTTTCTGTAGGCACTTAGAGCTATGAGTTTTCCTCTTAGCACTGCTTTCATGGAGTCCCAAAAGTTTTGGTATGATGTGTCCTCATTTTCATTAAATTCTAAAAAGTCTTTAATTTCTTTCTTTATTTCTTCCTTGACTAATTCATCATTGAGTAGAGCATTGTTAGTTTCCAGTGTATGTGGGTTTTCCATTGTTTTTGTCATTATTAAAGACCAGCCTTAGTCCTGGAGATCTGATAGGATGCAAGGGATTATTCCTATCTTTTTGTATCTGTTGAGGACTGTTTTGTGACCAATTATATGGTCGATTTTGGAGAAGGTACCACGAGGTGCTGAAAAAAAGGTATATTTTTTGTTTTAGGATGAAATGTTATATAGATATCTGTTAAATCTATTTAGTTCATAACTTCTGTTAATTTCATTGTGTCTCTGTTGAGTTTCTGTTTCCATGATCTGTCCATTGCTGAGAGTGGGTGCTGAAATCCCCCGCTATTATTGTGTGAGGTGCAATGTGTGCTTTGGCTTTAGTAAAGTTTCTTTTATCATATGTGGGTGCCTTTGCATTTGGAGCATAGATGTTCAGAATTGAGAGTTCATCTTGGTAGATTTTTCCTTTGATGAGTATGAAGTGTCCTTCCTTATCTTTTTTGATTACTTTTGGTTGAAAGTCAATTTTACTTGATATTAGGATGGCTACTCCAGCTTGTTTCTTGGGACCATTTGCTTGGAAAATTTGTTTTCCATCCTTTTACTCTGAGGTAGTGTTTGCCTTTGTCACTGAGGTGAGTTTCCTGTATGCAACAAAATTCTGGGTCCTTTTTGTGTATCCAGTTTGATAGTCTATGTCTTTTTATTGGAGAATTGAGTCCATTGATGTTAAGAGATATTAAGGAAAAATGATTATTGCTTCTGTTATTTTTGTTATTAGAGATGGAATTATGTTTGTGGAGCTATCTTCTTTTGGGGTTTTTGGAAGATTACTTCCTTGCTTTTTCTAGGTTGTAGTTTCCCTCTTGTGTTGGAGATTTCCATCAATTATCCTTTGAAGTGCTTTTTGAGGATATTGTGTAAATTTGGTTTTGTCATGGAATATCTTGGTTTCTTCGTCTATAGTGATTGAGAGTTTTGCTGGGTACAGTAGTCTGGGCTGGCATTTGTGTTCTCGTAGGGTCTGTATGATATCAGTCCAGGATCTTCTGGCTTTTATAGTCTCTGGTGAGAAGTCTGGTGTAATTCTTATAGGTCTGCCTTTATATGTTACTTGACCTTTTTCCCTACTGCTTTAGTATTTTTCTTTGTTTTGTGCATTTGGTGTTTTGATTATTATGTGACAGGAGGTATTTCTTTTCTGGTTAGTCTATTTGGAGTTTTGTAGGCTTCTTGTATGCATTTTCTTTAACAGTTGTATCAATGTTTTCCATGGTATCTTCTGCACATGAGATTCTCTCTTCTATCTCTTGTATTCTATTGGTGATGCTTGCATCTATGATTCCTGATCTCTTTCCTATGTTTTCTATCTCCAGGGTAGTCTCCCTTTGAGATTTCTTTATTGTTTCTACTTCTGTTTTTAGATCCTTGATGGTTTGTTCAATTCCTTCACCTGTTTGGTTGTGTTTTCTTGCAGTTCTTTAAGGGATTTTTGTGTTTTCTCTTTAAGGGCTTCTGCCTGTTTACCTGTGTTCTCCTGCATGTCTTTAAGGGAGTATTTATGTCCTTCTTAAAGTCCTCTATCATCATCTTGAGGAGTGATTTTAATTCTAAATCCTGCTTTTCCAGTGTGATGGGGTGTCCAGGGCTTGCTGTCGTGGGAGAACTGGTTCTGATGATGCCAAGTAACTTCGGTTTCTATTGCTTATGTTCTTGTGCTTGCCTTTTGCTATCTGGTTAACTCTAGTGCTACCTACACTCACTGTCTCTGACTGGAGCCTGTCTTTCCAGTTATCTTGCTTGTGTCAGAATTCCTCAGAGTCCAGATGTCTCTATGATCCTGTGATCCTAAGCTCCTAGGTGGAAGAATTCTTGGGACTCAGGCTGCCTCTGGGATCCTGAAATCCTGCTGCTCTGAGTGCAGTGGTTCCTCTAGAATGGTTCAGGATATGGTTTGTTCACCAGAACAGACCAGATAGGTGTCTGCCCCAGCCAAAAGGACCAAGCAAGGGGCGGAAGGGGAGTGGTATTCCCAGTAAACCATTTTAATATCAGTTTATTCCACATATTATTTTTTTCCATGGAATAATTAAAATGGCAGGCATCATGGCTGTGGATAGCATTGTTTCATTTTGTGCTTCGGAATTTGGTTTTCAGGCTCATTTTGACACATATTTTTTATTTGCTTATTTTTCACTTCGTCCTCTATTTTACTGAATGTGGACTGGATGAGACCAGGATTCACGATAACTGCCAATTTAGAGCTGGGTTTCTGATTATTGGAGTTCTATTGGAGATGACATAGGGCTACTGGTAGTTTCAGCTTGGTCCTATTTCAGGGCTCTGTTTCTTTCTCCTGCTGGTTTATCCCTGGCTTTGAAGGGATTTGGCAGTTCAATGGACTGTACTAAGTAGAGAGACTGACGATGCTACTTCCAGGACTCTTGGATTCTTTCTGAGGTCTTGGCATGTCCAACCCCTGGCCATGGGTGGACAGAGAGAGCTACAGATGCTGTGTAGTCCAAAATTGTAAACTACTTAAACAGGAGTTTTCCAATTTTTTCCCTCCTTCTCTACTTGATTATGTAGTTCTGAGATGCAGACTTTATAGATGACATCATTAAATCACAGGGTGTGAAGACCCAAGGCATCCCTCATGCGCGGTAGCTTTCATTCTTACTGGCTTGGTATTTGCAGTGTATGTCCCATTACACATTGTATCAGGCTAACGGATTGCTGATGCAGATTCCTCATGGTAATTTTTTTTCATGTGTCTTACATTTGTTTCGATTACTACAGCTGAGTGGGTCCTGCTACTTATTGTCACACACTGTTAACAGCCATAGCTTCCACTGATTTTGAGTCTGGTTTCTTCCTCTGGTCTTGAATCTATCTCCAAGCTGCAAAGCTGTTAAATCTTTGTGATACTGTCTGGTTGCTCCGGTTTTCACTGAACAAAATATAATATCAGAAAATTGGAGTGCAGATCTGCATCTAGAAATGACCAAAACGAGACTGTTACCAACATTCGTTGGCTCCCAGAGTCAACAGTGGCTAGAAACAGCTTATTTTCCATTTCCACATGGAAAGGATCAAATAGATGAAGCATGGTCACACCAACATGAGCCCCTAGAAAGAAGAAATTACAAAGACTCCCATCAAGGCAGCAGGATTAAGAATTGGGGCCAGTATTGTTTCTACTGTCTAGAAAGAATTTCTGGGTCCCTATACTCCATTAAATCCAGAAGGTTCTTTCCTGTCTATTGTAGCCTGTCCACTGAATGGTATTAGCTCTTGGTGCAGGTTAGAGGGTCAGGAGTTTAGTTTGAACAGATTAACTGCAAATATTTGTAACTTGGGGGTAAAATGTCTCCACTGATACATAGAACTGAGTGCTAATGGACTCTCATCTGTTTGTCTGCAGAGTTTGGTGTGGAGCCCTTGCTTTGCAATCTAAAAGTACACAAATCCCTTTTCAGACTGGTTCATGTAGCTGGCCCATCCATGTGCCTCTGAATTTAACAATGACTGCCTCGGGACTCCTGGAAACAACAGTAACTGAGGAGCAATGCCTTTGTCTCCACTACACAGCAGGCTGAGTTCCACTGTCTTGTTACAGCATATGAGGCGGCAGAGGCCCTCAAGGTCTCTGGTCTCAGGGTTAGCTCATTGTACTTAGCAATAGTTGGCTTTCTAGCATCGTTGAGGCTTAAGAGTGCATGGGTCCTATCAGTTTATCTAGATTCCAGGACACAGACCATGGGTTTTCTCTATAAGAACATCTTTTCTTCTCTCTCTTCTTCAAACTGCTCTTTAATTTTTCCAATTCTCTCCTGATCCTCTCCTCTAAGTGACAAACTGTCAGCTAACATACCTAATACTTAGAAGTCTATATGAGTTTGCTAATGTTCAGACTTTTGATTTTAATCATAGAGAGGACTCTTACAGATCTTGATGGTGGTCACAGTATGATCTTCTCCTAGAGAGCTATGTGCTGTAGTGAGGAACTGCTAAAGTTTCAATAGCTAGCATTTGGCTGCTAAGACAACTGTGCCCAAGTTGCTTTATAGTTGCTTTTCCATTTGCCTTCTTGTGGAAATACCTACTTTAATTTGATACCATGTGCAGTGATTTAAAAAGATGAGATGGTTCCTTAACCAAGGCATTTTCTGCCAAGATTGGTGGCAAGCTATGTTCGAGACAGGAGACTCATGTGATAGAATGTGGCCCTGTGACCTTTTGCACAGATGGCAGCACAAAAGCCCACCCTTCTCAATACAACAAATAACTAAAAATGTTTTTAAATAATAAAAGCTAGGCATTGACTTCCCTCCATGGAACAGTCCAGCTAAAGGCAGTTGAACCAAAGTGCATGGGTACCTTTGCCTGCTAACAAAAGTTGATAAGAAACTTGTTGGGTTCCCACCACATCTCAGCTAGCATGAAGGGAAAAGGTCTCATGCAAATATTTCAAGGGAAAGATTTGAAAGGATACCAGTCTCTTTTGCTCTGCCATCTTTACTTCTAATTCTCTCTTTAGCTCATCAGTTAAGGTCGGTTTTGAAGTCTATCCCTGGCCTGATGAGACTCCATGGGAGCTGGCCATGGATGTATATAAAGATGCCTTTCCTGGGAAACACCTTTATCCTAATGGACAGACTAATAATGCCTAAGTCTATGACTTGTGACCCAAGTCTTCACAGACAGTGTTTAAATGGCAAATTCCCTTGTAGCTTGTATATGGTGCAGTCCTACCTACCCGGCTACTTTCTAGGAGTCTTCTCAAGGTAAGTGCAATGCTTTACTAAGTGAGACACAGGGGAGGCAGCACACCAAACACATGAAATAATGAGAGGTTCCAGAAGGAAAAAGGCAGTGTGTTTCACACGGTCAGAGTAGAAACATGGCCAGGCCAGAACTGGGTGAGTCTTGGCCATATTATTAACCCCGGCTGACCTAAGTGGAGCAGCTCCATTGCTTGTTCTAGGAGTGCAGAATTGAAACAAGACAAACAAAAAGAAAAGCCAAAACTTTGCTGTGCAGAGAAGCCTCCTCCAGGAAGGAGCAAGTCCATGGAGAGAGACTAACGCCATGTGTCAGAGAGTTTTCCTTGACTTGTAAATGTCAATAAACTTTGAATAGCCTTCCTTTTCAAAGCAGATTTTTAGGGGAACATCCATGTTAGGTTTCTATTTTGACATGTCTAGCAACTGCAAATACTGGGAGTGTCTTTTTACTATACAGAACCATGTTGTGTGAAAATGAATGACTTCCAAGAGCTATATAAAACCCCTCCAACCTAATCCTTTTGTTGCATCCTGTTTTGTTTTATGTTAAGCAGGAGACAGTTCAGGAAGATGGCAGAAAAAGCATTCATTGTTTTTTTGTTTTTTGTTTTTTTTTATAATTCTCACCTCTTCTTTTTCTTTCTATTTCTTTTTTTAAAATGGATATTGTATTTGTTTACATTTCAGATGTCATCCCCTTTCCCTATCCCTCCCCCAGAAACCCCCTATCCTATCCCCCTCCTCCTACTTGCTTTTCTTCTTTATTAGTATTTTAAGTTAACATACAAAGTATTGAGTTTTATTACAGCATCCTCATACATGTGTCATTGGAGTTCTGATTTGTTTCCCTCTGCCCTTTCCCTTTCTTCCTCTAGCTTGTTTCCTCATCTGATTTCCTGTCACATGTATTCCATCACCCTCCCTCCTCATCCTTTTTAAAAAAATGTTAATCAAAGGCTTTATAAGTTTGGTAATCGCCAATAACAAGATGCCCATACAATCAGAAGTGTAACCCAATACCCAACCTACATATACCAACTACCTTTGACTGGCAGAGACACGAGAACATCCGCCTCCATGTTCCCCACCTCTCTCTCTCTCTCTTCCTCTCTCCTTCTTCTCTCTCTTCATCTCCTAGCTCCTCCTCTCCTTCTCCTTTTCCTCCTCCTCTCTTACTCCTCCTACCTTAGCTCCTCATACATATCATCCTTCCTGTTAAAATAAAACTTTTCTCTCAAAATACAAGTAGAGCATAACTATACCAATTTTATCAGTAAGGTACAAGATAGACCTAATACCCAGTCCAACATTTTGTTGACTAAACAGAACCTCTGTCATCTCTCCTAACTAAAAGACTTAGTTCTGAACCTGGCTTTTTCTTGGCTTTAGAATGAATGTCAGCTGAAAACTATTCTCTCAAATCTTTTCTCTAAAGGAAATAGCTGGGATTGGCTATGAGACTATAAGTTTTCAACCATGTCAGAAATCCAGAATGACTGAATTAACTGAAATTATGGGAAGCACAAAGCATAGCTTCTAAAACTTAGCCAACTTATCGAGACCGTTGAACCCCTGGACAGTCCCTATACTACAAAATGTTGGAGCATCCATCTTCAGCCTTCTGGCCCAGGATCATCTGATAGACCTAGTGATACAGAATTAATAAGGGATGATTACTGTGTCTTGGCAGATATAATCAGTCGACTATTCCGCAAGTGTGTCCTTTTCTAGACAGTAATTTGTCTGTAGATGAAAAGAGGCAATTCTTGCCTAGTGGCTGTCTCACCACAACTGATGCTCAAATTCTCAATGCTCAGTTTCTTCTTAGAATCCAAGACAGAAGCTGTCAGGAGCAGACAGGTCTCTAATCAAAATGAACATTAATACAGAAATGTTTGAAATGTTAGTTCTGTGGACTTCTGATGTTTTGAAAACCAACTATCCATGTAAGGCAATCTGGGCTGTTGTCTGTTAACTGTCTCAGCTATTTCTAAATAAAATATAAAAACACCCTAACAATAAACTCAGAGCCATGCAATTGCTACAGGCCTTAACTCACAGCTAACCATCTTGAATCAGTTAAAAGAGTTAAAGAAGGACTGGGTCTAAGCCTTGTATTCTAAATGTGTTATATAGGCACAATCCTATGAGAGTAACAATATTAATCTCACTTTTATATCAATAAGAAACTCTACCAATGAAAACTTAAATTTGAAATCAAAGTAAATTTTGTACCATTTAAGAAATTATAACACATTCCTATTTTTTACCTTTAAAAAACTATTATGTTACATACAAACTTAGTATGTAATGAGATCTCAAATATCATGTAACTCAATCTCTAAAGTTTCAAATTATTGAAATTTTATTTCTGTCCATAGTTACAAAAGTGCTTTGCAAACTAATGCCATGATTAATGGATTGGTCAATATTTTAAATATAAATATTTGAGATATTCACTTCTTGAAAAGGTGACAAACAAGTTCAAAAACTGGTTTGAAAGACTAGAAAAATGAATAGGTTCCAAATAAAAAGAAGGGTTCTTTTGTTCTTTTATTGAAAATAGACTATCTTTGCACACAATACATCCTGATTATAGTTTCCCCTTCCTCCTTTCCTACGAGTTCTATCCTACCTCTCCTCCCCATCAGATTTACTCTTTCGTCTCTCATTAGAAAATAACAGACTTCTAAGAAATAACAACCAAATACAACAAAATAAATTATAATCCTATGAAGCAAAAGCAATGATGTTGAAGTTGGACATGACAACCCACCAGGAGGAAAAGTCCCGAGGGCAGGCAGAAGAGCACATGTTGAAGAAAAAATATCTGTACAAGAACAACATCAAGTTATGCTTGAAGACAAGTCAGTTAGACTAATAGCAGACTCACAGTAGATAATTCTCAAGACAGCAGGGTCCAGAATAGTGTGCTACAAGGCCTGTAAAGGAATATCTTCCAACCAAGATTACTATGCCTTGTAAAGCCACCCTTTAGAAATGGAGAAATAAAGATAAGTATAACTTGAAGAAATTTTGAGGTCAAGATGGGTTTTATTTTTTAAATGCTTAAGAAAATCCTATGCCCAGAAATGGAAAACGTAAAAAAAAAAAAAAAAAAATTACAGCCAAGATTATGTCAAGTGTTAAGTCTCAGTTAGTTGAGTACGTGCAGGAGAGGAAAGTAGGAAAACACAACAAACAAAAACATCATCAGCATAGCAGCCATCGAATTCAGAGGTCATAGGAACTAACTAAAAAATACTCATAAGCAATAAAAAAAAATGAATGACATGACTGGCATAAGTCCATAGCTTTGAATAATAATAATATGAAATGCAAAGATAAAGACAGAGGGATATACTAAACATTACAATTCAGTAACATGATCCTTAAAGAAACTCACCAGTAAAGACATTCACAGGATTCAAATGAAAGAATCCAAAATGGCTTTCCACGGAAACATAATTAAAAAAAAAAAGAAGAAGAAGAAGAAGCAGGAGTAGCCCTACTTTTACTAAGAAAAATAAACTTTAATACTTAAAGGCAAGAAAACAAGGAAAACTTTTTTGTTTACACATATAGGATTTCTTACCAGTATTGTGAATTTCAAGTCATAAAAAGACACTATAAATAGTGAAGGTTTTCTCACACATCTTTATCCATAAGGTTTTCTCCAGTGTAAGTTCTTTTACATCTTTAAAAAAACTAGAATAAATAAAAATAAAACCTTCTCTACATGTCTGAAGTATGTATGATTTCTCCAGTATGAATCACTTCATATCTTTTAAACAGATCTAGAAATTGTGAAAGGCTTTCCTACATGGAAATAGATTCTCTTCAGTTGAGTTCATATGTGCATACTAGATACTGTGGAATAAAAGATTTTATCGAATTGGTTACATATTACAAGGGTTCCTGTCTACTGTGTTCTTTCATGTTGTCCAGAATACCTGAAAGTGGGTGAAGACTTTCCCATCTTACTTGTATACACAGGGTTTCCTTGATGAACACACGTGTGCATTTGAACATCTCCCCTCTCAAAGAAACTTTTTGATGCTAGTTAAACACTATATCCACAGTGTACCTCTCCAGTGTGAGAAATCTCATGATTTTGAGGAGACCTAAGACATTGAAGGATTTATCACGTTGTTTACCTTTAGTCTTTGCTATTTTGAAGTATGGTGAGAATGGAGGGCTACAAGAATTTTACAGCCTATCACAAAGAAATAAAATTGCCCTCTACAATCAGAGAATGTACAGCTTGTGTTTGTAGTCAGTAATGCTCTCCTTGCTGGCATTCATCAGCTGCATTTCTGGAAGGGCTCTGAGGTCAGCAAGACTTCCTTCCTGGGGGATATGCTCTGTGTGGCCACACTGTCATACTCACCACTGTGTTTTTATGAGAGGTTTTTCTCTTGGACTGACTAGGATCTTTTTCCATTCCAGCTCTCATCTCTTGTTGCTCCAGCCCCTTCGGGCCTCCCTTGAGTCAGGCAAGCCTTCTTAAAAGACTTCCCTGTGTTGTCCCCATGACAGTCCACATTGAGCTTTCCATTTGGTACAGGGTTGCCAATCTGCTATTTTTGTCTTTTCTACCTGAACTTCATCTACAGGCTCCACTCACACTACTTATTCGATCATTTCTTTTAAAAGGTAAGATCTTGCCACATAGCACAAGATAGCCTCAAATGTACTAGATAACCAAAGATGGCGTCATGCCTCAGACTTAGGGGTACTGAAACTACAGGCATGCTTCCATATTTCATTGCCCTTCATCAATAATGTTTTAGATTCTTGGGGCTCTGGTGCAGATTTACCACTTTCAGATGGCAAGTAAGACATTAGCATGCCATTTAACAATGTAAAACAATAAAATAAAATAGGATATATGTAAAATTGGAGCTCTCGTGCTCACTGGTAGTAGCTGTAGGTGCAGGCCACCATGGAAGAATGCAGACTTCCTGCACTGTAGCAGCTTGCATCCTCATGCCCAATTCGTGTGGTATATGTGGCAACATAGTTTTGATCTAGTTTTTCTCTAATGAAGAAGAAAGTTAAGGGTGGGTTTATAACCCCTGCTTTCCTGTTTTATGTTAGACTTTATGGTTTTGCATTCCAAATTCCATTACGAAAGTTAAAATAGAAAAAAATCTAAAGCTCAGAAAGTTCCTGGGGTTTGTCTGGAAGCAAGACAATGAATCTAACAAGATTTCATTAAATGAAACTCCAATCAAAGGCAAGACTTTTCTATTGGTTTTTATAAACTTTATCCCTAACGGGAAGATAGATTCAAAGTGAGGCTTAGAATAGATTTATTAGACCCCCTGAAAGGCTTCTGCAAAAATTGATTTATGTTTTAATGCAGTTCTGTCCCATAGGAATTGAGTTTCATATAAACCCAGAGTTGTGAAACCAACATTTCATGAAACATGAAAAACTCTGCTTTTAATCTTCATTTTAAAATGAGCAAATGATAGAAAAGCAGGTTGTTATGCCTCACCATAGTTACCTCAAGAATACCTTCAGGGATTGGTACCAGCAAAGTTCCAATTATGAAGTGAGTGTTTGGCATTCGTCATGGACACCCCAGACACCATGCCTTGGGCAAGGTTTAGTAACTGTCAATGTTGTTTCTCACTCCTGTGGAGGGGAGACAGCAGGGAGGCACCAATGGCTCCAGGTGGCTGGGGTGCTTGCTCACATGTAGCTTCAGAGTGGGAAAGCAGACAGTGGAGCTGGAAGGTTCTCTGGGGCGGGATAGAGTGCTAAGGGAAACAAACAGAGAAGATGGGAAAGAAAGCCTTAGCTTCACTGATGGGTGGTTGATGCTCTTTATAAATTGGTTGGATTCAGAATCACCATGAAAGGAAATCTCTGGGTGAGTCTTCAAAAGATTACCTCGATTAGTTTAATTGAGGTGACAAGAGTCATTTAAATGTGGCTAGAGTCCGGGACTGGAAAAGGAGAAAGCAAACAGCACACCAAGCAACATTCATCTCCCTCTGCTTCCTGACCCTTGATGCAATATGATGAGCAATTCATACTCCTGTGACCATGAGTTCCTTGCTACCTTAGGCTAGATGCTCAAACTACCATGAAAGGGAATATTTCATTCTTTAACTTGTTTTTGTCAAGTGTTTTGTCACAGAGACAAGACAGAAGTGAATGCAACCGATAATGATTAAAAGTTGGCAAACTGGGTCATAATTATTTACCCTTGTTGATCATCTCTAGGACTAGTGAACAAGCTATACCTGTATCTTAGTTGGAGAGATGGGATATTGCTGCAGGCCTGGAGGTAAGCTTCCTAGGGTTGCAAGTTTGCACCTGGGCCATAGACTCCAGTCAAGATAGAGAGGTGAAAGGTTGTGGAGCTAGGGTATAGAACTGATTCCAAATGGATGAGTGGATGAGTGGATATGAAGAGGCTCAAATGGGTCCTGTCAATCAGTAGAAACAGAGCTGAGAGGAGACCCCAAGGCCAGTCAGAAGTTCTTTGACTGTTGGTGCCTTGGATGCACACACAATCTGATCAGATGACTGTCTTATTGCTTCATTGGGGGTTCTAAAATGATGTGAGGATGTTTACAAATGTAGACCACCTTGAAAGATACAACTCATACACATCTGATCATATATGTATCTCTATAACCCTTTTCTCGGTTTGATATTGCTTACATTAGTCAGTACAGGAAGCATAATAGGTAACTAACTATAAAGCACTTGCTCAATATTGACTAACTGATGCTCCTAGAGTCTGGACAGTAACGTGATTATCTGTATTTTCTCCGAGAAGATACTGCTACTCAGCCAGTCTGCAAGCAGAATCCTACTCACTCAGCATAGAGCCAAAGTCTCATTCCCCACCCTCAAACAACAAATACTAGGCTATGCTTATGTCTGAGACCCCAAAGAAGACACTGCCTCATGGATTGGATGCCTAGACTGAGTCTTTTTAGTGCAAGCTCTGGGCTTGGGATGCTCTTCCAGGGACACTCTTCTGCCCCTGAGTTACACTCTGGATGGTTGCTTCTGGAAACTGGTAGAAGGCGGTAAAGCCTCCACCCATCTCCATTCTCATCTCTTTCTTGCCTGTGATCAATTCCTCCATGTACACAGATTGCCTAAAATTGAGGAGCTGTCAGTCCAACTCAGCCAGCTAAGAGGAACTATTAGTAGGAGGCTTAGACTGTCTGTGGCCTGGGAACAAGCAGGCTGGGGAATAAATATTTAGTCAGGATTTTAAAACCACTAAGAAGCAGCATGGCAATGAGACTAAACTGTTACAAGCCATGAGATGGAGATCGAGAAGGGAAGAGTGTGTCCAGGGTCGTCAAGAGGTAAGGACAGAGGCTGGTCTGTAAACCTCCCTTCCTGCCTCTCATGTCATGAGCTTTGTCCAGCCATCAGTGCCAGAAAGAGCTGTGCACAAGAGCACATGCGTGTCACTGCTCCAGGGACCACGCTGAGGTCCAGACAGGTTCAGTCTCCAGTGAGGCCCATGGTCAGCTGGCCCTCCTTGAACAAGGGATCATTGAGAGTGTTACAAGAACTCCATTTTGACAGCCTCTTCATTTATTTTTAAAGTCTAAAGGGGAGGTTTGCTTGTGAGGAACTGGGATGAAGAGTAGTAATTTGCTCAGTAATTTCATCATTCTGCAAATACAGTTACCAGTGAAGGTCAGGCTGTCCCACAACTTCAGATACAAACTCACCTTTGTAAGTAGATGTTTGGGGATGTGTCACCACACTGTGCGTTTGTTAAGCAGAAATGGAAATTTTTCTCTTTTGTGTTTTCTAAACCATCAAGAGTAGGCACGTGCCTCTGCAACCTTCATGCTCTCTGATGAAGAGAAGTCATAGAATCCATACTGACCTGTAACTGTCAGTTTCTTGGTTTTATTCACATGCAAACATTGTAAACCAGCAACAAGGATTAACTTTGCAAAAATTAAAACTAAAGTTTCAGGGCGGGGGAGCCTGCTCCACATTTAAGAGGACTGGCTGATCTTACAGAGACCTGATTTCAGTTCCCAGTGTCCATACTGCATAGGTGTCAGAGATCTGGGACTCAAGCTCCAGGGCATTAGACACCCTCCTCTACTCTCTTCTGGCACCAGGCACTGGGACACACATGCACAAATACACAGTCCATATAAATAAAAATAAATCTTTAAAAAAATGAAACCTAACCCCACCCGTTTTCTAAAGGAACATGTATATAGTGTCATATTGAGGTATACAATGTCTTTCAAATAACAAGAATCTAAAAAAAAGCAACTCCAAGAAAGAAATTAGCTAAGAAAACAAATTAGAACTGGCTACACTTGTCCTAATTAGTTCTGTGACACCCCTAAACAGTCTTAAGATAGGATGTAAAAGGAAGCCATTGCTCTCTAGAAGCTGTGTCTACTGACATCCTGGAGTGTTCTCCCTTGGTTGAGAAACCTTCATGACAGGACAAGCATATCCCAGACTTGCAAGGGTTGCTTTGATCAAGCCTGAAAAACAATGGAATCCAAATACCCAAAGCCTTGTCTAGTTGGATTTCCCCATCTCTGGACTGCATTCATTTATTTATTTTATGTGTTTGGGTAGAGTGGCCAGAGCACACGTGGAGGGCAGGATAACTTGTGGGAGTCCTTTCTCGGCTTCCACCATGTAGGATCACGGGACTGAACTCAGGTGTTAACTTGGGGGCAGGTGCCTTTGCACACTACTATGGCAATGATGACCATTTGGATAAATTTTCCTTTAAAATAAAACAAAAAATATTGCTACTTCTGCATCTTTTCCACATTCCTCTCTTCAACAGGAGAGCAGTGTTTTTATTTGTCATATGTAGGAGAACTACTGAGTGAGATGCTAAGACCCAAACAATGGAGCTTAAAGACTATTCCTCTGCAGCCCTGACTCAAGGGATCTCGCCACCATGGGCAGCTTGTCACCGTGTGTCATTGGCACTTGTATATGCAGGTCCTCCTGACTCCTCTAAGCAAAGCCAGTACCACTGAGAGAATGGATACGGCGTGCTTTTACTGCCTTTCCATCCTCATGCGTTCTTCAGTGTTCTCTGGCAGAAGCACATGTGTCTAGGCCACAGGCTTTGACAGCAAAAGGACAGACTGCTGGCCAGGACAATCTGAAGAAAACAGCCTGGCTTCTTTATATGGTGGTGGCTTCTAGACTTAATTTTTGTTGCAAAATCTGACTATTTTTCCCAAGTTCACGAGGTATCCATTTTCTTCAATGGGCAAAAACTGAATTATTGGAATGGCTAACTGGATGAAGATAATTGTTACCAAGTCTGATGACTTGAATTAGATCTCTGGGGTTTGTACAGTGGAAGGGGAGAAGCAACTCTAGCCAAGCTGTCCTCTGACTACACACGCTCACACTCACACTCACACACACACACATGGCAGGGGATAAATGAATGTAATAAATATTCATATAAACGATTATTCTATATGCTGTCCATTTGGTACATCATTTGACTGGTGTTTAACTGGTAAGCAGAAGAAGCATATGCTCACCGCCCTGTACTCACAGTCGTGTTGACAGCATTTTCCAGCACTCAATCCAGCACTTTACAAGGTACAGCTTTATATTCCCTGGGTGCAGACACTTAGATTAAACGAGCTCTGTTTCCACGGGGACTGGCATGCATTTATACAGCGTGGTGGTGTCTAGAGTCACATTGTAAGAAAAGCTAGTGAGACTTTGCTCCAAACAATGGTTTGATCAATGTTTTCAGTGTTGGAAACTTCCAGACTCTAAGCAGAAGAGGCAAATGTGATTCACTGCAGTGTTGCCTCTGGGTCTGATCTAGATGTTCATGGCAGCACTTAATGTTTAAGAAGGCTGTGTTTCTAAAATTCAAGAACTTCATTCAGGAAGTGAGGAGACTGGGAAGTCTTGCTGAGTGGTGATACAACCCAGAGAAGCTTTATTTTCTCCCTGTACTGCTTTGCCAAATTCTTTAACCTCTGAAATAAAAAAAAAAAAAAAAAAGTCCCATAGCTACCACTGAATCTCCTGTCAAACTTAAAAGTACTTAATCTCATTGAAGCCCCTTTGTAAATTTTATCACATATAAACACAGAGTGGGATCATATTTTATTTTTCATTAACCTTGCTGCTATTGTCATATCCTAAATATATTTATTTTGTTGTAATGTATTTGATGATGTGCTTGTGGACAGAAACAACTTTTAACAAGGCACCGTAATCCTCTTGAAAGGCTAAATATGTTATATTCAATATTCAACTTTGTTCTGAGATAATAACTCCTTGCACATTTTCATAAGCTAGCTTGGTGACTTCATATGGGCTGTTTAATCTTCCATTCTTCATCTTTCTTCTTTTTAAATGGCAGAAAGGACACTAACTACTCTTAGTTTTGTTGAAAAACTAAACAGGGCTGATTCTGAACTCAGGAGATTCCAATCTCTGTGATGTTTCTTTGTTTATGATTTTACAGAGTGTTCCAAGCTAGAAGGAGACAGTGAAGGACAGGGCAGGCTTCCCTACACAGAGCCACTGTCCCTGAAATAAAAATAGTCACTGCTGCCCTCCAGTGGACATATGGAGAAATGGAAAGTGTTGGCATTCTTGAAGTTGTGTTGGATTTCACACAAATGCTTCATATCTTTTAAGCAAAAAACCACCCTCTGTCTTCATTATTTAAGGTAGATATCATGAGGCTTTATGCTTTCGTGAGAGAAGGCAGGTTTAGAAAGTGGTTTGTGAAACTTGGATCTAATGAATGGGAGAGAAACTGTGTAAAAAGCTTGGAACCTCACAATTTGTTTAAGGGGAAATGAATTGAAAAGAGACAATATTTGGTCAACATTTAAAACCAGGAGTCTCTGGGGCTCAAGGAGGTGTTCTCCAGCTTTACATATGGAGGACTTGGCAGTGGGAGAGCATGTCTTTTATGGAGACATTTTGATGTCTGGGAGAAAGATAAGAAGGTGAGGAACAGCTGCTGAAGGAAAGACAGAACTGGGGACAGTCTGAAGCACTGAGGCTGGGCCAAGACACACAGCTGCTGAGGGGAGGACAGAGTGTGGGACAGTCCACAGTAGGCAGAGTCCACAGTCCTCAGGCTGGATGGAGTTGGGCTTCACACAGCTTCTCTGGAAAGCCAGGTATTGGTGGTAGAAAGAAAACCAGAACAAAGAAACACAATGCACATTGTGTGTGCATGAAAATACCACAAGATCCCTTATTCAGCTAAATAATATATATTATAGCAATGGGGTGATATGTTAATGGATAAAGTGCTTGCCACGTACTGAGAAGATAAGACTTGGATCTGCAGCAACCATGTTAAAAAGCTGGGCATAGGGGCAAATGCATGCAATCTCTGCTGGAAGGGTGGAAATAGGCAGATCCCTAATGCCCCGACAGCCCAGCCTCAGTGGCAAGTCCTAGTTATCAGTGAGAAACTGTCTCAAAAAGGACAAGCAAATAGCTTGTAAGGAAGCTCTCTAGTGATGTGATACTTTAATACCATTCCTCATGCTGTGCTGACCCCAACCATTAAATTATTTTCTTTGCTACTTTATAACTGTAATTTTGCTACTGTTATGAATTGTAATGTAAATATCTGTGTTTTCCCATGGTGGCCCCACTAAAACAATCATTTTCCACAATTGCCAACCCACAGGTTGAGAAACAATGGCCTAGATGAATTTCTCTCTCTCTCTCTCTCTCTCTCTCTCTCTCTCTCTCTCTCTCTCTCACACACACACACACACACACACACCCCTCTGCATACATACATACAGAATATGTGTGTGTGAATGAATGAGAAAGAAATCTAGGTTAATAAAGAAGATCTTTGAATAAACTGACTGCTAAGGCTCCCATATGGATGGAATCTGTCCGAACGGATGGATGTGAGTTAGAAGCCACACTCTTCTGCTTGGAATTATAGAGAAATGGACATAGGCACTGGCACTTCCATGTTTGAAGAATATTACGTGTGTGTGTGTGTGTGTGTGTGTGTGTGTGTGTGTGTGTGTAAGGACCTCTATTTGACTTGAGATCCGAGTGAGACGGTGCAGATGGTGCAGTCTGCTGACTCTGATTAGGAGTTCCCCAGAGTTTGTCTAGGCAATTATTCTAACGGATAAACTGGTTGGAGTTAGTCTGCTATAAGTATTAACAAACCATTCCAGTGGAAGTAATACGTATTGTGTTTCTGAGGATGTCAAGGTATATTTTATAACTGCATATACTCACAGCTTTTTCACCTACATGATATGAGTCCTGAGATGGAGTCAGGGCGCTTTTGGACTGTTTTGTTCTTGTATTTGGGGAGGGGGTGTGGTACATAGGTGTGCACCCTCATTCATCCATGCATGAAAGACAGAGATGGATGTCATGTGTCTTCTTTTATCACTTTCCTTGTTTTCTTTTTTAATTAAAAATTGTGTGTGTTTGTGTGTGTATGTGTGTGTGTGTGTGACTTTGTTTTGGGAAAGCGGTACACCCGTGTGAAGTTCCTGTGGAGGCCAGAAGAGGACACCAGATCCCCTGCAATTGTTACAGACAGTTTTGATCTGCCTCACCTGGGTGCTGAGAGCTGAACTCAGGACTTCTATGAACACTTTCTAGCACAAGAATTACATTAAACATTGAGCTATCTCCCCTTGTTTTCTGAGACAGTTTCCTACTGAACCTGAGACTCATCAATTGGCAAGACTGGCTTGTCTCTGTTTCCCAAAGTTGAGATTACAGGCTCACATGTGGCCATGTCTGTCTTTTTGCATAGATGCTGGGGCTCTGAACTCAGATCCCCACGTTTGCACAGTGAATCCCTTACCCACTAGCCCCTTTTCGTATTGCTTTACATTGTTACAGTGAGTCTACAGTAGGGCGCATTATTTTGGCTGCTGAAGTTTTTGTTTCATATAATGATTTTTAAAAGTAGAGGTGGATTCCACCAAAAATAGCAGATGGAAATGAAGTCTCTCTGGTTGGGTTTACTTCATGTTGCACGCAGTGTCGACAGTCAAAGCTACAATCCCCGGCACACAGCAGGTACTAAACTAGGCTGCATCCATATCTGTATCCCTCAAGTCACTTTTGTGTTGTTGAAACATGTTCTTATGTAGCTCAGGATACCCAGAATTCACTGTATAAAAGAGATGAGTCTTGATCCTCCTACCTCCACTTTCCCAGTGGTCTTCCTACCCTTCCTGGTTAACACAGCACTGTGTCAGCTACACCTGAGTAGCTGACCCAGTTCTTTGGATTGGTGGAGGGCTGAGGGCAAGAGAAAGAAAACTCAAGTCATTTGGTAAAGGCCAAATGCTGTATTTTCAACTGTGGAGTTCCTTTTTATACTCTCCACAAAACAGGAACAAAAACAGGAACAAGGAAATACATTTGGCAGCCCATCACCTAAGTTTGTATTTCTCTTCGAGCAGTCCTTTCAGGGAAAATGCATAGAGACGGGGGAGTGGGCACAACAGCAGGTGCAGAGGATGGTGACTCAGCACTGGACATCAAACTCAGGGCCTCAGGCACTTGGGCAAGCATTCTATCAACTAACTGAATCCCCAGGCCTACAGAGGATTTTATGGAGATCTGTGACCACCTAAAGATAGATGGCTGGTCTTCTGAATTTCAGTAGCTATCTCAGCATCTCTATAAAATATTCTAGTTTGTCTTAAGAAAGGTCAGCAAACAGCAGCAGCATGTGTGTCGACTCTGGGTCCATATCTTGATGCTTCTGAGGTTTAGAAAGCATCTCTATGTCTACAGTCAAATCCAAGACAGAATGAAGGCACACATGCTCAACTGTTTGTGTGTTTCCCACTCAGCATCCATCGATGATGAGCCTCACTGAGTCAGAGTTCCCCCCATGCCTTTCCACACTGACTTTTCTTCCAAGGACAGGTTCCTCTTCCACCATCCGCCACAAAGGGAGGCAGCCTCCAGGTGTCCTTGAGAGCTGGCGACTGAGCTCTGTGGACACAGTTCCAAAGGAGTCACTAGAACCAAAATCAAAGTGTCAGCCCTTCAGGAACACAAACAAATAGAAACCCGATGCTCTGCTGAGGAGGCTATGAGGAAGTCATAGACAGACAGCTACAGGGAACCGACATGCATTGCCTGAGGTTTCTGCTCTGCATGATTTATAGGACAGACTCAGTAAGCTCCACCTTGAGTTCCTGTGCATGCAGAGAAGCTTCCTAGACTCAATAATGGACTCCCTTAGGAAACATGATAGCATACTTCACTATACTCCCATTAAAAGATGTCCATTTTCCTCCGTTGAGCATAAATCAAATAAAACCAAGGATTAATGACAATACTACTAAGAATGGACAAATAGAAAAAGGATAGAATCTAGAAGTTTTATAAAAAAAATACTACTTTAAATGGGACACACTGTTTCTTTATGATTTTTGTCAGAACAATGTTTTAAAGAGCAGAAAGCCACTGATTTAAAATCACAATGCCAACCCAGAAGATACCACTAGGGGGAGCCAGAGGCTCCCCTCAGCTGCTTGACATCTCAGCCGTGATTCAGTTGGCTCAGCCTGCCAAGTGAGTAGATGGTGACACTTTTCTTGCCCAAATGGGATATAAGGGAATTGAGGATGGAGAGATAATTGTACTTTCTCTACATCTGCATGAAAGACAGTTCAGCCAGCCCATTTCTAGAAATTAGCAGTAATCTGAAGTGATTTTTCTGGAAAGGAAAATCAATAATTTAATAATCTTATGGTATAGGCTGTTTTCCCTCCCTGGTGGGTGTTAAATATTTCCTTTCAGAAGCTCTTATGGAAAATTTGCAGCAGCGATGCACTTGGTGTGCTTGTTAGTCAATCACACTAAACTTTAGGTACTAAAGACCCACTGAAAGATTATCTAAAATGCCCTCATCAAGACATACAAACAGGACTGGAGCACTGGCTGCTCCTGCAGAAGACCTGGGCTGAGTTTCCAGGATTCACAAAGAAGCTCAGTCATCTGCAACTCCAGGTCCAGTGGACCTTTGTGATCGTCTGGCCTATACACACACACACACACACACCACACACACACACACACACACAAGTAAAACAGTTTGTTTAGAAGCGTCAAGCTGCTCAGCACTGTGGGGAAGGTGTGTGCCCTGCATACACTAGAGTTACTGCTGCAGAGAGTTGATCATTGATCTCTGAAGCGATGGCATGCAGTTGGGTCTGGTAATCAAACATCCAGGGGATGGGGAAATAGCTCTGTTGGTAAAGTGCTTGCTGTGAACGTGCAAGGATCTAAGTTCAATTCCAAGAACTCTTAGATAAAAATCGGGCTGTGATAACTGACATCTGTTTGCAATCCCAGGACTGTGGAGGCAGAGACAGGAGGCTCCCTGGCAAGCCAGCCTAGCCCACTGAAGGAGTTCCAAGCCAGTAAGAGACACATATTCATACACATACCCATGCACACAAACAGGCACACATATGTGTATATTCAAGCACGCACAAGCATGCATGCCCACGAGCGTGGGGGTGCATACACACACACACACACACACACACACACACACAACACGAGTGTTTTAATTGTTTTCTGCATCCATTCTTTTTTGTTGAATCAGCCCTAAAACCATACGTTTTTAGTTAATTATAATATAAACATCTCATGGCTCATATATAAATTGGAAAATCAGGACATACGTCATCAACACAGCAGAGACTGCAAAGGCTGCATGTCACCAAAGTCTCTTCACTATCTTCTGCACATTCCCCGTTCTCCATCCCTACTGACTTTCCCCAAGTCTGCCCTTACCTTTTCCTACTGCTTTTAATTGGTCTGAGCTTCCTATATGAATGCCTGGGCTCTGACAGCGCATTTGTTTTATTGTGGAGTGCTACCTGAAGGCTGGTGTATCACAGGACACATTTATCAGGTCATTTGCTGAGGAACACTTGGGGTTTCTCAGGCAGTCAAGAGTCATTGCAGGAAAAGCATCTGTGAGCCTCCATGAGCTAATCTTTGTAGGGACAGATGTTCTCTTTTCTCCTGAGAAATTATCTCAGAGTGTGACAGCTGCTTCTTTAGAATAGCCATGCTGTATCTGCTCAACTCTTTAAAGGACTGCAGAACTGTTTACCGAACGGTTGGGTAGTTTGCCTTTTTTCCATGTACACACAGATGTCTGTGCGAATTTGTGTATACAGGTATGAAAGTGTATGTCTTGGCTTCATAACTAATTAGAGAAATACAAACTTAGCCATTGTTTCTACTTAATATCAGAGGTGGTCCCCACCTTACAATGGTATTTGAAAATACTGTAAGTCCAATCTGTGGTAACATACCTAACTTACAGAATACTGAAGTGAGTCGTACTTTAAATGTACTCAAAGCATCACCCTAGACCACAGTTGGCAGACTTGTTTACATCGAAGCCTGTTTCGTCTTGTTTCATAGCTACATCCTAAACAGACAACACACCTACTGCCTGGGCTTGACCTTCCTGACATAGGCAAGACAGGACTGTGTTAGAAACTTCCACCCCGGAAGTGATCAGCACTACCGTCAGAAGCGTGGTTCATCCAAGGGCGCTCTGCCTTCGCTGCATCCTAAAACCGAAAGCTCGCAGGTATGAACCTCATAGCCCAGGTCCACCAGCACTCCACCCTCTGCTGTAATGCTGAGTTTGTCCCCGAGTACTGTGGAGGGACAGGAACCAATTCCCTGTCACTAGCTTCACACTCCTTACTTACTTAACTTGAGCACCGTTGCACACTTTGTAGAAAAAGAAAGGAATGAACAAGGTTTTCATTTTTGCCCAGAACTAAAGTTGTTAAGACACCTTAGAAATGAAGGTGGCTTGGGTTGCCTCACACTTGTGACACCTTTGTAAATGACAAATGCACGTGTCAGGAGAAAAGGAGAGCAGACTCTGTTTCCGTGTCTGTTCTAAATTCATTTTATATTAAAAAGATGCAAGAGCTGTATTTTGAGCAGTAAGACTCCTTGAGAAGCATCCCCAGCTCCATGCTGCTTCACAGAAACGAGAGCTCTCTTTCACTTCGGGGTTCGGCGGACCATGGTCTGGGCTCAAACAAGTTCTGCAAGCAGATAAGTTGTACTTTACTGTAATTTGGCAAGGTATGTGTGTGGGGATCTCTTCGTGATTTCAATATAACTGTCTGAGTCAGGGTTTCTATTCCTGCACAAAACATCATGACCAAGAGGCAAGTTGGGAGGAAAGGGTTTATTCAGCTTACACTTCCACATTGCTGTTCATCACCAAAGGAAGTCAGGACTGGAACTCAAGCAAGTCAGGAAGCAGGAGCTGATGCAGAGGCCATGGAGGGATGTTACGTACTGGCTTGCTTCCCCTGGTTTGCTCAGTTTGCTTTCATATAGAACCCAAGACTACCAGCCCAGGGATGGCACCACCACAATGGGCTCTCCCACCTTGATCACTAATTGAAAAAATGCCTCACAGCTGGATTTCATGAAGGCATTTCCTCAGCTGAAGCTCCTTTCTCTGTGATAACTCCAGCGTGTGTCAAGTTGACACACAAAACCAGCCAGTACATACGAAAGTACACAACCAGAAAGACTCAGTTCAACATTTTGAAGACTTTCCATTTCTTATCAGCTATGCGACCTTATCATAGAAGCTAGTGGCCTATTTTGGTAGCTATGAGGGAGGCATATTGCAATATTATTTGTTTTTCAAGGTTTAAGGAAAACTTCAAATAATGCTTAAAATACTTAGAAAAGCACTGGTCATGTAATACTCAATAAATACTAATATTTATTTTCTCAAGTACTATAAGCATGTGTGAAAAGGAGACATGCATATTTACAATGGAAACGAAACTGTGAGCCTAGAAATCTACATAGAAGCCACCACTATTTTCTCACCTGAAGACCCATGTGGAAGTGCCCCTCTTCTTGCTCTGAGAGTGATATTTTATAGCTCTTTCTACTCCCAGCAGTTGGAAGAGTTTCTCAGATTTCCAGAATTGTTATCTGATCTCTGACTCTGTTGACTTTCTGTGGTATGGCTTTCTGAAGGCGCCTCTTAATCCGTTGACAGAGCACGGGTCGATTCGAGGACTGGTCTACCAAGAGTCAACCAGGGAAAAGATGTTCGGAATCACGATTTAGAAAAAATGTTGTCCATCATGGTGGGAGCAGCCTGGAGTTTGTGCCAGTGGGCTCATGGTTGGAATGCCTCTCTCAGCAGACATACAGGAGCAGGATGATAATACCCTTTGGTCTGCACCCTTGCCACCCAGAGGCTGCACCTCCTAAAGTTCCCATAACAGCACTGCCGCAGTGGACAAAGTTCCTACACTGTCTAACTGTGGGTCTTTCTGCCAAAACCATGAACTATGACGATAACAAATTATTAAATGATTCATAATTTTGCCTTCTAATTTAGGATTTACTTAAATATCTGATAATATATTTTGACTAGAGACACTTATTTTATCAAACAAGATAGTACTTATTTAAATAATAATACTTCACTAAATTAATTAAAATGCTCACAATGGTTGAACAGGAAAAAAAGTGAAGCCTTAGTGTAGGAGCAACCGACTCAGTCTCTGCTAGCCACTGAGTTGATTTGCAGTGTGAGCAGAAGTCTGCTACTTCAGGCCCTGCCAGGGTTTAGGTAGACCTTCCCAACCAAAACCCCTAGTCTGGGGCTTGTCAAACTGAACAGGGTTTTTTGTTGTTGTTGTTTTGTTTTGTGTTTCTTGTTTTAAAGTCTGGAACACTCTAGAAAACTGTTTCATAGAATATAGAATATCCCTCTATAATGTATGTGACTGCCATTGGGTTTCATTGTATGGTGATGCTAGCACACAGAGTAAGTATGGAGTGCATGGGGACAGAGTCCACACTGTGTGGGGACAGCCTCCTGAAGTGGTGAACCGCAAAGACTATACAGTAAGACGTTCTAGGATGCCATTGTGGGTGTGGCTCAGCTGGTAGAATATTTACCTAGCATTCATGAAGCCCTGCGTTCAATCCCATAAAGGGCATGCCAGCACCTGTTTGTAATCCGAGCACTTGTTGAGTTCAAGGAGACCCTGAACTACATGAGATACCAAATAAAAAGAAAAAAAATGTCGTTTGTCAAAGACCAAGTTCTAGCTCCATTGCTCCTAGTGTGGGGTTCTGGCTCACTGTCTCTGCATAGAATCTGAAGAGTAACAGTTCCCACTGCTCAGAGTTGCATGATGCTACTGTGACTATAGGCTTGGAACATAGCTTAGAGCTAGTATTGTATTCAGTTTATCACTAGAAGGAAAGTCTGCTCACCTGATGCATAGGAAGTGCTTTGTACAGGGCAGCTTTTGAGAAACTCGTCAGGACCCTCCTTGGGTCCCTTCACATTTGACTTTCAACTTTTCAATTTCAGTTTGTCCCCTAGATCATTGATGCTGTTAAGGAATGGCTTAAGGGATGGTGTGGCCCTGGAGGGGACTCAGCAAGCATGCATACTGCCTTTCTGTGTTTAGTGACAGTGTTTGCAACCAACTCTTTACCTTGGAAGTCAGGTTTCTCTTTGGTAGAAATGTTACCTATCTACCAGACCATGAGGATTGAGTTCTCTAAGGGGGTTTTCTTTTGAACTGGGAGGGATCTTATGCACCTGCTCATGAAGAGCCAGGCATTTCCTTCCCACTTTTCCCCCTCAAACTCACAGTCACAACGCCATCTTGTTTCTGTTTTTCAGAGAGAATCCTTCCCCTCTCTCTATTATTGAAATGTTCACCGAGTACTTAATTCTCCTCACAACTCAGCATTCCCAGCCACCACCTGGGCTCTCTGCCAGCTGATCTGACCCCTCCTAGCCATCTGTGTCCCAGCTGCTCCAAGAGTCTCCTAAACAAAGCTTGCCAGGTCTCTGTACAGCCCCTCGGATAAGGTTACACATTTCTCCCGCAGCATCCGGCCTGTAGGCCCAGCATCTAGTATGTGGCTCACACATCTATGAGAAAGTCAAGTTGCCATACTGCACGGTTGTTCTCATGTTTCTGTCCCATGCTGTTTGTGGGCCTGGTGTGACACCTCACATGGCCTTGGCCCTCTCTTTCTCACTATCTAACCTGCTGCCCAGAAGGAACTATTCAGTTGTACTTTATTCACTGAGTCTTAGAAAGAAGCCTGCCAGAAGCCCGAGACGGGTTTAAGCCTCTCACCAGGTCCCTCAGCCACCAGATCTTGGTGCTTTGGTTTCGAGGAAAAATTATTCTTGATCATTCTCTGTAATATTAGACTGAATAATTAGAATATAGTTGGCTGGATTGGGATGTATAAAATCAACAGTGAATCAGTTGTTCAACTTAAATGACAACTTAAGTGAGGCACACCACAGTTCCATCGTCATGACAATAGAAACATGTGACTTATGGTCAGGCTCCAGGCTCCAAAATGTCCAGTGACCTAGATTCTTCTGAGAACTCCCTGTATCCATATCTATGTGAATGAAGAACAGCTATGTGTCAGGTTCAAGTCTAGTCTGTTGTCTGTTTAGAGCTGGCACCTCCATATGGAGAACCTTCCTCAGCTTCAGGTGCAGACAAAAGTTTCACTAGTTAGGACTCTGGCAGCAAGGTGCCGTAAACTGGTTGGCAAAAGCTAAAAGGCTTTTATATTGCTTTGCATTGTATCTATATATATGTATGTCTATATGTGTGTGTGTGTGTGTGTGTGTGTGTGTGTGTGTGTGTTGTGTGCATTGTTTGTGTGTGCTGTGCGTTGTGTGTGGGCACATTTGTCTCTGGCTGTGCGTGTGTGGTGTGTGTGTGTGTGTATGTGGTGCGTGTATTCAAAATCTTCACTCACTGCACCAAGCAGCTTCATTGTTGGTTAATTTTAAAGACTAGTTAAGCCATTATTGAATCTTGCTGGGAAATTTCTGAGCCAATTTGTGTCTCTAAACAAATCTTTTTTTGGCTAGAAGAACCCATTGCTTTTGTTCTGACCTTACTAAGCCAGAATTTCTCTTTGCTGTGTATTTGGGAACTCATACTCCCTAAAGTGAGAGAGGAAAGTGTGCTCTAGGGGGAGACAGTATGAACACATGTGCTTATATTAAATGCTTAGAGTCTGCAGATATATGGTATGGATCTTGTTTCAGTGTTGTGAGTACGGCCGATAGAAGTGCAGATTTGTGTTAATGATGTGCAGTTTGAAAGGTAACTAAGAACACTTGGTCCCACAGAGCACTGGGCGATCTCATCACATGCTTTATTGAACAGGGCTTGTTAAAGTGAGCTTCGCAGGACAGTTAAACACATTTCAGAGTCTCTGAAGGTTCTGGAGATTCAGTTCCAGCAGCACTTCCACGTTCAAGGCTTCTTTTCAAGCCAATTGGCCAGGTGTTGCGACTCTCCTGGAGGAAGTGCATCTGTGTGGAAATGCTTGTGAATGCTGGACTAGTCTGAATGAAGGATGTATATGTATGTGTGTTTGTATTCAGATTCCAACAATGTATCCTTGGAAGCTGATACATTTGTTTCTTTTCCCATAACAAAACCAATTTGGAAAATTTTCTGAATTATTTCCTCTTGTTTCTCACAGTTGTATTTTATCTTGAGACTGAAAGTGGAGGAGACTCTTCCTCCTTAATCATGTAACACAGACAGGAGAATATCATGTGAGCTTAAAGTTTATCAGGTCGTGACTACTTAGCAGACAGCAGGATGATCTCTAATCACTACTAAAATATTCTTAATACCAAGGGAAACATATCAGTTACTAAGCCCTGTGTCATTTCTGAGAACAGAAGGGACCATGGGAACAGAGGAAATGGGGATAGGTTGTTTTGGAAACTCATTTCAAGTTGGGAGTTTTTGCAATTGAGGTAAAAGTGTTCGCACACATAGATAGAAAACTTGCCGACTGCTGTAAATATTCTTGGGTTCCCATTCCCAACCCCCTTCCAGCTGTTGTTACTGATAAAAGAGCCCAGCTTAAATTTAACATTTTATACTTCAGTCAGCAGCATCTCTCACTCACTGTTGTGGCTTTCCAACTGTCTCCCTGACGGGGATTTAGACCCTCGTCTCTACATCAACTCTGGATTATTTATTTACTCCATTGTGTTTATTTATCATGTGTGTGCATGTTCACTTGGGTACAGGTTTGTGTGTGTGTGTGTGTGTGTGTGTGTATGTAGAGGTCTGAAGACAACCTCAGTTGCTGTTCTTAGTCACTTTCCATCTCAGTCTTTCAGGCAGATCTCTCATCTGTATCTGGAGCTACTCAATTATTCTCTAGGCCAGTTGGACAGCAAGTCCAGAGATCCTGTCTCTGCTTCCCTGGTACAGGATCCCAAGTGTACACCAGTATGCCCAGCTTTCTGCCTGGGTCCTGGGGACTGAGTTCAGGTCCCCATGCCTGCACAGAAAACACTTTACTGAATGAGTTATGTCCCTAGTTCAGCATTCCATTAAGTCCTGTGTCTTCTCACCCTTACGAATGCCGGACCATTAAGACCAATCATGTCTTTTACTCTCTCACCTTGTCTACTCCATCCTGACATTAAAATGGGATCCTACACATTATCCTCTCATTCCTGATGGAGATGAGGCAGTTTCTCTTTTCCTATGTGTTGTTTCTTGGTGTCCACCTTCCACACAGCTCAGGCAAACATGGGATGCTATCTGCGCTTGCTTGTGCTCCCTGAGGACTTTTTACTACCTTCAGCAAAATGCAAATAACTGACTCCAAACTGAACTCGGAGCAGGAGCGAGTTTCATGTGGAACTTTTTCAAAATGTTAGAATTTGGCACCCCTCTTGACAAATGGTTAGCATCTCATAAAAATGGAAAGTTTTTCTGATTAAAACCAGGTCTGTTAATCCTGAGTTGGGAGTTTGTGGGAAACAACTGTTTTATGCACAGTGTCTGGGTCTGTCTGCTGGACAGGCGCACACACCCACTGTAGACTTTGAATCAAAGTCTGCTGAGACTAGACGACTGGCTCAGAAGAATCCTCTGCAACCCAGTAGGGTCATACTCAGGGCTGGTGACTCATGGAAAAAGCTTTGCTACGTGTGGTAGCAACACCGAGTGGGACGGCTGAGGGCAGAGACCAGGGAGGACATGAGGAGTGGTGCTGAATACTTCCTAAGACTGGTTTCTGCATCTTTCCAAAGATTCTTAGAGCTATGCAGTATCTTCTTCCCCAGTTCCCTCTTTACCCAAATTAGTCACCACTTATGTGCCACCGATGACCACAGCTCTGAAATGGGAGTCTCTGGGCTCCTGACACCGGAGGTGTTGAAATATGGCCTACACATACACTCAGCCCTTCTGGGAAGGGTGTGCACTGACGATGGATAGTGTACTGCCTCCCCACACATGTATCTGAGAACACTGAATTGCTAACATGGGAGTGACAGAAGATTAGTTTTCATGTTGTTCTGACAGTAAAACCAAATACGTAGCAGCTACTTTCCTACACTCAACTTCCGAGTGCATTGTAAGCATGCGAAAGATTTCCACTTGAAAATAAAATGCATTCAAAGTAAAAATATAGCTCTCATATAGAAATTTGAGATGATAATCGTGTTTAGATGACTCCCTAGTTCGAAGAGTCTTGGCATCTAATTGATACCCTCCATTTCTTATGGAGCTCAATTCTTCCCACCACAGAAATACTCCCGTCTGTAGGTACTGATCATTAAAGATGTAAATAACATGGAAATGATCCCATAAAGTGTTTTATAATGCCTAATAAGATTAAGGAATTGACCAGGGGTGAAAATGTATACATGCTGGATATATATGCATATGTACACATGTATAAATAAATATGTGTATATGTGCTTATGGGTGTATAGATAGAAAATAAAGCAAGAAGTATGAAGTTCAGAATGTCCAGGCTGAACCCACTAGCTGTGTGAAGCTGTTAAAATTAATGTGGTTTATTTTATGAAAGATTGAATTACTCAATTTTAAGTATTCAAATGTAAAATTATGCAAAGTATTTTTCTATAGAACACAATGTTAAGACTAAAGTTTTCTTAATCTACAAGTAGCCTAAAATAACGCTTATTTTCCATGCCATACTATACCTGAATATTGCTGATACTTTTATACACAAACATATTATTAATATACTTGGCATTCATAATAAGGAGCAGATGAAACTGATTTTCCAAGATAACATCACATTAGACTGTCAGGTTTTGTTTGCTTTTTCATGTATTTCCAAAGGTTCACATGGTCGCTAAGCAGAATCATGGTGTAAATCAGCTGGGGATTCTTTTATAAATTGCTGTAGATTGAGTCTAGGAGGAAATAACATGGCATAACAAATTTCAACAGCTTTTTTCTCAAGGCAAAAGACATTCTGAATGAACTTCATGTCTTTCTGGGTCTGTCCTGTGTTGGGTCTGTGGCACTGGGTGGCCAAAAACATACACAGCAAGGCTATCTCATGGCTGAGTGATAACCCTGAGCTTGGAAGAAGCCTGGGTATATAAGAGGAACTGGCAGGAAAATAGCCTAGCCTTGCCTAGACAGTGGCAACCACATTTGTTAGAAAAAAATAAGCCCCATGTCTAGTAGGAGTCAGATCCCTGGAGCTGGAGATATAGGCAGTTGTGAGCCACTTGATGTAGGTGCTGGAAACCAAACTTGAGTTCTCTGCAAGAACTATAGTTGCTCTTAGCGGCTGATCCATGTCTCTATCCCGAGATCTGACATTTACAGCTCAATCACTTATCTTTCTATAAGAAAGAAGAGAAACAGAGTGGAGTAAGAAGAGGAGGGAGAGTAGAGAAAGAGGAAGCGAGAAACAGGAAAGGGCACATGAGCCATAGATGGTCATGATTGTCCAAAAGACTCCCAAAATATAGGCTATTGCTATATTTGGTTCCACCTACCCCAACATTTCCCAGAAGTTGAAGGTAAGTCCCTATTGCTGAAGACACTATGCACTTCAGACACTGGACCCAGGGGACCTGAGCTGGACCTCTTAAAGTCTTCTCACTGAGATCTAGCTCAGGAAGAAGTGGGTACCAGAAAGTACCCACTAAACAAGAGGGAATCGTACCTGGTACTGGAAACCTGGCAACTACCCAGGGCTATGGAAGTCATGGATCTTTACTGACCAACACAGTCCCTAACTGTCTCTGTCCTTACATCCACAGATAAGTGTAGCCCTCACCCCTCATCAAGGTAACTTCTCTTTGTAACAAACAGAGAACAGAGAACTACAACTCATCGACATGCAGAGAGGAAGTGGGAATGTGATGCCCAGGCCATACTGATTCATCCACAGCACAATTCCCGCACCTAAGGGATCATTTCAGAAGGGGCAGAAAGACTGTAAGAGCCAGAAGACAGGAAATGTTAGATACTCTACCCATAAAGTCCCAACACTCGACTGCCTAAACATGCCCTGAATGAGCACAACAGCAATGGACATGCTAACATGGAAATTGCCATGGTTGGATCTCACAGGAACCCAATCTTAGACAAAGAACTACAGCCAACTGAGGGATGCAGAGAGAGGGAGACAGTTTTCCCCATGGAAGGGCATACCAATTAGTTATCCCATACTAAGTGATCAGCCTTGAAATCACACATACAAGTAACATTATATGGATTGATCAGGTAATGTGTGTGTGTGTGTGTGTGTGTGTGTGTGTGTGTGTGTATGTGTGTGTGTAAAATAACAACTGAAGAAAAAAAGACCATGAACTTGAGAAAAGCACAGGGAGAGACATGGGAGAGGCTGGAAGAAGTAAAGGAAAGGGAGAAAATGATGATTATATTTTAATTTCAAAACAAAATAAAATGAAATACAGGACCCCCAAAAAGGAAAGACTTGGAAGAGAAAAATGGAGGAGTGGGAAAAAGAGGAGGAACAGGGGGCCAGGGAGGGAGAGGAGGAAGCTGTGTGACATCCAAATAGTAGTAATGGAGGAAAAGGACAAGTGTCCAGGTACTCTAAAGTTTCCATCAGAGTGACATGTAATTTTTATTTTAAGTATTTGAGAGAGACAGAAGTTAATGAACAAACCAATGAATGAATAAATGACTGAGTGGCAGGATTAGTAAAACCTCATTTCCCATGTGCTAATCAGTGACTGTTTCAGTTCACACCACATCATACTGTCATGTCATAAGCCTGGCAATATACACATTTACATTCCTCTTCTATCAGATAAATCTCATCCACAAGGAAAGAAAGGCAAAGCATTGATTGACACCTTCCATTTTCAGAGGCAGCATCAGCGTCTACAGCATGGCCATCCTTCTTCCTGACATCTTGAATAACAGGCAAACCCTTGCATGAGTTTCCATTTATGGGTCTGGGAAATGTGACCAGTGTGGATTTTCTTCATGATATTTCAGAAGCGTGTGTCCTTGTGATGTAAGTTTTTCAAAGTAATATAAGATGGAAACATCTATCATGGTTTTAGAAGGTGAGCCTTGGTGGCTCCATACTTTAGGCCACTTTAAGACTCCTTGAACAATCACTAATGTACAAAGATCCACAGATAAGAATGCTTTCAGCTCAAACAGCATTTCCAATTTTCATTATGTTAACTAAGATTATATTTTCAAAAATAATTTGTTCTACCTTTGTTCAGCTGTTTGCTTTCAGTATTGAACTGTTTTTTATGAATTTGAAACACATCTTTGTAATCATTTTATGGCAGGAAATGTTTTTTGGCAACTGAGTTTAGGTAATTAAATGGAAATTATAAAGGAAATTTTTGTGGATTCAAATTGATTTGACTTTTGGTTGAAACTGTGTTATATTGTTTCATATCAAGAACAGAGAGGAATATCTTAATATTTTTATACCAGTCAAGAGGGACAATTTTGTACAATAATTTAGCTTCTACTGCATAAAACTTACATTAGGCACAAAGACTGTCAATACAAAATAAAAACCTTTTATTATTGTAGTAATGTATTCACATAAGAAAACATTATTGTGACTGTAAATATAATATCTGAATGGCCATCATAAGATTTAACTCAAAGGAAATTTAGTCATTAACTTATCACTAAATAAGTACAGGTGTTAATCAAAAAGTCCCGTCACAAAAGCAAGTGACAGGTGTATTTGATTTTTTTTTAATTTAATCTTTATGAGAGGGAGGGAGAAAGAGTGGGGGGGCTAGGGATTACTATAAGTTACAACAGTATGTACCACAAGCAGAGTGAGTATACTTTCTGTCATCTTGAGGATAATTACTAGATAATAAAACTCAAATAACTAAAAGTTTGGGTGATAAAGGTAATTATCAGAAGAAACCCTAAAGTTAATTCCTCTGGAAAAGTCTAAGAGATAGGATTGCATGGTCCCCTGCCCACAGACTGGGAGATGAGGTTGCATGGGCTCTCTTGCCCACAGGTTGTGATACAAGCTCTCCAGTGAGACAAATCTGTGAACCTATTTTGATGTTTTCTAATATTAACTGAAATAATAATAATTAGATTTAGAAACAATAAAAATAAATTTTGTTTGAAGATGTTATAATAGAATTTAATTCTTTGTAAAGTAATAAAAACTAAATTAAGGCCAACCAGATCTTTCTGTGGAACAAACGGCAGAGGTGAGTTGTGCACAGTTCCTGACCTGACCTCCATTGTCTGGCTTTAGGCTCACCCTTCTGTCCAGAGGAGCCTTGGGGTACTCCAAGAGCCTCCTGCTTCCTTGTGGAGGTCTGTGGGGCCCCAAGAGCAGACAACATGGAATTCTGTCCCAGTAATCTCTTCAAATATGGGGTACAGCCAGCAGAAGTGAGTTGCATGCAGGTGGTTCCCTGATGTCTATTGTCTGGCTCTGGGCTCACCCTTCCTCCCTGAGGAGCCCTGGGAGACCCTAAGAACTTTCTGCTTCCCATAGAGGCCAGAAGGGCCCCAAGAACAACTAGCATGGAACAGTACCCCCTAATCCCCTGCCAATTGGGTTCACCTGAGTCACAACCATCAGAGTTCCAGTTCCCTGACCTTCGCTGTTGCTCCCACAGCTCCCCTGCCTTCTGGAGGAGTCCAGGAGGAATCAGAATAATTCAGTTAACACCATGGAAAACCCCAAGGCTAAAGGACAGCATAACAAATCAATCAACAAGAGCCAGGGCAATGTGACACCACCAGATCCCAGCTATCCTGCTATAGCAAGCCCTGGATGTCCTAACAAAACTGAAAAAAAGATAATCTTAAATTCAGTCTTATAAAGATGATAGAGGCCTTTAGAGAGGAAATGAATAAATATAAAGAAATACAATAAAATATAATCGAAGAGAGGAAAGATATGATTAAAACTGTCCAAGAACTGGAAATGGAAATAGAAGCAATAAAGAAAACATAAACTGAGAGAATTGTGGAAATGGAAAACCTAGGAAGAGAACAGGAACAGCAGACAGAGGCACCACCAACAGAATACAAGAGATGAAAGAGAGAATCTCAGGCATAGAAGATACGATGAAAGAAATCTATACATCTGCGAAAGGAAATGCAAAATCTAAAAAAGTTCATGACACAAAAGCGTCCAGGAAATTTGGGACAGTATGGAAAGACAAAACCTAAGAATAATAGGAATAGAAAAAGAAGATTCCCAGCTCAAAGGCCCTGAAAACATCTTCAACAAAAGCACAGAAGAAAATTTCTCTAACCTAAAGAGTTGCCTACAAATATATAAGAAGCTTATGGAACACCAAATAGATCAGAAAAGAAAATCCTCCCACCACATAATAATCAAAATACTAAATGTACAGAACAAAGAAAGAATATTAAAAGCTACAAGGGAAAAAGGTCAAGTAACATATAAAGGCAGACTTAGCAGAATTAAACCCAATCTCTCAATAGAGTCTTTAAAAACTAAAAGAGTCTGGACAGATGTCTTTCAGATGCTAAGAGACCACAGATGTCAGCCTAGAGTTCTATACCCAGCAAAACTTTCAATCACCATAAATGGAGAAACTAAGATATTGCATGATACAACCAAATTAAAAAAAATATCTTTCTGCTAACCCAGTCCTACAGAGGATATGAGGGGAAAAACTCCAACCCAAAGACAATAACTACACTCAAGAAGCTATAAGAAATAAATCATTTCACACCATTAAAACAAAAAGAAGAATACACACACGCACACACACACACACACACACACACACACACTACCACCGCCATCAAAATAAGAGGAATTGACAATCATTGGTTGTGAGTCACCATCCTCTGCACCTGTGCTGTTATGCCTGCTCCCCCGTCTCCATGCATTTCCCCTAAAGAACTGCATCAAAACTAGGGTGATAGGCTGCCGAGTGTATCTTCTTGTTTCTGTTCCTGTTTTGTTCCTGTTTTGTGGGGAGTATAAAAGGGAGCTACGCAGTTGAAAATACAGCATTTGGCCTTTACCAAATGATTCCTAGTTTCTTTCTCTCGCCCACAGCCCTCCGCGGATCCAAAGAACTGGGTCAGCTACTTGGGCATAGCTGACAATTGGTCATTAATAACTTTCAACATCAGTGGATTCAATTCCCCAATTAAAAGGCACAGACTAACAGAATGGATGCATAAGCAGGATTCATCATTCTGCTGTATAAAAGAAATACATCACAGCAACAAAAGATAGGCATTATCTCAGAGTAAATGCCAGAAAAAAAAGGCTTTCTAAGCAAATGAACACAAGAAACAAGCTGGAGTGGACATTCTAATATCTAATAAAGTAGACTTTCAACTGAAATTAATCAAATGAGATGAGGAAGGACACTTCACACACTTCAAAGGAAAAATCAACCAAGAGGACTTCTCAATTCTGAATATATATGTCCCAAATTCAAGGACACCCACATTCATAAAAGAAACATTACTAAATTTTAAATGACACACCAAACCCCACATATTAATAGTGCAAGACTTCAACACTCCACTCTCACCAATAGACAGGTCATTAAGACAAACTAAATAGAGGAATAATGGAACTAACAAATGTTATGGTCAAATGGATATCTATAGAACATTTCACCCAAACACAAAAATATATACATTCTTCTCAGCACCATATGGAAGCTTTTCCAAAATTGTCCACAAACCTCAACAGATACAAGAAGATTGAAATAATCCTTTGTATCTTCTCAGGCCTACATGGACTGAAGTGGGACGTCAACAACAACAGAAAGCCTACACACACATGGACTACTCTACTCAGGGACTACTGGGACATGGAAGAAGTAAGGAAAGAAAGTGAAGACTTTCCAAATTCAATGAAAATGAATGTACCCAAACTTATGGAACACGATGAAAGCAGTGCTAAGAGGAAAGTTCATAGCACTAAGTGCCTTCATAAAGAAACTGTAGAGATCCCATATTAGCAACTTAATAGCACACCTGAAAGCTGAAGAAGAAAAGGAAGCAAACACATCCCAGAGGAGTAGAGAGGAGGAAATAATCAAGCTCAGGGCTAAAATCAATAAATCAGAAACAAACAGAACAATACAAAGAGTCAATGAAACCAACCAAGAGCTGGTTCTTTGAGAAAATCAACAAGATAGACAAACCAAATAAAAGACAGGCAGACATTATTCAAACTGGCAAAACCATAAATGAAAAGGGCGACATGACATAATAACAGACACTGAGGAAATCCAAACAATCATTAGGTCGTGTGTCAAAAGCCTAAAGGAAATGGACTATTTTCTTGATAGATTCCACTTAACAAAGTTAAATCAAGATCAGGTAAACAAACTAAACTGTCATATATGCTCTAAGGAAATAGAAGCAGTCATTAAAAGTCTACCAATCAACAAAAGTTCACAGCCAGATGGTTTTAGTATAAAATTCTACCAGATGTGCTAGTACCAATATTTTTCAAACTATTCCGCAAAATATAAACAGAAGGAATATTGTCAAACTGATTCAATGAGGCCATAGTCACCATGATACCTAAACCACACAAAGACTCAACAAAGAAAGCAAATTTCAGACCAATTTCCTTTATGAACATTGACGCAAAAATACCCAATTATATACTCACAAACTGAATTCAAGAACATATTAAAGACATCATCTATCATGATCAAGTATGCTTTATCCCAGGGTTGCAAGGGTGGTTCAATATATGAAAATCTATCAATGTAATCCACAATATAAATAAACTTAAAGAAAAAAAAAACAAATTCCCATCTCATTAGATACTAAAAAAGCCTTTCACAAAATCTAACATTCCTTCATGTTAAAAGTCTTATAGAGAGCAGGGATACAAGGTACATACCTAAATACAATTAAAGCAATATATAGCAAGTCAATAGCCAACATCAAATCAAATTAAATGGAGAGAAACGTAAAGCAATGCCATTAAAATCTGGGACAAGTCAAGGTTGTTCATTCTCTCCATAACTCTTAAATATAGTACTTGAAGTTTTAGCTAGAGCAATAAGATAATGAAAGGAGAACAAGGGGATACAGATTGGAAAAGAAGAAATCAAAGTATCGCTATTCACAGATGATATGATAGTAGACATAGGTGACCCAAAAAATTCTACCAGAGAACTCCTACAAATGATAAACACCTTCATCACAGTGTCTGGATACCAAATTAACTCAAAGAAATCAGTAGCCCTCCTTTATACAAATGATGAATAGGCTGAGAAGGAATTTAGGGAGACAATACCTTCACAATAGCCACAAGTAATATAAAATATCTTGATGTAACTCTAACCAAACAAGGGAAAGACCTGTATGACAAGAACTTCAAGTCTCTTAAGAAAAAAACTGAGGAAGCTATCAGAAGATGGAAAGATCTCCTTTGCTCATGAATCAAGATTAACATAGTGAAAATGGCCATCTTACCAAATGTAATTTACAGATTTAATGCAATTCCCATCAAAATTCCAACATAATTCTTTACAGAAGGAGAAAGGACAGTTCTCAATTTCATATGGAAAAACAAAAGAATCCCAGGATACCGAAAACAATCCTGTACAAAAAAGAACTTCTGGAAGTATCATCCCTGACTTCAAGCTGTACTACAGAGCAATAGTAATAAAAACTTCACGGTATCGGTACAGAAACAGACAGTTGATCAATGGTGTTGAATCAAAGACCCAGAAATAAACTCACACACCTATGGACACTTGGTTTTTTACAAAGAAGACAAAAAGACTGAAGGAATGACCAACCAATAACCAGCTCAAGTTGAGACCCATCCCATAGGCAAAAAACCAATCCCTGACACTATTCATGATACTCTGTTATGCTTGCAAACAGGAGCCTACCATAACTGTCCTCTGAGAGGCTCCATCCAGCAGTCAATGAAAAGAGATGCAGAGACCCATAGCCAAACATTAGATGGAGCTCCGGGAGTCTAGTGGAAGAGCTAGGGGAGGGATTGTGGGACCAAAGAGGACAGGAACTCCATAGAAAGGCCAAGAGAGTCAACTAACCTGGCACCTTGGGGGTCTCAGAGACTGAACCATCAACCAAAAGCAAGCATGGACTGGACCTAGGTTCCTCACACATATATAGCAGATGTGCAGCTTGGTTTTCATGTGGGTCTCCAACAACTGTCCCTGACTCTGTTGCTTGCTTGTGAATCCTGTTCCCCTAACTGGGATGCCTTGTCTGGCCTCAGTGAGTGATGATGAGCCTGGCACTGTAGTGACTTGATGTGTGGGGCTGGGGGTGGGTGTGGGGTGGGAGGGTAGAAGATTATGATACTCAGGGGTCTCCCCCTTTCTTAGAGGGGGAGGGGAATGTGGGGAGGATTCTGTATGAGGGGGTACTGGGAGGAGAGAACAGGCTAATATTTGGATGCAAAGTGAATAAATAAATAAATTTTAAAAATAAATTAAAATTTAAAACACACCTAGCAAAACAAAAATATGAGTAAAAATATTCTACTTTGCAAAATTCCTTTAATGTTAACTGATATGTGTCATAATAAATGTCTGTCTTCAAAGCTCTGCACAGGCACACATACAAGGACATGTATGTGTCCTTTTGAAGGACTTTACTTAGCTGTGGGTTCTCGCTGTACCCACAAAGGCTCACAACACTGTGCAGCCCTTCAGGCAGATGAAGACCCTGTAATTTTTCATGCTTGTCCCAGAGAAGACATGTAAGCTTGGGACTCAGTGTCTCAAGCGGGGCTACTTTTTCTGGATTCTTCCTTTCTCCCCTGTCTCCTTTGCTTTCCATATCATCTTTGCTCGCGGGATCAGAAGCCCTAGAATTTAGGGCCTAAATGGTTGAGTTTGCTGATGTTTACATTTGTAGTCAAGGTTACTGGGCTTCAGCCAGAAGTTGATGGGCCTTTGCAACAAAACCTGAGCTCCCAGGTTCCAGTTATGCTTGGATCAGGAACTTGGCTTAGAGCTCACCCTGCCCTAGGGTAACACCAAGCCAAGTCTACACAGTGCACCCCAAACTCTCCAATAGTTGACACTGTTTTTTCAAACATGACACAGTTTATGGGTTGGAACGTAAAACGCAGTAATAAAACTGGAGAATTCATTTAAAAGCTTTTTCTCCTGCCCTTCTATTCTTACAAAGTATTTCCATCGATGCTATATTTTTCCTTAATTTCTTCCATCTATATCTTCAATTAAATAAAGAAAGCAATTTCCTTGGGCCCCGTGGGTCCTGAAAACACAAGGTCAAAGACAAAAGCTATTTGTCTCTGGGAAATCTCTGCTGTGATTTCATTGTTCCCTGTTTCTGTGACTTCTCCCATGGCCCCTGACTCTCTCCACGGAGCCATGGCTCCTGGGATAGGCCGCAATGCAGAGTGCATGGTTCTCAGGCTGGCATAAGGAAGCTGAGCTCTTTATGAACTGCAGTGGTTGTCACCTTCTGTACCAAGAGTAGCACTCCAATTCCAGCTGAGGTTTTGACATACTGCTTGCTAGCCCTGCTGTAAAATCTCCCTTAAACTGTGTTCTGAGATTAAAATAGAACCAGTCAGATTTAATAGATGAACTTATACCTGCAAGATGTGAGGGGCATGAGGCTACAGGGATGGCTCAGTGGTTAAGGGTACTTGCTACTTTCAAGTGGCAGAAGAGCCACGTCTTTCCTAGCACCCATGTTGGGGTGGCTCACAACTGCCTTTAATTCCAGCTCCAGAGGTTCTTATGTCCTCTCCTGTCCTTCACTGCGATTCAAACAGTTTCCATATGTGGGATTTTAGTCACTATCTCCATGGCCATGTTTATTCAGAAACCAGAGGATTCTGCAACTGTAGGTCTGATGTCACCTTTGTCCTCAAAACTAATCAGTGGCTTTAATCTGCCTTTCTGCTTGCAGCACTTAAAGCTATGCACCCATGGGGTGTATATTTGTACAGAGTGCTTTATTCCTTCCTTTCTAATCATAATTTAGATTATTTAAGAATTCATTCTTAAATAAATGTTTATTTAAGAATTCATTCTCTATGGAAAACTGCCTCATCCCTAAACAAGACTAAACATTCAGATTTCAGCACAATACCTTGGTACCCCAACCACACAGGTGCTATGGCTGGAACAAGACAACCCCTCAAAGCTCATGAAAGCAAACCTAGCCACCAAATCTATGGGTTAGAACACTGGAGAGTGGTGCCTTTGGGGGGAGGGGATTGAGTTGTTCTACATTGGTCTTCATGAAGAGAGAAACTAGAGACATGAATGGCTTCTTGGCTCTGCCTTCGTCACATTTGGATGCAGTAAGAAGGCTTGTCTCTAGACTTCCAGAAGACATCTCCTTGAGAATAAATCATAGCAGAAACCAACAGCTCACAGGTGGAGGTCAGAGGTCAACCTATGAGGGTCAGTTCTCTCCTTCCACTGTGTGTATTCTGAGCCTGAGCTCAGGTTGTCTAGCTTGGTGACAAGCATGTTATCCACTAAGTCATTTCACCAGCCCTTATTGACATTTTATGAATGGTTCCACCTTTTGATAAGCTGTTGCTCCACCCTTAGAAAGCCCCAGTCTTTCTACATTCCAGTGTACATTTTTAATCAGAAAAAGATAAAAATAGGGATTTAGTTTAAGATCATTCAAAAGAAAAGTAACAAATTAGGTGGTTAAGTGTCAAAGGTATTGATTGTGAAGGAAACAAATGAGCTATTTACTTTTGTTTGTTTGTTTGTTTGTTTGTTTTTTTCTTGTGAGCAAGCACAGGCAGGATTCAAACCTGAGAGAGACGGCTGCCTCAGACTCCAGAGCACAGTGACTGCAGCTGTGTGCCATCTCTGGCCAGCTTATGAGCTATTTACATTAAAATGAATCCAACAGATAGGGAAGTATTAAAAAAAAAAACCAGAACTTGGGACTACAAAATATTTGGTAACAACATCACAGAATAGTCCAGGTGGAATAGTAAAACACAGTGGTCATCTTATAGATTACAAGTTTAAGCCCTTGACAAATAAATATCCTGAAGTATTCTATTTAGCAAACCGTTAGGGAATCGCAACAGAAAATAAGTCTTTACTCCCATTTAGTGAATGGAAGAAACACCACCCTTTTGAAGTTGGATGGAACAGATCACAACCCGACAGGAGGAGTCTGATGACTCTTTAATTGACTTAATTGACTGTCCTTTCTCCTGCACGCTCCTCTCTCCTCTCTCCCAGCGAACAGCCACTCACCTGTCTTTCAAAACCATGGCTTTAAGCACATGGTAATTCTTCCCTAAATTTAAAACCAGCACAGCTCTCCACTGATAAATACTGTCAACAGGATCTAGAATCACCTAGGAGACAAACCTCCTGGCATGGCCATGAGGGGCTTTCTGCATTAGGTTGAGGTGGGAAGAGCCGCCCTAAAGTCATCCTGAACTGTATTAAAGGAGAAAGCAACTCAGCACCAGCGTTCACCTCTCAGCTTCCTATCTGTGGACACAATGCGTCTTTCCTGCCATCCGCCTCCATTCGTGAGCTATACTTGTCCTGGATTTTGTTACAGCATGGAGACAGTAACTAGCACATTCCCTCTCTACTTCTGCAGCTCTCTAAGGATGTTGCCTGGCTTCTGCCTCCCCTTGATCGGTTCCAGGTCAGGACAGGTCCTGAATTTACACCTGTTCTGTACAGTTGGGAGGGAGCTCTGTGACAGCTATGGTTTCAGTTTCAAATGAGGTTGTCTGTTATGCATGATGAAGAGCAAGCAGCAGCCCATAGAAGCTTACAGCATGCATCAGAGAGTACTAAAGTAGCCTGCCTGGGGGAACAAACAGAGATAGCATCATCAGGTCAAATAAGAACTTAAAACATCTGGGAGACATCAAAGGGGAAGAAGAGGCTAGATGGAGTTCCTGATCAAGTCTCTCCAGGGCGGATCTTGCTGGCTTCCACTTCCCTTCACAAGCTTTTTCTCACTAAGAGATAAACAATCCAGTCCTCTGCTGGAAATGATTCTCCTTTTAGCTGTTCTCAAGAGTTTTCACTCCTGGGCTGTTTGACCGGTCGTCTTCCTTCCCTGTCATAGAGTTGGGGGCAGCCAATCCTCAGACCTGGGAGGGCACTTTGAAACAAACATGCTTGGGTCCAAAATAGGGCAGGCAAGCGTACCTCCAGGGTCAGCTCCTCAGCCAGTTCAAATAGCACAGAGCGGTTTGCCATTTATAATGTTCATTACATCCTGGTAGACTTGGGCTTCTCATCGCCAGCTAACACCACACTAACAAGCTCGGCCCATCTCTGCAGCCTGCTCACACTTTCAGGCACACACATTACAGCTGTAGGATACTCCTCGTGGAGACAATTGAGTTGTAAGAAACCATCATCTGCACATGATGGCGCAGGACAAGCACCTCCATCCATTTCTGGTTACTTTGAACCAAAAACTCAAATGTGGCTGTCCCCTGGGACGTGTTCCTCCTTCCTTCCCTCTCTTCCCTTTGGGTGTCCCCCTGCCTCCATTACTCTCCTCTCATCTGTTCTTCTTGTTCCCCTTATTCTCTGTTCTTCCAGACTTAATCCACTGTCACTTTGTCACCACCATCTGCCCCCACATTCATTTACAAGTAGACACTTTCGTGCTGCCTCCAGTGAGCTCTGAGTCACGTACCTTAGTGCCCAATTGGACAACAGACATTTCAAACTCCACATGCCCACAACAGAGCCTTGTGACTCAGGTAGATCTTTGCTGTGTAGCCCTCAAATTCACGACTGGGCTGTCTCAGCTTGCAGTATGGACTGCCATGCTTGGCTTCTGAGTTTCTGAGTTGTACTTCTAATCCCTTCTGTTCTGGTTCCCTCTCCTCCCCTCCCCCTCCCCCTCCCCTCCCCTCCCCCCTCCCCCTCCCTCCCTCTCCTTTCTCTCTCTCTCTTCCTTTCTCCTTCCTCTCTCCTTTCTCCCTCTCTCTCTCTCTCTTTTCTCCTCTCTCTCTCTCTCTCTCTCTCTCTTATATATATATATATATATATGTTGTGTGTGTGTGTGTGTGTGTGTGTGTGTGTGTGTGTGAACTTAACACAAACTGGAGTCACCCAGAAAGAATAAACCTCAATTGAGAAAATGCCTTCATCAGATTGGCCTGTAAGAAAATCTTGATTGATGATTGATGTGGGAGGGCCCAGTTCACTGTGGAAGGTGCCCCCGTGAGTGTGTGGTCCTGGGGTATATACAAAGCAGGTTGAACAAACCATGAGGAGTAATCTAGTAAGTAGTGTTCTTCCATGGCCTCGGCTTCAGTTTCTGAATTCAGCTTTCTGCCTTGAGTTCCTGTCATGATTTTCTCTCATGATGGACTGTGAGCCATGATGTGTAAGCCAAATCAAGTTTTCGTCCCCAAGTTATTCTTAGTTGTGGGTTTAATCACAAGCAACAGAAAGCAAGCGAGCACTGTTCTTCACTGGTTTCATTGGCTCAGATTTGTAAGGTCAGTCTGCCATTGCTATGACCCGTGAGGACCCACCATCCCCCCCACTTTCTGTATCTAATCCACTGCCCACCTCACACATAGCTATGCCGCTCATCTGATCCTAGATGGCTCTCCAGAATCCAGCTCCAGGTATGAGCCTTCTACAGATTCTCATCCTTCTTCCCCAACATCCATTAGGTGGCCAATTCTTTATCCCCTGAGTCATATCTTCACTGAGAAGTTTCTAGAGACACACTTTAATGTCACCACTCTATTTCTCCTCCATCACATTGATGTGTCTTTTACTTATGGCCTATGCGACTATATTGAAGGATCTTGGTCATTCGGACCATAGTTCTCAGGGGAAGAGAAACAACCTGCTTCAGTAATATTTGCATAATGGTTGCAGGTACTCCTTGGCTTGCAGATGCACACTCTGACCATAGCTTCTCAGGGTGTCAGTATCCTGGGTCTCTTTTAAGGACATTTGTCATTGTGGACTCCATAATTTCATCTTAGAAACCCTTCATACAATTTTCAAATGACAGTTTAAATTTATTTATTTATTTATTAGTTTATTTATTTTGGGGTAAGGACTACTACAGTGCAGGTGGAAGTCAAAGGACAAATTGCAGGGACAAGTTTTCATTTTCTATCATGTGATCCTGGGGATCAAACTCAGTTCATCAGGCTTGCCTGCAAACACCTTTACCAATTGAGCCATATCATTCACTGCCACCAAGGACGTTTTTCTGAGGGAGGCCATGGAAACAGGTTCTGGGAAATGATTACATCCTTGGGGTGGGATCAATTGTCACTTAACCCACTAAGAAGAGCAATTTATCTTTTGATTTAGGCAGTTCAGCTGGGCTGCAGTATGGAATTGTCCAAATTGAATGATGAGCACAGAGGTCACTGACCTGGTACAAAGTTTCTGAGACACAGAAAAGCCGCTGAGGAGGACTGTGCACTAGACTCCAGTAACACGTTATCCCATGTGAGGATCAACCCTACCACAGAGTCCTGCTTCCTTTGGGAACTGGAATTTCTTCATTTATGCAGTAAATGGTATCTACCCAGTGGCAGCCAGCACTGAGAAGAAACCAGGGTGTTTAGATGAAATGTAAAAAGCAGAACTGAAGCCAGGTTCATGCCACACCCTTGTAATCGCAGTCCTCAGGGATGGCTGTGGTTCCAGTGCACAGCATTCCTTTGGGAGTCCAAAGCGGATGGGGAGGATGGTAAGTGGGCCAGCTGCCAGGCAGTCAGTCTGGCAGCTCTTCCAATGATTAAATGTGGAGTTGTCACATGATCCAGCCCCTGGGTGTGTGCCCAGAAAATCTGCAAACATATGTCCAGCTAAATATTCACCAGACAGTTAATGAATCGGCGGCAAGATGTGGTATGTCTACACAGTGGGATATTACTCAGCTCTGAATGGAATGATCATTGCTGCACGACTGGGAAACAAACAAACAAACAAAAACCATTGGGGAAAGTGAGGTAGGCTGTCATACCAGACCATGTGCTACAGATTGTATTGTGAGTGAGGTGTGCAAAGGTGATCCGAAGTGGAGTGACCAGCAGCATTCTGGGAGAAACAGACATAGAAGCCCAGCACTCCTTTGGAGGTTCTAAGTTGGTGGTGCTCATTGAATCCTCCATTTCCAATTATTGAGTTTTAAATTTAATTTACTCATTAAATAATTCATTTACAGCAAATACAACCTGATTGGGAGCAACTCAGAGACAAATACTTTCCTGGCTATGTGGAGCCCTGGGGTCCATGCTCAATCACACTAAATGAAAGAATCTGGGAGATAGAAGTTACTGTGGGCACCACATCAGAGAAAAGGCCTTGCTTTACCCTAAAGGAATGGAGTAGCAGCTGGTTCACATAGAAACACAGGGACCTTTGGGTTATTCGAATTGAAATGGCATTACCAACAGAGTTCAGTGGACATAAAACTGTTCTAAGAATCGGGGGAGGGGGTGGGGTGGGTATGTGTGTTTTCAGCCCCTGACTTTAGGTCGCAGCAGGGACTATGGTACAGAACGTTGGGAAACTGCAGCCACTAGGGGTCAGGAAAAGGCTGAGGATCGAACCAGCCTGTGCCTAAGCCATCCCTACATCCCAGTGAGTGGTCCACTTCCTGGAGAATTAGTTTCAGGGTTCTACTGAAAGAATTTCTACTGTCAGAACCTATGGGGGTCACTCTCACTTCTGGTTTCTTTTTCTCTATTTCTTTATCTTTTTAAGTCACAAAAAGTCACCTCACAGGTGGAATCGGAAGCACAACCTAAAAGGCACACAAAGGGCAGAAAGAGGTTCTGAGTAGAAAAGCCACGATAAAAAGAAAATTACATGACAACACTCCGTAGCTAAAAATCACTTGGGAAATTCATAGAAAATGTAAAAATGTAGAGTCTCCAGAAGCTGCCTGACCTGAAGTGTTACTCAGAAATCCACAGCGTTATCTGCTCACATCTCTTCCAATGCATATGCAGAATTTCCAGAGGGAGGAAGCAGTTATCTTTGAACAGAGACAGACACGGGTGGGAAAAGGTGCAGGATCAGTGGAAATAGCATGTCTCTGTGAGAGCACAGAGAAATGGGGACCATAGTGACAGAGTCCACAAGATGAAAACAAAGCCAAGGGATAAAACCTTTGAGGAAGCAGCTGCCACTCTCCTTGGTTCCCAAGGCTGACAGGGACTCCCAGAACTGTGCTGTGCTCTCCATAGAGAGATCAATAAATCAAAAGCCCCAAGCTCTAAACAGCCAGCTGTCAGATGGCTCTCTGGGCCCACATTTCTTAATTCTCTATGTGTAGCAGACAGAAAAGTGTCCCCATCTGAATCCCCAAACATGATGAATGTCTTAAGTCACATGCAGCCCTGTTTTTCTTGTTGCTGGCCTGAGAAGCAATTCAAGCCAGAAAAATTTCTTTTGGCTCCTAGTTCAGGGCATTGCTCTCTGCCATGGTGGGAAGTCATAGCGGAAGAAGCTTACAGTGAGTGACCACATTGCATCAGCAGTCAGAAAGCAGAGAGCGAGTAGGGGGACAGCCCCCAGTGGCCCACTTCCTTCATCTCCTAAAGGTTTTGAAACCTTCCACAACAACAACCAAGTGTCAAGAATATGAGCCTGTGGGGCCATTTCACAGGCATGGGACTAACATACGGTGAGAGTTAGGACAGAAGAGAAACTTAGGATAATACGAGGCTTGTGCTCTTCAAAACAGTAGGATGATCCAGAATGGGCTAGTGTGGATGCACAGTTCTTAAGATTGGAAGAGAGGAGCTAAGCAGTGTGTGGTGATGGGCAAGGCCAGAGAACTGCCGTGGGAAGGACTGAGCTGGACTCTGCTAGGACTGCTAATGGAAGGTGTCATAAGCATGCAGGTGTCCTCTGGACCAAGTCAGAATGGCTACGGAAATTGATCTGATCTAATGTCCCCCAGAAGGCATGAAGCCTAGTCATGACTTTAGCTGATGACATCTGTCTCAGAGCCTGTACTCCAGAAGGTAAGCAAAATCTGTGCACAGCCACAAAATGCATCTGCTCAAAACCACACAAACCATGGCACCATGTTTGTTATGATGCACCATGGGTATGTTTTCTTTCTTATGCACTTCTAGTTCTTTTCCATTTATCTAGAATTTAATGCTAAACACTATTTGGCGGACTAATGAAGTGGTTGAGCTTGTAAAGACAGTTGCCAATAAATTTAACTACCTGAGTTCAATCCCGGAGACCCACATGGTAGGTGGAGAGAACCAGACTCTGTCACACTGTCCTCTGATAGCTCCATGCAAGCTGTGGCCCAGGTAGAAAGTGAACAAATAAATATGTAAGTTTAAAAGGGCTATTATTTGAAAAGAATACACATTTCTTAAAGAAAACAAAACAACTGATCTTAGTGTGGTGATATTGTGTGGGGGTGGTGTGTATGTGTGTGTGTGTGTATGTGTGTGTGAGAGAGAGACAGACAGAGACAGAGAGACAGACAGAGATCAAGAGAAACAGAGACAGAGAGTCGGAAGAGACAGAGAGACAGACAGAGACAAGAGAGAGACAGAGAGAGCTGTGTTGCTCTGTGATTGGCTTACTTCACATCCTTGTGTTCTTAGGACTTGATTAATGAACTGGAAATTAAGCTATGCTCTTTAGTGCATATTATTATATGGAAGTGCTCCTGAAATCAGTTCACAAAACAAAGCAGCGATAAACTTCTGCACTATCAAATCAGAACAAACTACGGTAGTTCAGAAAGGAGAAGGAAGGTCATATGGAGCCGCACCAAGAAGTGTGCACATCGATTGTGGTTTACACAAGAGTGAAAATGGAGTCGCAGCCTTCCTGCTCTCAGCTCCTCCCCTGGGTCGGAGAGGTGGGCTCAGAAGCCATGCTCTGTTCCTCACTACGCCAGTTACTCAACTGCCAAATTCAAAGCTGGCCACAGAGAGAAGGTGTGGATGTAATGATCTGTTGAGGCGTCTGGACACAGTTGCTGGACAAAGTAATACAGTCCTTGAAGAGTGTGCTGTTCTCTCCAAAGGCCTCTGATCAGCCTCAGAGCTCCGCCATGACCACACACGTGCAGACTGCAGGCAGGGACTTCCTAGGGAGATGATGCTCTTTCCCCATTCAAAACAACATAAACAAAAACAAACAAACAAACAAACAAACAAACCAGGGTCTCATACAGCCCATGGGCTCCAATTCATTGTGTAACCAAGATGACCTTGAACTCCTGATCCTCCTGCCTCTACTTCCACTTCTACTTCTAAGAAGTGGATCACAGGTATACACCACCATGTCTAGTTTAGCAGTGCTGAGGATCAAGCCCAGGACTTCACACATGCATGCTAGGTCAGCACTCTACCCCGAGTCATGCTTTTGCTTACTCCCACCATTGATTTATTAATTAATAATGTGTATGTATATCTATCTATGTGAGTGGTACAGTGCCTGCAGAGGCCTACAGAGGGCATTGGATCCCCAGAACCAGAGTTACTGGCAATTCTGGGCTACTAGGAATGAGTGCTGGGAACAGAACTTGAGGCCCTCTGAAAGAGCAGCAAGTGCTTTTAAACCACTGAGACACTTCCCCTCCCCGACCCACAGACATTGTTATGCACAAAACTTCTATGTCTCCTACAAATGTGCATAGCAGGATGGAAAACTGAATGAAAACCTTAGATACAATTGAGCTATAAAAAGATCAAAGCTACTGCCAAGTGCACTGCAGGACAATTAAGTTAGATGCTATTTCACTGTGGTTCATTAATGTGTTTCTAAAAACTTACCCCCAAAATCCACTTGAAGGATGGGAGGAAGAATTGAAGGAGTCAGAGAGGTCAAAGACACCCAAGAAAACCTACAGATAACATAACATGGATCACAGGGCTCACGGAGACTGAACTGCCAACCCAAGAGCGATGCATGGGACTGACCTAGGCCCTCAGGATATTTAGAACAGCTGTGCAACTTGCTCTTCTTGGTGGACCCCTAACAACTGGAGCAGGGGCTGTCTCTGACTCTGCTACCTGCCTTTGGATCCCTTTCCCCTGACTGGGCTGCCTTGCTTAACCTCAACAGAAGAAGATGAGATTAGTCCTGCTGTAACTTGATATGCCAAAGTGGGTTGATATCCATAGGAGACATCCCCTTTTCGAAGAGAAAGAGAGGAAGGGAGGATTGGAAGGATGGGAGATGAGAGGGAGGAATTGGGAGGAGAGAAAGGAGGGGGAAAAGTGACTGGGGAGGTAAAATAAATAAAAAAAAAAGTTGAATAAAAAATTTTCCTAAATCCCTGCTCTAAAACATTTAGAATTAAAAATGCTGAAAGGCAAGGCAAGAGAGCTACTTCCAGGAGATTTGCTGCCCCCATCTGGCCTCTCCTGTCACTGCATGCACATGGTACACATAAACTCCTATAGGCACACACCCATACACATAAATGTAATAAATAAAACCAAACTTTTTGAAAATGCTGAAACCCAAGACAAAGCATTGGACTATGAGGATCTCACATGATACATAATATTTTTATTTGTTGGTTATTACATTTACATTAATTAATTTAAAGCTGTTTATCAAGATAGGATCCCCAGAATCAGAGTTACGGGCAGTTCTGAGCTATTAGGCATGAGTACTGGGAACAGAACTTGAGGCCCTCTGGAATTCTACTTGTAAAGGTCAAAATGGGACCGACTGATTCTCCCTTTAATATATTCGTTCCTCTATTTTCAAGGGTGAAAGGGCACAGCTACAGGAGCACAGCAGCCCTGCTTCAGTCAGTCTCTCAATGGCAGTGCTACCCATTTCCACAGCATCCACGTGGCTGGACCTCTGCATGGACTTACGCCTGTGCAGTCTTATCCCTATACAGCGAGGTTTGGCTGAGTGGAGTGTAGTGTGAGACTTGTTATGTGAAGGAATGATTGAATGAGTGAGCAAATCAATAGATCAGTGCACAAAGACACAGTCCACAGGCCAGCGTCAGGCGGAAGCCAGCAGACTGCAAGTGGTAATTTTGTTCCAAATTGAACTGAGACTGTATTCATGCAAGCTATTTGCAGCCTCATCAGAGAAGTTTACAGGCTAATTACTGTGGGGCACAAAAGCCCCAGCCGCCATCCAGGAATGCCTGGCTCACATCTTAAAAGAATTGATTTAAATGTCATTAATTGCTCCTGATGATTCAGAGTCACTTTTCACTTAGGCCTCAGTAAATGGCAAAGAAGCATGCACATGTCCTTCCTGAATCTGTTAGTTACCATCCCTGGCAATCAGCTCTTCTGTTGCCTTCCTCCTATCGCCTGGGGGAGCATGTGTCCCAGCCTCCCTAGAGCCAAGCCAGTGACCCCCTTGCTCTTTCTCAGATTAGACACCACAGGAAAGTGTCTAAAGATGCATTCACACTGAGACCCTGTTCTATAAATGAAGGAAGAGGAACCAGTTGTGCCCAAAGTCAATCACAAAAGAAGAGACAGATGGTTTCCAAAAGACAAGTGGAATTTGAATAGGAGATCTTAGGTTTGCACACAGCTTTGGGTCTGTAGTCACCAGATAACCATGAAGGCTGAGATTTTCTGGGCTTTGCATCCTCTCTCTCTCTCTCTCTCTCTCCTCTCTCTCTCTCTCTCTTTCTCTCTCTCTTTCTCTCTCTCTCCCTCTCCTTCTCTCTCTCCCTCTCCCTGCCCTCCCCTCTTTATGTGCGTGTGTGTGTGTGTGTGTGTGTGTGTGTGTGTGTGTGTGTTTTATTCTCAGGCACCACTCATCTTGGTTTTTGAGACACGGTCTCTGATTGGCCAGGAACATGCCAGAGTAGGGTAGGCTGGCCAGCCAGGCTATCTCTGACTCTCCGGGGCATGTACTGCCGCACCTGGCTCTATTATGTGGGTTCTGGGGATGGAACTTGGGTGTGCCAGGGTAGCTCTGAAGACTTGGATTCTCTCAGAGTAACACTGAGATGTTCATGCAACACCCAAGTCCCCCTGCCTCCTCTCCAGAGAAGACAATATTGCCTACTTCTCTGTAGAAGTTGATAAAATTGAGTGAGAAAATGCTGCTGGCGCTTATGTACTAAAGGTATTGTTTTTCCTTTATAGGAAATAAAAGAACAATAAATCACCTAGGAAATACACAATTCCAGGAGAAAAGGAGGTTTAGTTTGCATGTCTTATTCCTAGTTTTTCTCTGCATTATCACTTTACTTTGCTGTGCCCTTGAGAATCTGGCCCAGGCCATTGTAATGGACTGGGGTGGAAAGACACAGTCCCAGGCACCTTGGTACTGACTCATGACTTTATTTGCACCAGATTTTTAAGAACAAGTCCTGGATTTGTGGCACAGAAAAAAAGAGGGGTAGATCTACCAGGCTCACACAGAAGATCCAAAACAGAGGACCCTTAGGATGCTGTTCTTTTTTATCTTTTTATTTTATCCTCTTACTCTCATGGTTTCACCTTTGCTCCCAACATGCTGTGCCTGTGGAGCTGGGTCTGGGAGAGTAGATCAGACTTCAGTGGGAGAGACAAAGATGAGGATGTTATTGCAACAGTGCTCAAAAGAACTTGAGGGCTGTAATTGGTAAAGTGGATCAAGCAGGTAAGCGTACTAACTCTGAGAGGGCAAGGAGGGCTCCGTTTGAAAAGGTTGGCTAGGAAAGATTGAACTCTTGATTGACACAGAGCCCAGCTGAACATAACTTGAGGGGTGTGGCTAAGCCAAGCAAGTTCCAGTCAGCAAGAAGCTTATTATTGTTTAATTGAGCAGAGAGAATGGGTGCAGATTGATGGACTCACTGTAAGGGAGCAGAACCTATTCTTCCACAGGAAGCAGAATGCTTTTATCTGGATGCAGCGCATCCCACAATTCCTCTAGTAAACCTCGGCCGCTGTGCAGCATAGACACAAAGGTCTACGTGATCCCAATTCCCTGGTCTCATTTTCTGCTGCTCATGCTGCTGACGAGGGCCCGGGTGACCCGTCTTGTGTCAGATGAGCTACAAAGGGTTTTTCTCTTCGTGTTCTCCATGGTTTGTTTTCCTCTTTGATGGAAAGAAACGGCAAGTCAAAGTGAGGCGGGTACAGTCTGCGGCACAGAAGCCCCTCATCTGTCACTGACAACATCCCAGACTTATTCAGCCCCCTGCCCGCTGAGTGGGGATAGGATTGCCAGAAACCGGAGGAGAAAAACTCTCAGAAAGTTAAACCAAGTGGGAGTAATTAAGTTTTCCAATTATGGAGTGAAACGGCTTTCCAGGAGTGGCAGACAGAGCCCACCTGGCTTCCAGAAACTTCCAAGGTCCAGTGCCAGGAGAGTGAAGGGCTATCTCTTGCTTTCCTTGCTTCTCTTGGGGGAGCCTGGTAGATCTTTTGTCAGTGAGTGCTACTGATCTACAGACCTTCAGAGGGTTTGCATCACAGAGGGTGCTCCACTTTCACTGCCTGGCTAAGACTCAGACCCCAGACTCAACCCTGGAAACTAAGCGAGGTCAGGGTGAACACAGCCCCTCATTGTCAAGAAAGATAGATAACACCTCCAATAATCTAGGAGGTGGAGTCGCCCAGCAACTTTGGGATTTTCTTTTAACCTTAAAAGAAACCGTTTGCATGATTCAGGCTTTAGCACATAATGAATCCACTTTAAATTAAGAGAAACCTCTCATCAGAGATTGTTCGAGCTCCCATGGCTTCTCTTTGTGAGATTAATTTTGCTAATGGTTAAGTTCCTGGCTGAAGGTATTGACAGAGCTGAGCTCTACGCTTTCCCAAGCATGGGCTTGTTGAAAGGATGCTTAATAAAGCCGTGATAGGGCTCCTTTGTGCCTTTGATGGGTGGGACAGGATAGTATCAGACTGGGGAAAGCCTTAAGCACGATGGCTGCCACATGAGGAGATAATGCAGAGAGCAGTAAGGGCCTTAGAGCTATTCTGAAGTGGAAGTCTGTGTGGAGCAAGGAATGTTTGAAACCGGAACCAGCCTCAGCCTGAACTTAGAAAGGCTATTGGCACAGGCTAATGGGGTCTGTATTTCTTCCTTTTGTTGGCTCTTGGTTCTGAGGCATGCCCTCTTAACCTTTGCTACAGTCACACATGAGTAGTATAGTAGAAATGTTTAGAACTGATGGAAAAGGAGATCTGTTTAACCTTGTGTCACTTCCTCGGTGGGAATGAGAAGACATGACCTCATGTGTAACAGTGACTCTTGTAAGTGTGATTGTGTCTGAACTCTGCAACTTCATTGTGAAGCACATTTAAAAATGATAAAACCAGGGCTTATGACTTAAGAGCCTTGCTTAGAGATATAGAAGCAAGCCACAGAATCGAACCTTCCAGGCTCAGCCCTTCTTAGTGGGTCTTAGAGCGGAACACTAGGCTATGGCATTGGCAGTGCCTGAAGCTTTTTAGAAATGAAAATACAAGAGAACTTGAGGGGAATGTTCAGCAGTCTGTGTTTTAACAAAGCTTGTAACATCCCAGTCCTGACCATCTCCTATTACAAAACACATTCAATCCAACATCAAACACCATCATATACCTACATTCAATCCTGTTCAAAGTCCAAAGCCTCTTCTGAGACTCAGATCAGAATCCTAGCTGAAAGGAAAGTTGAGACTAAACAAAACCCAACGGGCAGACACTAAACTCCACATCTGGCATTAGAGGCTTTTGGATGTATTGTTTGGGACCTGATGAACTTGAGCAGTCCTGCCCTTTCACCTTTGTGTAGCCTTTCTCTTGGGCTAGCTCCACTTGGTGGCTGTAGCTTTCTTCAGTAGACATCCCATGCTCCTTGGATGCTTTAACATCTCCAACTTGGGTTTCACCTTTAGAGCCTCTTGCACAGGAGTTCCGTGCAGGGTATGAAAGGTTCTGTTGCACGTTCTCTGGTCTCAGTGGTTTTCTGAAGCCTTAGTGCAGCTCTCCATAGTTCCAGCTCTCCATAGTTCCACAATTCTTGCATTCAGTGTTAATGCAATTAGATTTTCTAGAGAGTAGAGTTCCCAAAATAACTCAATGTAGACTAATGGGAAGATGCAGCCATTGTAACACAAGGTACCTTCGCCACCGCTCCACCACAGCCTGCCATTTGTTTTTCTATCTATAAAAGCTCCCATAATTCAAGGACTTCATCTAACTCAATGCTTAATGAAAGTGTTAATTCCTTGACTTTCTATAGCTTTTCTGATGAAATCAAGCATAACTTCCAAATTTCCATGAGCCAAGCTATATAAAGAAAAATCATATACATTTGTGTATGAGAAATGGAGATAGAGGAATAGGGAGAGAGAATTAGTAGTGTGAATTTTCCCGAGAAGACATATGAATGAACATCTGCTTACCCTAGATAGAGAGCTAACAGCAGACTAACATAATGACTTCACTATGTCCAACATGGTGGACTAGGGAGTTTACTGGGGTCGCTTATAGGAGCACAAGCGACTCCAAGACAGCTGCATCTCTGAAAAGCCACCCAGTATGGAGTACCTTGCATGGCATTCAGGCAGCTCAACATATAACAGAGTCTCCTTTAGTTACCTTGGTGGTTGGTCTCTTCCCCAGCAGTTGTTGGTGCTTCCATAATCTTGAGTAGGAATCTTTGGAATCTGTTGGTTTTAGGAACTTTCTGTGACTTGTGAGTTATTTCCTTCCTGAGTCTCAAAAGACTCCCTTACTGTATTGGAGTGGATTTTTAAATTTGGAAGACGGGACCACACAACATCATATACACACATGTATTTTACAGAGAGAACCACACTCAACTAAATGCTGTGTTTGGTGTACTGTCATTAAGTATGTTCCATTCTACTTTGTCTGATAATGAGGAGGCAAGATTAACAAGCATAATAGAATATTCCAACAAGCTCTCCAAGATATTGTGGAAGGCAGTGATGTACCTTGTATTCTTAAGTACTAGAACAGTATGAACACCCCTGGAGACAAAGGAGGGAGCAATGGATAGTCTACCAGGAAGGGCATTCTTGATGTGGGCCTTCTAGCGTGATTATAACATGTTCAGAGGGAAAGATGTTCATGGGAAGATTTCAGGGAGAAGACAAATACAACAGAATGATACCCACTTACACGCAAGAGTGACAAAGAGCAAATCCCACTGAGGAAAGTAAAGAAGTGTATGTAACTAGGTAAATTAAGACTGTGGAGAGCATGGGTTGCTCATTGACACAAAGGAGCCAGAAAAGCCCACTGGCGATGAGATCTAGAGGTGAGACTCTGCTTTGGAGGATGTGGGGCCCTGTGACAAGAAAGAACTTTACTATAGGAAGATGTCTGAACAAGGAAGACTAAAATTCATCACACAAAGGTACAAAACTCTCACACAATTAAAAGCAATTTAAGGAAAAGTGCTTCTGGATTATCATTAAAATATTTATCTCTTCTAGATGAATAAAATAATCTAAATAGGAAGGATTAAAATGATGAGTTGGAATCTGGAGAAATGGCTCAGAGGTTGAAGGATGTACTGCTATTGCAGAGGACCTGAGTTCAGCACCAACAGTGGGCAGCTCACAAGTCCCTGGAACTTTAGCTTCCAGGAGAACTGAGGCCTCTGGCCTCAGTGGGCACTGCACTGTGTGCACACACCCCCAACACACATATTCATACAACCAAAAATAATAAAAACTAATTATTTTAATGGATTATCTTACAATACCACCCTTTAATAAGCCTGGCCTCCATAGCATTTTGAACATAGAATTTCATATGTTAGCCCTATAATACCCTCTTACTTTAAAATTATGATATATTTAAATCCACATTTGTGTGAGTCAGTTTTGTTAACTGCTATTCTGTGCTAACATCTATTTTTAAGAAATTGCAAATTAGGTGGAAGTACATGTGGGTGAAGGTACAACTTTTACTGTCTCTGAGAACAACAAAACTGAAGCTATCAAGTCTGGAAGGAAACCAATGAAAAGAAATGATAAAGTTGGTTGAACATTAACATCAATATCCATACAAAACAATAGTAAGCACTAACATGAGTTTCTATCCAGGTTTAACACACATTAATAACAGACAATAATTACAAACAAAGCAGAGAAGCAGTAAACACTGTGTCCTGTATGTATCCTGTAAGTAATTGAATATCAGTCATTTCTTAAAAGTAGGAGACAAAAAGAACTCCAATAAATAGTGTAGGTAAAGAAGTGCATTCCTGGGTGACGGAAGAATACTATCTTTCTCATGACACAGTATCTTACTATGTATCCCAAGCAGACCTAAAATTTGGGATTCTTCTGCCTCATCAGCCTCCCAGGCTCTGGGACCGAGGCCTGCCCCATGGTGATCAACATACAAGAGCAGCTAATAGGCAGAGTTTGAATTTACACTGCTTGCCTGACTTCTCTGAAGGATAACTTAACGTCATCACTGCATAGAATATCCATTCATTGGTCCCATAATTTTATTTCAATTCAAGATTTTTCCTTTTATTGTTTTTTGTTTGTTTGTTTGTTTGTTTGTTTTATTTTCGAGGCTGGTTTCTCTGTGTAACAGGCTGGCCTCAAACTCATAGAGTCCACCTTTCTCTGACTCCTGAGTGCTGAGATTAAAAGAAAAATAGATGTAGTTGGATAAACTGAGGGAACATGAGTTGGCTGGAGGAGGGTAGTTCTGTGCGACTGAGTAGATGTCTCGCACACACGGAGTGATCAGCGTGTTACTCAAATTCTCCTCATCGTTTCAGAGTGTCAGCAGGCTCGAGGTCCTTGATGCTTCTCCAAATGTACCAAGTCTCTGGAGAGGCAATCTGGGTACCACAGAGGGCAGTATGCTAATGATGGTTCTTTATAAAACTTGGCTTGGGGACATGGAATTCAAAGTCATGCCCTATTTTCTCCACAGAATCTATTCCGCAATTCTGGAATATTTAAAAAGTTGAAGACAACTTGAATTTTTAAAACTGCATGCATTTTTTAAAATGCCATCCCTGCCTATATTGAAGCTCATTAACCCAGTGTTAGAGCATTACCATTCAGATTTTTTTTTTTTTTGCATCTGTTTGAGCTCCACAAGGTTCCAAGCTTGAGCCTTTCAGTATGAACTTGTTTATTCAATAGACAGAGACTAGGTTTCCAACACTCCGTTTACCACATGGGTAAACATCTTTGTAACACAACCAAAAACATCTGACCCTTGTTCAAAGGGACAATTAAATAAAATGCAAAATCAAGAAATCAAAAGCATTTGAACTCGACCTAGAATCTGTGACCCCCCATGGTGAAGTCAGTTGTGCACCAAAGACATGGAAATAACTAGAAAGAATTTATTCCCTTAAAGATGTTTTCCCAAGTCCTTGAAAAACAAACACATGGCTGCACCTCTCAAATTTAGCACCCTCTTCCTGTATCTCTAGCATAGCTTTCCACTCATTTGAATTTCTATCCACAGAATCTTTGACTCTTTACTAAGAGAAAAATGATACACAGAGAAGAGCTTTCCTGTGAGGAGGACAGGAAATGGGGAGCCTTCCAGAGAAAGACCCAGTGGAAACCTCATTCTGGCCCCAGAAGGTCCTAACTAGGTTCCTAGGGCCATCATAGATTCTTCTAGATTCCCCTCTCACAGAAATGCCAGCTGTCCATGGAGTGTTTCTGAAGAGTTCCATGAAACATTTATCTACTTCTCAGACCACATGGCCATGTTGTAAAGGCAGGATAAGGCTAGACACGGACCAGACCTTCAAAATGGAACCAATCCTGCTCTGCTTCCCTCTTCCCTCTTCCCTCCTTTGGGGAGTGCACTAGAATTTTATTGAGTGCAATTGCATGACCATAATATTTAGACAAACATTTCTCTTTGGGATTTTATGTGAGTACAAAATAGCAAGGCAGAGACTGGAAATAAAAGGTGACATTTTGAACTAAAATTCACAAATACTTTAAAGTGGCACAGATAGTAGAAGAAGAAGGATGAGGAGGGAGGAGGGGAAGGGGAGGGGAGGGGAAAGAAGAAAGAGGAGGAGGAGGAGGAGGAGGAGGGAGAGGCAGAGGGGGAGGGGGAGGGGAAGGGAGGGGGAAGAAGGAGGAGGAGGAGGAAGAGGAGAAGGAAAGGAGGAGGAGGAGGAGGAGAAAAATCCTGGGGGAAAACAAACAAAATAATAATAGGAACAAAGCCCACAAACAAACAATGCCCCCCCACTTCCAAATATCTCCTGCAAACAGCTTCAAAACAGGGTCTTCTGCAAATGGTTATAAATAAATAATTCTAACTTTCCCGAAAAGGCTGTAAATATTCTGGTGGGGATGTTCCATTGTTAACCAAGAGCTGTCTCCCTAACTGTGAAAATGGCTACTGTATCACCTGCCTCTGAAAGGTATGTAAGGTGAAACTAATTCACACTGCTGCACCTGACAGAAAGATAAAGTTAATAAAGTGAATGAGAGCAAAAGAGATACTGAGCTTAAGGCTTCTTGCAAGGGGAAGATTAGAATATCTACAGATTAGTTGAAGCAGGTAACCAAGAGGATGAAAGACTGTGGAAGAAAACTGTGTTGAAAGGTTGAGGAAATTAGTTAAGTCATTTAGAGGGTGTCCTGTGTTCAGAACTGTTGGAAACAAGGCGAACATTGAGAGCCATGGAATAACGTATATTATGGAGACACACGGAAAGCCCAGTAAGGAAAGGCCAAGACTGTGTATCTAAATGAAGTTCGAGGTTTAAAACACTTGCCAAAAGGAGAGAGAAAGAAACTAGATCTCCAGTGATCAGCTTCTGTGGAATTCAGTGGTCCCAGAGTCCCTCAAAGCAAGAATTCACCTTGAGGTCAGTGGCTTTGTAGCTGAACACACGCCACCCAGAGTCATGATATCCTGACGCCAGCGACCACCCTTGGCGGTGGTGTATGAGCTCCTCTTAGGAGTCCGGCAGCAACCTGATTCAACCCTCTCTGCAAACCTGTGCTGCAGCAGGACGCTTATTTCCCCACCTTTCAGGTTAAAATGAACCATTAATACGCAATCTCCCTCCTTGGTTACTGATCTTACTGGGCATCACTAAGCCACTTTAGCAATCCCAGCATGCTCTGCAGTGGGCAGTTCCTGAGAAGAAAGTGCCAGGGACCTTCTTCTATGTATCCTTTCCGGGAGGAGGCCACCATCAACAACCCAGCTTTCAGACACAGAGAAGAAGCTGCCTCGGCAGACACCCTACGCTCGCTCAATTTTTTGACATTCAGTGTGTCACCAATCCATTCCTGTGTGGGTCACCCCTTAGCTCTCCCGAACCCATCTGCTTCTGTTTCCAAAGGAACCGATTACCACCAAGCTTCTGTAGGCATTTGTTGCATCTCCTCCACTCTCATGTCCCTTCTCAATACATTTGCCACTTTGCCCGGAAATATTTTCAAAACACCTATTTTCATCTGCTATGTCTGTTTAACATCTTTACATGACATACCCTAACTTCCTGCTAGGTAAACAGTGACAAACCTCAGATTTAAAAGGTGCTGATGATTGCCCTGAAACATAACAGTCCTGACAGGGTGCTGAGCTGACAGAATCTTTTGCAAGCTGTCCTAATAAAAACACCCATTACCCTCCATCCAGACTCATAGAGCTCTCCTGACTGAAGCCCACAGACTGAGCATGGCAGTGTGTTACCCTAAAGATGTTTTCATAACTGTAGTTTTTCTATGGCCTACACCCATCCAAAAAATTGTATCATGCTACATGGTAAAGTTCATGAATGGTAAATGTGCAGATTATTTTTGATTTTTTACTTTTTTAATTCTTTTTTTTATTGGATATTTTATTTACATTTCAGATGTTACCCCCTTACCCCATTCCTCCCCTCCCACTTCTATGAGGATGTGCCAGGAACCCCCTATCCCATCCCCCCTCCTCCTGCTTCTATAAGGATGTGCCCCCACCTACCTCCCCACTCCCACCTCCCCACCCTTGAATTCCCCCAAACACAGCGTCCAGCCTTCATGGTACCAAGGACCTCCTCTCCCACCTATGCCTGACAGGACCATCCTCCCTTACATATACAGCTGGAGCCATGGGTCCCTCCCTAAGTGCTCCCAGGCTGGTGGTTTAGACCCTGGGGGCTCTGGATGGTTGGTATTGTTGTTCTCCTCCTGGGATTGCAAACCCTTTCAGCTCCTTCAGTCTTCACTCTAACTCCTCCATTGGGAACCCCATGATCAGTTCAATGGTTAGCTGTGAGCATCTGCCTCTGAATATCTCAAGCTTTGGCAGACCTCTAAGGAACAGCTATATCAGGCTCCTGTCAGCATGCACTTCCTGGCATCCACATCAACGTCTACCTTTGGTGACTGCACATGGGATGGATACGCAAGTGGAATGGTCTCCAGACAGTCCCTCCTTCAGTTTCTGTCCTACACTTTGCTTTTTTATTTGAAAGAGTCATTCACACATTTGGCAGATGACACCCAAGACCCTTCAGTGTTTGAGAACTGAAAAATGCAGTCATAGTCAGGGTTTCTATTGCTGTGATGAAACACTATGATCAAAAGCAACTTGGGGATGAAAGGGTTAATTTCAACCTACAGTTCCACTGATGATCATAGTTCATCAGTAAGGGATGTCAAGGCAGCAACTGATGCACAGGCATGAAGGGGTGCTGCTAACTGGCTTGCTCCTCATGGCTTTCTCAGCCTGTTTTCTTACTGCCCAGGGGTGGTACCAGCCACAGTGAGCTGGGTCCTCCCACATCCATCACTAATGAAGAAAATGCCCATAGGCTTGCCCACAGATATGATGTGGGCATGTTCTCAATATTGGTTCCCTCCTGCCAGGTAACGGTAGTTTGTATCAAATTGTCAACTAAACAAGACAGAACAGGATACCATTGGATCCCCCAGAAGTAACACTTGGTGGAGATCCATGGCATTATGTGCTCCCCAAAGCAGACTGTGGCTGCATTGGTGGCAGACAGTGAAATGGCATAGCTCCCCACGCGGGTGCAGGGGTGTCACCCAGAGACCATTAGCTTATGAGGGTCTTGAGAGACTCCAGCTGAACACCCAACTAGAAGCCTGAAGTAGCCTGATGCTCCCCAATTTGTTGTTCAGAAAAGTCCATAAAGGCCCTCCTCTATCCTCCTGTGACCACTTCCAGGAAGCATCTCGGAGTTTAGGTCTGAGACATGGTCCCTGTAACACTGTCCCTGAACATGTCATGCTGGTGTGTGTGTGTGTGTGTGTGTGTGTGTATGTGTTTGCGTGCAAACACACACACACACACACACACACACACACACACACACACACACACTGTTCAGCCTACAATCCATTCACCAACCTTTAGTGGACATGAAATCCCACAGTCTAATGCATATGTCACAGTTTGGAAAGAGGCACTCATAGACATGAAAATATCTTAAAATTCTCAGTTAAAATTTGTGGTCTCAGAGGCTGCTTGAGGATGACCAAAAATATGAATATAGCTGGTGAAGAAGCAGTCAGGCTGTAAGGTTAGGGATACACTAAGGGATGAGAAGCAAGAACGAGCCCCATCAAGGCAAGATTTAACAAGGAAAAAAAAACCAATTTTCCTCTGCATAAATCTAATTGTGATGGCTTTGCTGCTTAATTGCTTCAGCCCCTGACTCTTGCCTTGGAAACCTCACATTGTGTTTTAGAGGCTGAAATACCTGTGCGTCCTACTACAAAAGCTTGCAGCTAGCTAATGAGAGAATGATAAGACATAGAACCAGACCTGACCAGCTAGGGTCTGAGTTGAAGGAGAACTTTCCTCACTAGCAGAAACAGAAACCCAAGGAAGTCATGCTGTGCCTGCCTGTGCATCATGAAGAGTCTTGGTTGCATCAATGTGATGCAGATTGCACCAGTCACCTCTTTATCACTCTAACAGATGCTTGAGACAGTCAATGGAGCAAAGATTAATTGGGGCTCATGGTATAGAGGCTTCGGTTTGGGCCTATGATCACTTACTCGGTTGTCTGTGTTCCAGAGCATCAGTGGAGGAATCCTGCCCACTTTGTGGTTGTCAGGAAGCAAAGAGAAAGACACAGGAAAGAAAGCACCGGGACAGGAGAGGACATTCAAGGAACAGTCCCAGTGACCTACATCCTAGCCACCTCCAGCCTCTCTACCATCAGCCCATCCGACTATGAATCAGCGTTCACTGATGAAACAGGAGCTCCTCGAAGCCCATCGCTTTCCACAGAACAAGACCTGATGGAGAAATGCTGATGACGTCACCAAGTCAGGGCTCCACTGCTAACCTGTTCATCATCCTACAGTGCAAATGTCCTACTGTTTATATCACACTAGCTAGCACATTCTATGGGTTGCAACCCAAAGCATCCATTTTGCTGAGCAAGTACTGCATTATTTTATTGTTCTGTTGCTGCAGCAAAAAGGATCTTAAAGGATTGAGAGCTGACTTTAGCCCACAGCCAAGGAAATGGCATGGTGGCAGGATCCTGAGGCAGTTGCTCACACTGCGTGCATGGGCATCAGGAAGGAAGACAAAAGCTAGTGCTCAGCCTTCTCTGTCTGGGACTCCAGCCAATGGGATTGTGCTACCTATAATTAAGATGGATCTTCCCATCTAAATGAACCTAATCTATATGACCCCTCACAAGCATGCCCAGAGGTGATTCTAGATGCTAGAGTCTAGAACCTTTCAAGTTGACAGTATGAACCATCACACATATCAAATTTGTTTGATTAAAATGAAACATAACATTAGCCAAAAATAAGGGTCTTAAGTATGATATTTTTTTAAAAAAAAATGCATTTGTGTTGCATCCTCTGTCTTTGTACAACGAATGCATCAATCTTCCTGGTTACTGAAGCAGGCAGAACGGGGGCCAGCTACATCATTCACGGTTTTCTTTGAGTGCACTGGGCATATCAAGTGTGGGTTCCCACAGAGCATCGAGATTCAGCACTTCAGACGGACTGGTCAGTTTTCATGGCAACCTGCATCTTTCTTTTCAGCATTCTGGATATTCCATCAAAAGGGCACTTCTCTCCACTCTGAATAAAAATGTAGACTTCAGTGAGTTAAAGTGTATCACCTACAAAACCTGCCAGTCATGGTGAACTGAGTATGACAATGGCTTTATGAATCCTGTGTTCAGTTTTACAAACTGAAAAGGAATTGAAATGACATGTGCCCAGCTAGGGGGAGGAGCTCCTCAGGACCAGTTCAGGAGAAACAGACTTCACCCTTTCTTGGCTGCAGAGTGTCTCCATATCTGATAGTTGGTTTTGAACACGACAGTGAAACATACCAAAGGCTCAGAGTCTTTAGATAAGGAAACTAAGTTTCACATCTTAATTCCAGCCCTGAAAACTCAAAGCCAACACCATCACACCCAAACCCTGAACTACAGATTTGGCAGCTTCTGGACTGGCTTCTGGCAGACTTGTTTCCTTTCCCCATGCTCTGACCCATCAGGTTGCATCCAGGCTCCAGCAGCCTCTAGCCTGTTTTGTGACTGGTCTTTAAACTGCTTCCTTCTTCACCAGTTTTCCTGTGAGCTATCAAATGCTTCTCATTCCTTGGCCTCTGTGCTTCCTGCCAATTCCCAGGGGCTCTGGTGAACTCCCTCAGACCCCCCATCCTGTTCTGTCTGGGCTCAGCAGCACATCCTGTTTCTAAGAACCTACACACACTGTTCCCAGCAAGAGGCAAGAGGAGTCTTGAGAGGCTTGCTCATCCTCTGAACTACCCAAACCTCCAGTTCCTCCGCTCTTCTTTCTCCTCCTCACCGTTCTCCTCTCTCTTACCCTTCTCTTTGTATAATATCTAGCTCATTTAGAGGTGGCCTTGGCGTTTTGAATCCTTCCTCCATGATTCATCATGAAAAACTGATGATCCACTTAAAGATTTCAAACTTTCTATTCTGTTCATTTGGAATGCTTATTTTTTAAGCATTAGATTCCAGATTTAAAGATTTCTGAAAGTGACTTGAATCATCCCAGTTTCCTGTTTGTTTCTTTGGGTCCCCGAGAACTCATCAGACTCCTGCTTTCTCATATCTCACTGCAATGCTGTCTGAGGGCTGGTGGAGAACCTTCTGTGCCTAGGCCAATCCCAGTGTCTGGCCCAGGAAGCAAAGCACAGTAGGTACCTAGTGATTCCGTAGGGAAAGCAAAAAAATGTTATCTAGTTAAATTTTTTTCCTTTGTCATCAGAGAAGTCTATTCTCTTCTGTAGAGACAAATTCTCGAAACATGGACTTTCTCACCGACTGCACTATCAAAGCTACTGTTCAGATTTGCTTACAGTGTGAGTTCATTGACCTCAGTTAGCATCTTGGTTTGATCCATGAACACTTTTTTCCTTCTTTTGCATTTACTTTCTTGGCTCCTTGGGAACAGAAATGAATTTCTTCATCCATTACTCATGACATCCTAACTTCCTGATGAATATGACTGTCTTCTGACTGCTCCCTTTAATTTTGATCACTGCAATTACAGTAATCAAAGCACATTTCCTGATTCCAGTGATTAACTCTCACTTGTGAATTTCTCTTTTTAGATTTATTTTATTGTATGTGTATGAGTGTTTGCCTGCATGTTATTTGTGCACCATATGTGTGCAATAACTATAGAGGTCAGAAGACAGTATCAGATTTTCTGGAACTGGAGTTATAGATAATTGTAAGCTGCCATGTGGGTGCTGGGAATTGAACTCAGGTCCTTTGCAAGAGCAGCAAGTGCTCTTAACTGTGGTTAACCCTCCGTTTTCCTGGTTTCTTGGAGGTTGACACGTAGCAGATCCCAATCCAATGCAGTGACATGATTTAATTACTTATATGAACTAACACATAGCCAGGCCAGTCTCTAGTTTTCTCCAGATATGGTTGAGAAAGAATGCCTTATATAATATGTTATGCATGATACAGTCTGAGACCAACACTCTAGATATTGCTTGAAAGCTTTAAGTTCCTAGGGTCTCATCTAAACCAAAACCTGCCTTTTAACCACCTTCCCAGACTGATTTGTGCACATAATAAAGACATTTAAATATTGACTTAATCATGAGCGCTTTTAGGTAACATGACCAATATCTCTTTTAAGAAAATATTTTCTATGTCCATTTCCTGGAACAAATGTCTAAATAGCATGCAATAGACAGACCAAATATTTAGGAATGAAACATAGCACTGGCTCAGGGCCAACACTGGAATCTCATTGTAGATTCCGTTACTAGGAATCCACCATTGTTTGCAAAGCTGACCACCCAGCTATGAGGAGACAGATGAGTGGAGCAGACATGGAGGAAGGAAACTGGATTGGCAGAAAGCACAGGGTAGAATGGATGCATCCTCAGATGGCTTCCCATAATGATTCATCAAATAAAGATAAGATTAATAAAAAATGAATCAATTCAATGAGTATAGTCACTCAAAAAGTAATTGCCGAACACCAAGTATGTACCTTGGGGTGAGTCAAATGCCAGGCCTACAGCAAAGGTAGTGGCTAAAGTTTTATCTTTATTCAATTTTCATTCTATTAGATAAGACATAAAATAAGTAAAAAGTAATATCTCATGTAAATGTTAAAGAGTGCCTGGATTCATTCTATACTTGACAACCACGAAAATTTTATGAGATCACATCTGAGCAAAGATTTGAACTGACACAGGGGACTCTTGATCCCCAGCAGCTTCCTGGGGCAGCAGGGTTTGGGGGAGAAAGCATTGTGTGTCCCAAGTTCAACAGCTGAGACACAAGGGGCGAGAGATAGCTGGGACACAGGGTCTGTCCCTGAAGGTGAGAGGAAGATGAGCCACAAGCTTAGGACATTCTAAGGACTCTGACTTACATGTGGGGCATGGGAAGTCATTATAAGACTTTATTCAAGGGGAAATGTGAGCTGACCCTCGTTTTCACATGACCCCTGTGGCTCCTCTGTTGATGAAGACTGAAGATGACCACAGTGGAGCCAGGATGCTACAGAGGTGGCTATCCTAGTAGCTATCAGCTTGGACTGGGTAGTGAGTGGAGGTAGCAAAATGGATCATTCATTCTGGAGTGTGATATCGTAGGGTTGAGTATTGATCTGAGCAGTTATGGAAAATGGTCTTACTATTTTCTGAGATGAAGGAGAACTATTTAAGGGGAAAGGAGTCTCTACTACTGGACAATAAGTGGTTATTATGCATAACTTTATTGACTCCTGTTCTCTCCTTTTCCCAGCACAGGCAACACTCCAATGAGTCTACTGAAAAGTCTTTTGTCAATTTTTAGAAGAATTCTTAAAACAAGAACTATTTCAACCTCTGCTCCAGTACGAGCTTCAACAGGAACCACAGGAACCAAAACTAATGGCAATTCTGCTTCCTGTCAAACCCTCAAGTAAAAGGGTGACCAGAACCACTTACCCATATCCCTTAGAGTTCAATATCACAAGTCACCAATTTGAGGCAACTTTGGAAAGTTCAGAGAATTCTCTGATCTCCAACTATATAATCAGAGTAAGAAATAATGTAGGGGCTAGGGATATATACCTCAATGATACACCATGTATCCAGCATTTGGGGTGGGGGCAGGGCTAAATCCCCAGCTTTAAGTGATAATAACACACACTGTGATCTACCTGTCCCACAGGATCATTACAAGAATCAGATAAGATGATGTAAATGATGTCACGCTGCATGGTAGCCACAGCTCTGATCGACAGCAAGACAATATGTAAGCTGCTTTGGAAATTAGTTTTCAGCTTTACCTCCGGTCTCAGTTTGCTTTCTATGGCTGTAATAAATGTCATGCCTAAAAGCAACCTGGGGAGAAAAGGATTTATTTCAGCTTTCAGCTTATAATCCATCATGAAGGGATATAAGGTCAAGAAGTCAAGGCAGGAACCTGGAAGCAGGAACTAAAGTAGAGACCATGGAAGGGCACTGCCTACTGGCTTACTCAGACTGTTTTTATTATGCTTCCCAGGACCACTACCCAGGAGTAGTACTGCCCACAGTACCAGCTGGGCTCTCCCACTCAATTATTAATCAGAAAATTTCCCTCACAGGTTGCTTACAGACAGTCTGATGGAGGTGTTTTCTCAATTGAGGTCCCCTCATCCCAGATGATCCTAGCTTGTGTCAAGCTGACAAAACTCTAACCCGCACACCCACTGAGATCATACACAGACAGCTAGCAACCATTGCTCCCTGAACAAAAGCCATTAATGTGTCCTTAGCAATAGAGTGGTTTGATATTCGACAATTTCTGGTATCCTATTATCTTGCAATGCACACATCTGATTAGGAGCAAATAGCTGGATCAAGAAAAGCATCTGTGTAGTATCTTCTCACATGAACTGAAGTTTTAGTTGAATTATCTACAACATATATCAGATATATTTTAAAAATTGCATTCTTGTATGGAGAAATATGAGGTGTGGACTTGGACGAAGACCAGAAGGAAGCTGAGCCTGGTGGAGCAGGTCTGTAATTCCAGTTGCAAGGGAGTTGAGATAAGAGGACCCAAGTTCAATTCCCAGCTACAACATGTTTGAGAGCAACTGTTTGTGACTCTACCCCCAGGGATTCTTACACCCTCTTTCAGCATTCATGGGCACTACACACTTGATGCACAAACATACCTGCAAGCAAAACACCCATACACATAGCTTTTTGAAGTAAAACATCAATAAATAAAAAGTAAAAGGAGGGCTATGAATATAGCTCGGTGGTGCACTGTCTGCCCAGTCTGCGTAGTGCCTTGGATTCTGTCCTAAATACCAAAAAGAAAATAACTCCCACACAGGGAAAAAGTAGCTTTTGGCATATTCAAGGCTTTATCTAATAGTCTTTTGCCCATTTAAAAATAAAAAAATCTGTGTTGAATATTAGAAATACAGACTCCTGTGCATGTCGGGGGATATATGCATGTGCCCCTTGTCTTAGCCTCTTAACACGTCTCCATAAGTCTAACTTCATAGTGTTCCATATTCTGTTCCTGAAGCCGGGAGGAAGGAATCTCAAGTATGTCTTAAAATATAACAAGTCTCTCAGTGACACCCTCCCCCATCATTTCCCATGCCCCACCCCACTCCCAGTTCTGGCCACTGCCTGTTAGGCTGTGTTTTTTCTCACTGCTGTGTGTCTGCTTCACATTCTTAGCACCAAGGCACAGACTTGTTCCTTGAGCCTCCTATGGCCATGTCCACAGTTCAGCCTCTTCGGAGGGCACCACTCCCATTCCTGTGAGCAGCTGCGGTCTCCATACCACAGGTGTCTCTTTCAAGATGTCAAGCCAATGCTATTCTCCTGATCTTTGATGTGGTAAGGCTGCAGCTGTCCACCTAACATAGCCCACAACCTGTCTGCTTCACAGACAATAAAATACTAGCATTGACAAGCAACTTGTGATTTAGTTCATCTAACCCAAGAGCTGTGCCTATGCCAGAGACACACACCTGGGATACCTTCAGGTTAATAGAACTTACTCAGGCTGTTGACACTTCTTTAATGGGAAGATGGAGTGGGCTGTGTCCTATTGCAACATTTCCCATCTTGACTCTAGCATCACAAGGCACTCAAGTGAATTTTACAGTCAAATCATGTTCTCATTCAATTCTGAACACACTCTTAAGTGCCACTGGGAACTGCTAAAATGCCATCTGTTTGCAGCTGTAGTGAATTTGACATGCTCCACAATCATGATGTGAAAGTCTAGAGCACAGCCAATGGAATAAAAGCCATGCTGGGTGAACTGGGAAGAACATATCTTAGCATATCAGGAATTACAAAATACAAGTCATTGAAGAATTTGGAAGATTTGATTATTAATATATGTGATGTACATATAGAAAACATATATCCCAACAGCAGAAAATTTCAAGCATTCATTGTGAACATTTTTAAACATTGAGAGAAGATGGTACTTTGCACCAAGTACCCCTGTGCCCAGCACCCATCATTAAGATTTCCCTACACTTGACTTGTGACACAACCAGCTGTTCTTCCTGCCACCAAACTGCCAATTTGGCTCACTTGTTGTAGGGTTTGTGATCTTTTCTTAAGACAGCATGACAGAGAGGCAACTGTTTAGAAGAGGCGCATGTAATCTTCCAAAATACAACTGTTAGTTCCTAGTCTGAAGATTATATGTTCTCAGCACTTCATTTAGATACTTCATTGGTTAGATCTCAGAATGAAAGTGTGCTATCTTTAAAGTCTAGGGTTAGAACATACAATTAATTAGTAACTAAAGCAGACTTAGAATCCCCACACTGCTTTTACACAATATACTGTTACAGAGAACAAAGACAGCTACGTGCTGGTTAGAGAAGGGAGGGGGAGGAGGAAGAAGGGAAGGAAGAGAAAAAAAGGAAGGAGGAGGAAGATGGGAGAAGAAGGGAAAAGGAAGAAGAGGAAGAAGAGGAAGAAGAAGAGAAAGGGAAAAGAAGAGGAGAGAGGAGGGGGATAGAAGAGGAGGGAGAAGGGAAAGGAAGGAAGGGAGAAGGAGGAGAAAAAGGAGGAGGAGATTTGAGATGTGTTCTTTCTTAGAGCCATGAAATAGCTTCATTAATGGAGAAACACAGCTCAATTAGCCATGTGGTTTCAGAAAGAGCCAGAATCAGGAGAATTAGGAGCCCAGCTTCTGTGGGAGCTGTCCCACTGTGTAACCAAAAAAAAGAAAAAAAATAAAAGGTTCTCTGCTCAAAAGCCTAGTTCCGGAAGTCTTTTACATAGTCCCAGTTTCTGAAATTACAGAATGTCATGGAATGGAGGGTTACAGGTTAACTCTCAGCTCTGGAAACGGGAAACCTGAGCTCCAGGCAAAGAGCATCAGCTGCCTCACTCAGGTAGATAAACTCACAAACCCTCACAGTGAACATTAGCGTTCAGGGAACACGTGCTTGACTGACAGGCAGCCTCTCCAAGGAGAATGTGTTTCTAGAAGGTGCTAAAATTAACCTCGATTTCACCAGTCATTGGTCTGCACTATTTCAAGGAGCATGCTTAGGGAAGACTTGTAACTCTACAGCCATGAATGCCTCACAGCTTATCCACTAACCTCTTATGTCTCTGTATTTTGGCATCACCTATTAAAGACAATTTAAAATCAGCACATCTTTTGAGTTTAAGAAGCTATCAAACAAGAAATGAATGTGGTTTTTTTTCTTTCCTTTTTAAGACAGGGTTTCATGTAGCCCAGGTGTCTTAGTTAGGGTTTTACTGCTGTGAACAGACACCATGACCAAGGTAAGTCTTATAAAGGACAACATTTAATTGGGGCTGGCTTACAGGTTTAGAGGTTCAGTGCATTATCATCAAGTCGAAACATGGCAGCATCTAGGCAGGCATGTTGCAGGAGGATCTGGGAGTTCTACTTCTTCATTGGGAAGCTGCTAGCAGAATACTGACTTCTAGGAAGCTAGGAGAAAGCTCACTCCCACAGAGACACACCTAATCCAATAGGCCATACCTACTCCAACAGGGCCATACTCTCTAATAGTGCCACTCCCTGGGCCAAGTATATACAAACCATCACACCAAGCTAGCCTCAAAGTAGCTAATAGTGGAAGATGATATTGGATTTGTGATCTTCATGCCTCTACCTCCCAAGGCTGAGATGATTGATTACTGGTGTGTTCTACCATGCTTGGCTTACATGCTGGGGATGGAAGCCAGGACCTATGCAGTCTTGACCAGCACTCCAACAAGTGAGTCTCACCTAAGCCCTTGTTTTTCTTTTCTTCTTCCTGTATCCTTTAACTCTTTGCTTCTCTGGGTATTGTTTCTCAGGCTTCATTTAGGTGTCTAGGATAGTTTGCCAGCAACCACTGACTGTGCAAAACAGAGCTAGTATGAGCTTCTTGGGAAATATTTGATGTTTCACTTCTTGGGTCTTAAATTAAACTAGGCCAGCTCTCTGAATTTTTAGCAAGCCTCTGAGGTAATTCTGTAGGTGGCCACTATTTAGCTGCCAGTGTGAAGCATGAAAGAGCCTACCACTGAGCTGAGTGTGTCAAGCGACCTGTGAAAGTCTTTCTTCAAGGAATTCCCTTTGCCCTTGGAAGAAACCAGATTTGGCCAGTTTGCTGGAAGGGATTGTGATGGGAAAGAAGTATTGGAAGTGTTGACACTTGGCAAATGCTTGCAGTTTTGAATCCATATCTCTATAATAATTTGAATCACCTTGTTCTTAGGGTTGATCTTTAGGCTTGGTGCCAGAGGAGAACTTACACAGAATATTATATGGCTTTCTATGGGCCTTGTTGGCAGAGGTAGCTATAGAGACTATACACACTGTCTTTATTTCCTTTCTTTCTTTCTTTCTTTCTTTTTTTTTTTTTTTGAGGGTGTGTGCAGTGAACTTTATTGATGGTATTCAAGAGAGTAGGGAGGGCTGAGGGCTTCCTAGGCCCCTCCTGTTATTATGGGAGTCTGAGATGGAAATTGTGAGGGAGATGCTCAGTTGTTGGGGGCCAAGTTGGGACACTGACTTCTCAGCAACTGAGGGCCTCTCTCTTGCTCTCAGTGTCCTTGCTGGGGTGGGTGGTCCAGGGTTTCTTACTCCTTGGAGGCCATTTAGGCCATGAGGTCCACGACCCTGTTGCTGTAGCCATATTCATTATCATACCAGGAAATGAGCTTTACAAAGTTGTCATTGAGAGCAATGCCAACCCCAGCATCAAAGGTGAAGGAGTGGGAGTTTCTGTTGAAGTCATAGGAGACAACTTGGTCCTCAGTGTAGCCCAGGATGCCCTTCAGTGGGTCCTCAGATGCCTGCTTCACCACCTTCTTGATGTCATCATACTTGGTAGGTATCTCCAGGCGGCATGTCAGATCCACATTGAGGGTAGGAACATGAGAGGCCAGGCTAGTGAGCTTCCTGTTCAACTCTGGGATGACCTTGCCCACAGCCTTGGCAGCACCAGTGGATGCAGGGATGATGTTCTGAGCAGCCCCACGACCATCATGCCACAGTTTTCCAGAGAGGCCATCCACAGTCTTCTGAGTGGCAGTGATGACATGGGCTGTGGTCATGAGCCCGTCCATGGTGCTAAAGTTGTCATGGATGACCTTGGCCAGGGGGGCTAAGCAGTTGGTGGTGCAGGATGCATTGCTGACAATCTTGAGCAAGTTGTCATATTTCTCATGGTTCACACCCATCACAAACACGGGAGCATCGGCAGAAAGGGCAGAGATGATGACCCTTTTGGCCCCACCCTTCAAGTGGATCCCGGCTTTTTCCATGGTGGTAAAGATGCCAGTAGACTTCACGACATACTCAGCACCAGCAGCATCACCCCATTTGATGTTAGCGGGATCTCACTCCTGGAAGATGGTGATGGGCTTCCCGTTGATGACAAGCTTCCCAATCTCAGCCTTGACTGTGCCATTGAGTTTGCCATGGGTGGAGTCATACTGGAACATGTAGACCATGTAGATGAGGTCAATGAAGGGGTCATTGATGCAACAATCTCCACTTTGCCAAGTGCAGAGCAGAAGGCAGCCCTGGTAACCAGGTGCCCAATATGGCCAAATCTGTTCACACCGACATTCACTATTTTGTCTACGGGATGGGGCTGGCACTGCACAAGAAGATGCAGCTGTCTCTGGAACAGGGAGGAGCAGAGAGCCTGTCTTTATTTTCATAACCATAGTGAAACACACATTTAACCTCATTCTGCTTATGTATAACACTCATATTTTCTGAAAAACATATTTCTATTGCTATGTGGGATCCACCTAGCTGTGTTTCCTCTTTTTTGACTTTTACAGAGAAGAGTATGCTGTGGGTCCCCGGTTCTGGAGGGTGTCCCATGATGATCTCCCGGCTGAGGACAGAGTGAGAGAAGGAAGGGTCCTCTGCCTGCTTCTCCACTGTCCGTTGATCTTCAGCCCAGCCTGGTGTGAGAGGTCTGGGCCAAAGAGTACGAGTGCAAGCAGGGAGGAGAGATTGCCTGCTCCCGTTGCTGCCTCTGCTCGAGTCTCTACTGTCGCAGCTCGGTCGCTCTCCGGTGCTGCACCTGTCTCTCCACGCTGAGCCGCCCGGGCTGGGCCGATAGAAGCCGGCTAGCAGGCAAGGAAGCAGCTTGGTGCCCAAGGAAGGTTCCGGGAGAGCGGATCTCTCCCCAAGTGTTACAGCTCTTGAGACAGAAACTCTCGGACACCAGGATGATTCTCGAACACACCTTTACTTCTCCTGAATAGAGGCCTTATATACAGTTTCAGGGTGGGTTAGGGTCTGACAGCAGATAACGCCTATTGGCTTGGTCGGAGAGCTTAGAGATACCTCATCTACATGTGGGAGAGCCTGAGGCACTGTTCCTCATGACTGATGGTCATAGACCTCCCTTTGGGAGAGGCTGTGGAGGGCCGAAGCTGAATGAGAAGAACCAGGGCCTGGGGGCAGCGCCGAACACCTGCCATCCTGATAAATGTCCGGGGTTCAAGACTTGCTCAACCAGGCACTCAGCTGCTTCCCACAGCCCACTGCCCCACAGTATACCACACTAAAGGGTTTCAGAACCTTCAGGAGAGTCACCTGGTTTCTGATGAACACTGTCACAGACTCTCCACCGAGAGCCTCGGTGAGTCTTGCTAATGATTCCGTGAGGAAAGAAGCTTAGGGTTGGCACAGTGTCTTCATTCTGAGGGAAGATAAGTGGATCTGCTGCTCTGGTATTGATTATAACTAGAGAAAGCCCACTGCTTCCAATGTGGAGTGTGAGGTGATGTTTCAAGTGTGGTGTGTCAGGTGAGGTACCTGCTTAATTCACTCATCCATTCCCAGATTCCATCTAAAGATTTTTTATGGAGGACTGAGCTTGGAGATCCAACTTTGTCTTACATTAAAAATAATGCAATAATAATGGCCCTCCACATCTTTTGCTAAGTTTAAATAAAGTTGTACGGGGTGCCTAGTGTCTAAAAACAGTAGTGCTCAATAAACAGTGGTTATTATTATATTGCAAAAACAGTATCATTTAAAAAAGTAAGCAGTGGGCTCATGTATTCTCCAAGAGGAACTCTGGAAGGTGCTGGAATGGTTAATGTCTGTCCAGTGGAGTGGGTCACAGTTTTACAAGCTTTCCTGCTTGGTTTGGAGGTCTGCAAATGAGTTGTAGGTTGTCTAATCAGGCAAGGCCAAAAGTAACAAAGAAACTATGTGGGTCAATAACCTCCCGGGAAAGTGCACAGGAAATGAGTGTGTTTAGCTTCAAAAAGATAAGGGGAGGGTCATTCCCCTTCTCTGCTCTCCATTTCCTCATCTTCAAAGTTGTACTAATGATGACTGTGCTCAGAGGAGAAATCAAAACCAACCCATGAGAGTCAACCACGTTCTAGGCACGAAGGCCCGGTCAGCTGACTTATCTCTCTGGCTCTCAGTTTCTTAATCTGTAAAATCTGAATAACACTAGGAAATACCTGACAGACTTGTGAGAATTCTTGGCACATGACACACCCTTGGAGGCCAGTGAGGGCTCGAAGCAGTCTGGAATGCATAGGCTAGCTTTCTAGGGCTGACATAACAAAATACCTATCACAAACTGGGGCGCTTAAACCACAGAAATTCACTGCTCTGTAATTCTAGAGACTGCAAGACTGCAATCAGGGCACTGTGCTCATGCTGAAGCCCGTGGACGGGCTTTCCTTTCTCCCCAGCTCCCTGACTTGCTGGCAACCTTCAGCCTTCCTTACCCTGAAGCTGTGCAGGTCCAAGAACAACCTCCCTGGACCTGTCTTCATTACAGTCACACTGAACTAAGACCTTATTTTAACTGACTCCAGCAGCAGCCCTAACTGCAAACATCATCACTTTTTGAGGTTCTGGGTATTACAGCCTCCAAATCCCAGATAGGGGAACAGGTAAGTGTGTGAGAGGGTGGCCCTGTCTGCTTGCCTGATTTGCAGCAACAGTCATGTGTGTTCATGAAATACAGATGTCACCATAACCTATATCGTCACCATTAAAGTACAAATGCTGCCTGTGGTATTTCAGAATTCTTCACATGAAGAGACACTTCTAAGAGCAACCAATACAGACATGATTAAGCCTGGTGGGGTAAGCCTTGGCTGATATAGGCAAGAGGATTGGGGGCTCAAGGGCCAGCCTTGGCAACATAGTAAGTTAGAAACCAGCTTGGGCTGTGTAAGATCCTGTCTTAAGACAAAAATTCTAACCCAAAATAATTCAGATGACTTTTTAAAAACAGGGTGCAATCAAATTGTGTTCTGCAAATTGGAATCAGATTGGAAAATGAGAAAGTTGAATGTAAGGAGTCTTAGTTAGGGTTTACTGCTGTGAGCAGACACTGTGACCAAGGCAACTCTATAAGGATAACATTTAATTGTGGGTAGCTTACAGGTTCAGAGGTTCAGTCCATTATCATCAAGGCAGGAACATGGCAGCATCCAGGCAGGCATGGTGCAGGTAGAGCAGAGAGTTCTACATCTTCATCTGAAGGCTGCTAGTGGAAGACTGACTTCCAAGGCATCTAGGGTGAGGGTGTTAAGCCCACACCCACAGTGACACACCTACTCCAAGGCTACACCTCCTAATAGTGTCACTCCCTGGGTTGAGCATATATAACCCATCACGTAAAGTAATGCTGCTCTAGACAAAGAGCAAGGGTGACTCTAACGTTTCAGACACTAAAGTTCTTTTATTACTGTCTTTAAATATGTGTATGCGTGTGTGAACAAGCATATATGTGTGCATATGTATTTGAGAGGATCTAACATTGATGTTGCCATTTTGCCTCAGTCTGCTGAGCTATTTACAAGATGGTGATGAGCAAATGGTTGTGATTGTTCTCACAGACATATCTCTCCCTGGGAAAAAAAAAACAACCCTATCCTCTTTGCATTTTGCAAATCTGGACCAGGTCACATCAGTCAGCATGATTCATCATCCTTATTTGGAAACATTCCACCTACTCATTCTTTCTCTACTTTTTCTGTACCTATGCCAAGATTCCTTTAGACACCCATCTGTGAGTGCCCAGATTGATGCTGTGTGTTGGCTCTTGGCTGCTGTGAGTGCCAAGGGAGCTGAGCAGGAGTGGGTACTGTGTTCCCAACCTAACTATATACATCCTAATGCATGAACAGAGGGGGGACTACTCCTCTACATGGTGGGTCTATGTCTATTCTTGAGGAAATCTCCCCATTGCCACCTGTAATGGCTGTGTTAACCTCCCACCCACAGTATTTAAGACTCCTACCTTCTTCCCTGCTTCCCCTTCTGCAGTATTCTCTAAGCCATGAAGAAGGTGCTATATCTCTCCCATATAGGGACAAGCACTTATTCTTAGCAGTCTGGTCATGTAAGAGAAGTCACCACTGCCCATTGCAGAAAGAAGCTTCTCTGATGGAAGTTGGCCACCGTACTAGTCTTTGGGTATGAACATGACTATTTAGAAGGCAGTTTAATAACATGACCACTTAGCAAAACAACAGTAATACATTTCCTCCCTAAGACTATGCCTTTCCCAAGCACAGGCTCTTGGTTTACAGAACCAAGCATCAGTTCCCTGCCATGGAGCAGGCCTCAAATACAATCATAAAACAGTTGGTTATCCCCACAACAATAATGCCATTATTACACTGGAGGGCACAGCTTTCCCGGCATGTCAGTAGCACAGCTCAAGTTAGAACTTTGATTAAATGTCTACCCAACATCCCGCATAGCACCTGGTTTACTGATTTTTAGATGAATGGATTGTAAGAACTCTGTACTTGTTTGTCTGTTTGCTTTTATTCTTTTATTCATCTTGATACAAGTAATCATTGATGTGAAATTAAGTGGCGGCAACAGCAGAAGCTGCAACCACTGACTTCTATTGGTCAGCAGTCCATAAGGGCTGGCTTTGGTGTCTCAGAAAGAATATAAACTTCCATCCTGAAAACTAGAAGGGCAGAAGCCTAGAGAGATGTTGTTCCAAAGCCAGGACTGAAGAAGTCAGAAAGAAGGGTCCAGAGAGACAATGTGGGGAGTACGGAGGGGGCTCATGCATGGCAGGATTGATGGGTGGCATCAATCAGAGGCATGGCTTCCTTTTCTGTTTTGGCCAGACCCTCACAATGGAAGCTTCTGTCCTCCAGTTGGCTAAAAAGAATCTAGGAAAGTCTTTTCTTCAACAGAAATGGCTTGGAAAGGGCAGAGGGCCAAAGTAAGAAAGGAGGCAGAGGGACAGTTCAGATGACCTGTGGTACAAAGAGGCTGAGGTGGACGAGTCACCTGAGCTCATAAATCTAAAAATGTCTTCAGTAACCAAAGCAGACTTTGGTTTGGTTACTTGGCACTCACAACAGCCAAAAGCCAGACCCCTCCAAGCAAACAATAAACAACAGAAGAGCTCTCTGGGGGAGAAAAATCCATGCATTTGGGCAGAAAACAATATCTCTCTGAGCATAAATGTTTTCTGTCTATTTTTGTTTTTATCTACAATTTAAAATTAATAATCAATTGCATTATAATACAGAAATGACTTTGTGATAGCAATACGTCCACTGAAATGATGAAATAGCATTTAATATGTGTTATGGCCAGTTGTTTACTTTTGTGTTGTGGCTAAATATTTACTTTTGTGTTGTAGTCAACTATTTACTTGACGTTGGGTCTACTTGACTCAGTAAACTCAACCTCAATCAAGCTCAGACCAGTCAGGTGCCGTGGAGGAAACAGACTGTCAACTTCATTCTGACTTTTCTACATCTTTCTCTGAGAAGAACATTCAGCCAGATTTATAACATCATTTTACAACAGCAGGTTCATTTTAAAAAGACTCCCATAAGGAAACAAAAATCTTATGCTCACCTTGGGGAAGCTTAACACTCCATCTCCAGCAGCTGCTCCAGCTGGCCTTCCTTACCCAAACCCCAGAGTTTGGACCAAAGAAACCTGAAGTCTAGCAGAAGTCCAGACTTTGAGAGAAATGTCTGCAGATGCAGAGATATTACATGGCAAAAGGAAAACACAGAGGCTTGCTCCTGGAGGAAGCAAGCTCACCCTTCTTGCTGTTTCTGCTTCAGCCAGCATTGTTTTATTCATGGTTTTCCAGAATATTTTCTTTAGAACATAAAAGAACAGGTCATATCTTGTTCTCTCTGCTCTTCTACATGACGTCTTGATCCCCATCAAGGCTAAGTCCCACAATGATGCTGTACTCCAGTAATGTCCATTCACCTGAACCTCCAGTTACAGAAATGCATAGCTCCAACATTTATAAACAATGCATTTTCCATATTGCTATAGAATTGGTTGTTTTTCCTCATGATACATGTTTGATATTTGGTTGGCTGTAATGATTATGCTTGGGTGAAAGGTTTGGGGTAATTTGGAGACCCAGAAAATCTTCATTTAGAGTGGTATTTAGTTCTGTAGAACTGTCTGACTTTCAGGTTGACCTTGCTGCTGTTACTCTATTCATTAACTTAAATTCTGTATCAGTGGGGGTGGGAAGTAGCTAAGTGGGTAAAGTGTTTGCCTAGCATTTGTGGGTGTTGAATCTCCATCATTGCATAAAACAGGCTCATTGGCTTACAAATGTAACCCCAGTATTCAGTGGGTAGAGGCAAGAAGATCAGAAGTTCAATATCATCCTCAGCTACATAGCAAGTTTGAGGCTAACCTGGGCTACATAAGGCCCTGAGGCCAGTTGTTGTACTGGGTACCCAACCCATGAGGAATGCAATGCAAATAGAAGGGGCTGCCTGAGAACATCAAGGAACTCAACATGTTTGTTTTTCCAAAAGCATTCACTCAACAAACAGGAAATAGAAAAAAATAACTAAAAAAAAAAAAAAAATCAACTCATGCCCTTGTAGAATAAATGCCCAGACCAAGAGACAGAAATACAGCATGGCCAGCCCTGTTTAAAATCTCTGTAGCTAAAGTTGATTGGTTGTGTTCCTAAAAGTCATTAAAATACCTTCTAAATATAAATTGTCTTGGCACAAAAATGCTTTCTGAGGTAAGTATTTAATTTATCATTTCTTTAGGGAAAAAATTTCATATTGACTAATTGCACAGAAGTACTTTGCCTCCCCTCCTAAAACACACACACACACACACACACACACACACACACACACAAACACACTGAAAGAGGATTATTTTCTTTCTGTGTGTATAAATAATAAGAGCAAAGGAAAGAATGCAGGCAGGGTCACTGGGTTCCTGAGTCTGTGATATTTAGAGTCAAGGATTTCTGCTGGATCTTTGCTTGTCTCTGCAGGAAGAAAACCTAAGAGGCAAATCTGAGACACAGGCTCCCTGGATCCTCACATAAGGTTGACACAGTGTAAAGTGGTTTGTCTTCCATAATTTTTCTAAAAAAGAATGATGTTCTCAAAGGAGTCTTTGAACTTTAGATGCTCTTAGTTATTTCGTCCTCTATGGTTAACTTTGATCCATCCCACTCAAGGTCAGAGCCAGTCTCTTCTGCTGTGCTTGCATATGTGCATATAATGTGTGTGTGTGTGTGTGTATGTGTGTGTGGGGGTGTGTGTGCATAAATACAATCATACATAGACAACATATATTTACACACAAATATACACATAAATACACATGTCTACACATATACACATACATGCACAGACATACATACAAACTATTCACACATGTACATATACACTCATGCATACACCTATAAATACACACATGTACACATACACACATATGCACATATACACAGATCACTCGTAGACACAGAGCTTTTCATAGAACATATTTTTAACTATTGTTGAAAATGTTTTAAAGACACAGCTTCCCCTAAAATAATGGCAGGGCTATGGAGCAGAGTGCTGAGCTCCCAGTACTTGGTCCTGGAAATTCCTTTCCCAGGGCTGACTCCCCTTCTTGACCAAAGCCGTCCATGGAGGCCACCATATGGGAGCAGCCCCTCCTGGATGCTGATGGTAGAGATGCCTCTTCTGCCCTCAGTCCTTCCGTGTCATGCAGGACCTGCCCTCAGGCATGCAGGATATTAGGTGTGGTGGTTTGAATGAAAGTGGCCCCCATAGGCTCAGAGGGAGTAGCCCTTGCTAAGGTTTTGTAGCAGAAGGAAGGGTACCTGGGTGGTTTGGGGACAAAAAAACACTACAAAGTCACACCCTACAACAGGCTTCACGTGAAAAAGATTTATTTGGTATGTCGGTTGGGGGGGGCATGCAAAGTCTGCCTCTGAGTGAGGTCATGAAGAGGCTGTGAAGGCATGAACTTTATAAGGGGTATGACATACGCGACAATGGAAATGTGTCACCCATGTAGCTGGTGATGACATAGCCACTGTTGTTACGTTACTAAAGGTGAGCTTGGGTGGGGGGGAGTATCTAACATCCTTCCTTTTTATTTGTTATAAAGGTAAGAAAATAGTCAGGCATGACTGATGAGGTATGAGTGGGGGTGCCATGCTCTTTAGACTGCTTCCTGCAATTTGGGGATGTCAACATCTTTGGGGCACTGTTGACTCTCAATTTCAGGACATATTTGGTAATCATGAGCCTCCAAATCTATGGCTAAGGTTTGGCAGTCCTGTACAATAACTTAATTGTTTGATAAAAGATTATTTTTGAATTTGTCACTAGAGAAATGTAGAGAAGAAATTGAAAAGGCATGGGACAATTAGCAAAAGCAGGATAAGAGAAGGAGAGGGGTTGGGAAGGGCAGTATTCATCTTCATATGCCATTCTCAAAAGCCAGGGGCTGTAGACAGAGCTGTTGCTTATAATTTTGGAGGTCTGTTTGAAGTTATTGGATTTTGTTTCTTATTGTACTGATTTGTTGACATAGATGCAGAATTCCTCCAGGAGGAAGAGGCAAAGGCCACCTTTTCCAGCTGTAAGATCTAGTCCCTGTTGGGTTTGGAGTACTACTGCAGCCAGGGAGTCAATATGTCCTAGAAGAAAAGTGTGGTTTGGGTCACCTGTTGGAGAGCCTGGAGGAACTGGAAAGAAAATTGATAATAAAAGGTCAGCAAAGTGATCAGTCCTGCTGTTCCAGTGGCAGCATTGAAAATTATTCCTGTGACAGCCAGAAAAGGCAAAATTTGAACTGCCCTATTACGTCAGGCTGCTATTGCGTCTACAACTGGAATTGGTAGAGGTTCTTGTCCATGTATCACTCCAAACTTGGGGAAAGGAAATACTGATTGGCAGATAAGTGATGGTAGTCTTGATTACTGCAGAGAATGAAGGTGTTGTGGACTGTAGAGCACTGGGGCTGAGGTGGAGAGTGGGGGGTTAGGGTTTTGTTGTAATCTAAGAAAGTTAATGCCCTTACAAAATATGTCCAGGATGTCTTAAAGCAGTTTGCCATCCCAAAAGGGGAGAGGTGATTAACGAAAAAGGGTTAGGCATCCTGGCAAACACACACAGTTGGAACAATTGGTCATTTGGGACAAATGGTTATATGGGATGAGGCTGTAAAGTGATGGATGGTATAGGCTTAGTCCAAGAGAGTTACTGCCTCACGTTCTCCTACCCACAGTGTTCAAAAGTCACCATTGCATACTGGGATGGAAGGATTAAGCAGAGTCTAGAACGGGATCCTAGTCCAGTCATGGGCAAGTGCAGGGTGGTGGAGGCTTCTCTAAGGAGCTTAGTGTTATGGCTTTAATGAAGCAGCTCTCTGAGATAATCTTAGCTTGTTCATATTTCTTTGGGTGGATTTGAATGCACACACTTTTTTTTCTGGGTGAACCAAGGGTTATATCATTTTGGGCAAGGGGGTGAAAATATCCAGGAAGGAAAAAGTTCATTGGCTGAAGGCTAAGGCTACTGAGATGCCTCATTGCATGGGCTATCCTGTGACCACCTGGTTGGAGGTCTCCAGGTCATATGCTCCAAGGCAGACATGGAATCAGGGAGTGAGCTAGCAGCACTCCTGCCAGTCTCAGTTTTGAGATTTTCATGGCTTGGACATGCTCTACCTTGACTGCTTCATGCCAGCTCCTCTTGTGGTATGGTCATGTGCTCTATGGATAGAGTTCTGTAATTGGATGATGACCACAGCGATGGAGGAGGGGTGGCAACAGAGGGGGTTTGGGTGTCCTAGACTTGGGTCTACCTGGAAGCCTGGCAAAGGAAATGACATGTTCAAACCAGTGGGTTGTCTAGCTAGGAGAAAGAGGAGTGGAAGTGCTGGCAAACTTGGAGTCAGGTGAATGGGAGAGTAAAGGAAATAGAGGCTCCCATTTTGGCTAGAAGATCCCTTCCCAACAAAGGGATGAATGGGACAGGTTGGCACTACCAGAAAAGAATGGGCGAGAAGAACATCCCTGAAAATGCAAACTGAATGGTAGGATCTGGCAAGGTTGGTAAGGCTGTCCTCCTACCCTGACAATGGGGAAAAAAGAGAGAGGCAGGTCCCCAAAACTCCATCAGAACCATAACTGGCCCTAGTGTCCAGAAGAAAGGTCACCCCGATACTGTTATGACTACCCGGGACTCTGTCAGAGATGACGGGTATCAAGGAGCCCAGGCTCCTTCAGTCATCCATGACCAGGCCTAAGAAGTCGGCTGGAAGATGATCTGGGTCTGATGTCTACACATATGAGGGATATGGGAGCAATCAACAGCCTAGCGTCCCTCCTGATGGCAATTGGCAGATGGCTGGAGTGGTCTGCAGGGATTAGGGCAGGCCTGGGCTCAATGACCCTCCTCACTACATTTGAAGCAGGGGCCCCATGGTCCTTGAGCCTTAGGAGCCCATGAAGCCCAGGCAGTCGTCAAAGCTGCTTGAGTGGCCTTAGCCAGCATCCAGTACTTGTTTTCGGGCTTTTTCTTTCTCTCCTTGGTGCACTTTAAAGGCCAACGCGAAGACTTCTCCCTTCGGGGTTAGGGGTCGTCTCATCAAGCATTAAGCTTGGCCCTAATGTTGGAGAAACTCTTGGGAAAGAAATAGGTTGTGAGAAGTTGTTTATTCTTTGGGTTGGGGTGAAGGGGGATCTATATTGGTATGCTGTAAAAGGGCTTTTGTAAGGTACTCTGGCAACTAAGAAGGGTTTTCATGTTTGTCCTGGGTGACCTCTTGGAGTTTCTCATAATTTGCTGATTTAAGAGCAGCCTTACAGAGACTGGCCAAAAAGCAAGTTGTAAAGTGATCTCTAGCTAGAATGCCCCTGGGGTATTGTACCTTCATTGGTGATCCTGCCTCAGCCCCTGGGTAGTTGGCCTGGTATGTTGCTCTAGTTTGGTGGGTTTCAACTGATGTACTCTAGCCTGCTCTCAAACTCACCTACATGCTTTGAGAAGTAGATTGCTAGAATCGTGTGTGTGTGTGTTATGGAAAATATGACTATTGGATTGTGTAATGTATTGCAATTCTTTAATGAAAGTAGAGGAGTTAAAAGTATAAGACCCTAGGTTTTTTATTTGTTTTTTTGTTTGTGTGGGAGTGTATATGTATGTGTGTGTATGTGTGTGTGTGTGTGTGTGTGTGTGTGTGTGTGTGTGTGTGTGTGTTTTGGTTTGGGTTTTTTTCTATTTGAGAGAGTTCACTTAATGAAAAGGGAACTTGTACCTTGACCAGGCCAGCCACCCTGGAAACCTCCTACAAAAGGAGAACTGGGGTCTGGTTAGGCCAGGTGAGGAGAGGTAGAAGCAGGTTCCACTGTGTGTTTAATAGGAGCCAGTACTGCAGGGACTGCAGACTCCTGGTAGGGTGAAAGTGGGTGCTAGAATAGGATGGTTAAAGCAGCTTGTTGCTAGAGAAGAAGAAGAGGAGACTGAAAAGCCAGAGGAGAAGGAGCTATGGGGTGGTTGTGGTGGGCTTCATTAGCGGATCTAGAGTAGTAGAAAAACACTTTTGTTCAAAATTCAGAGCTACCTGCTGAGTGGGGGAACAGGGAGAACAGAGGGAAGGCTTGGAGTGAAGATAAGAGAAAACTTGGAAATAGGTAATCTTGCTCCATTTCCCTCTCTCCATTTTCCCTGGCAGTAGTTGTAGAGGTCCTTGATAATGTCAGGATTTGGGATGCCACTGGTGGCCATTTTGATCGATTAACTAAGAGGTATTGAGGTCAGAGTCAACTACAAAGGTGAATAAGATTAGAGGCTCTTAAGTCAGGTGCCATGTGGAGGGGTCAGAGGTTCTCTAAGAGGCATCCCAAAGGGGAGTCAGGAGGTATGGATGACCATTCCCATGGGTGAGAAGAGGAAGATGTCCAAAGCCTGAAGTCCAAGGCATTCCCAGGACTCATTGAGGCCAAATGAGGAAGACACAGCTGTTCAGTGGATTGTCACCTCACAAGACAAGAGTTAAAGGGATGAAAGTCCAAAGAGATTTGGAGTCTGGTATGAGGAGTTTCAAATAAAGCCAAAAGGCAAAGGAAGGAGGAGGAGGAGGAGGAGGAGGAGAGGAAGGTGCCTTATTCAAGGGATAGACTCAGAGCTCAGAGTGGATGCAGTGGCGAGGATCAACCTAGCCTTAAAGACTGTGGCTGGGAGGGCCTCTGCCTCTAAGAGTACCAGAAGGATATCAGATGCTCAGGGTCACTCCCTCTAATCCATGGAAGTATTTACACCAACCAAAGAGAAACCTTACCAGCTGGTGCTGGTTGGATGCAGTGCCCAGCAGTCAGTAAGACAGAAGGTGAGTCTGTTGCAGGTGGACTGAAGATGCGAATTAAGTCCCGGTGTAGCTTAGATGAAGGTGGGGAAGCATGCAGGCACCAGGGTGTTCTGCTGACTCCCCAGCACCAATGTTAGGGTTTTGCAATAGAAGAAAGGGTACCTTGGTGAACTGGGGTCAAAGAATGCCACAAAGTCACTCCATGAAATAGGCCTCGCATAACAGATCGGGTGGAGGGAGGGGCGAACAGACAGAGTCTGCCTCTGAGTGAGCGTACAGAGGACAGGCCTTGAAGTAACTGGCTTTATAAAGGGGTAAGTGCATGCCCATAGGCTTCATTTGAAACTCCTCGTACTAGACAATATTAAAAATGTATCATATTTGGCATGGCCACTGTCACAGGTTATTGGAGGCAGGCTTGGGTATAGGGGTTTCCAACATCACTCTTAGGAGGTGTGGCCTTGTTGGAGGAAGTGTGTTACTGGGAGTGAGTTTTGATGTTTTAGAAGCTCAGGCTAGACTCAGTGGCTCATCTCTCTTCTTGGTCCTGAGGATCCAAATCCAGAAGTGTTAGACTACTTCTCCAGCACCATGTCTGCCTTCGTGGCACTATGATTCCCACCATGATGATAATGGAGTAAATCTCCAAACTGTAAGCCAGTCCCAGTTAAAGCTTTCCTTATAAGTATTTCCTTGGTCATGGTGTCTCTTCATAGCAAGAAACACTAAGCAGGTGGGCTTCAGCAAGACTGAATGCTACTTCCAGGGTCCTTAGCATCCCAGGTCCCAGTGCTGCACAACTAGGCTCCTTACACAGCACAGATTGGGTATGAAGTTGGAGGAAGAGTTACAAGATGATTCGTAAGGGGAAAGCCATTTCAGCACTCTGCTGGGATGCTTCAGGGTCCTGTACTGAGGATTTCTTCAGACCTCACCGAGGCAGAGACGAATATGCAACTGATGTACATTTATGCCTCTGCCCTTTGACCTTCTGAATTGGAGGAGCCTGCAAGGAGGGAAATGCCTCATGGTCTTTAGACCTCAGGGCTTCAGGAAGGTTCTGCCTGCTGCAGTCTCAGGGTCTCTGAAGTCCAACAAAGCAACCCTTTATCAACATACTGACTTCTGGGGCTAAATTCCCAAATGTATCCCAGCAGGAGTGTCAGGAAACAAATAGGGAACCTACAGCTCCCACATCTGCTGACTGCCTAGCACTTTAGCCCTTTAAGCCAGTTCTCTTCTGCAGGAACAAATTCTGATCTGGAATGTCTATTAGTCTTCATAATGTGTATTGTGAGTTCATGGCGTTGAGCCCTCTGCCTGGCTCAGTATGGGGAAGCCCTCCCAACCCACTGCCATCTGCCCAATGTCTGTGCTGACTTTGGACTAGCTCCCTTCCAGACATGATGAGGATGTCAGGCTGGCAGTGGGTGCCTGTGGCATCTGTCTTGCCTGGGCACACGGCATGTTTGTAAACATGTTTGTGGAAAGAAGACTGAGGTAGTGACAGCCAGCCTGTGCCCCATACCTTCCCTGCTTGTTTTCCCATTGCATCACCCTTGGCAACCAATGGGAGATGAGGCTGGCAGAGCAGCGCTGCTTCCCCTTGTTTTAAGGCCAGACTTTGGCAAGCAAAATAAATAGAATCTCCCAAATGCCATCCCAACTGCAGAAAAGATCTTACACCCTGACCTTTTCAATCTCCATCCACTCTCTTCTCAAAACAAAAAGTCAGAAAACTAGACAGAGACAGGAAGTGGGTGGAGGTCAAGACAGGAGAGGAGTTCATTCTGTTAGTTTTACCAACTGAAGAGGATTCTATACAGGTTACTCAGGAAAGACCTAGAGGAAGGTTTACTCAATGTTCGCAAGACTACAGCTCTAGGTCCACAAACAAAAAGAGAGCACATATTTCCTCCTTCCATTGACACTTGCTCAATAAGAGTGACCAGGACATGAAGGAGACCTGAGATCTTATTGTAACACTGTCTAAGCAGAGTATAACTAATAATGGGGCTTCGTTATAATCAGGTTAATTCTGACCCTGATGTGTTTGATCTCAAAGCTGCTATTCAGTCTTGCTCTGTGGTGTTACACAAGCTGGAAGCATAGCTTGGGGACTGAGGAATGCTGAGGCAGGAGGATCTGTACTTTGACCCTGAGTCCAGCCTCTGCCTCAAAACCAAAACAATAGAAATGCTTTTAAGAATAAACAAAAGGAGCCAGAGCCCGAAAAACAACACTGCGTGCTTTCTCTCCTTGTGAATGCTTGGTTTATCTGTGACAGGAAACAGAAGGAAGGAAGAGGCCAGGAGGAAGGGAGAGGCAAAAGGGGAGCTGGGAAGCATGAGCCAAACGTCGTCAAAGACGATGATGTGCTCAGAAAAAAATATCCTCATGAAACCTGTCATCACTACACAGTGAATATGTGCAAATAATACAATGGGATTTGCTGTTGTTGTTATTTAAGTTTAGTTTACTTCTGTTTTTTAAAGCTGGATGTGCTGCAATGTTGAAATGAGCCAGATTCAGGAAGGCAGATTCCATGTTTTCTCTTATATGCTGAACTTGAACTTAAAATTAAGTGTGTGCATGTATGTGAGTGTGTATGAGTATTTGCATGTGAATGTGAATGGATGTGCAAGTGTGTGTGCAAGTGTGAGTTCATGGGCATGTGAGTATGGGGGAAGAGTGTGTTTCACATGAGTGTACTTGTGTTCAAGCATGTGTGAGTGAGTGTGTATGTGCATGGGTGTGTACATGTGTATTGTGAATGTATGTGTGTGTGCACAAGTGTGTGTTCATGTGTATGTGAGTACAAATGCAGAGTGTGTTCATGTGAATGTATTTGTGTGCATGAATGTGTGAATGAGTGTGTATGTGCATGGGTGCCTAAATGTATATTGTGAATATATGTGTGTGAAAGTCATGAAACTATAGAAAGGAATCAAGAGAAGGGAGGAAGGGATGCTGGAGGAGGTAGGAACAGGTGAGATAATACATTTGACAAGAAAGCAGAAGGCAGAGCTAACAGGGAAAGAGGGAATCAGCCATTGTGCTAGAGGGTCTTTTGGAAGTCAATATCAAAAACAAAGTATATGACACTTAGGTGTGTGTGTGTGTGTGTGTAACCCAATACTTTATATACTAATCTATCATTTATTTTTTAAAACAATAAAATAAGGAAACAAGCCAGCTCATTTGGTAAAGCTGCCTACGATGCAAGCAGGAGGAGTCCCTGAAGCCAGATACCCAGGACCCATAGTTTGTAAAGCCCCAGACAGTAAAGTGGTGACCTGTAACTAGTGCTGGGGGAAGGGGTGGAGACAGAAGGATCCCTGAAGCTCATTATCCATCCAGCCTATCCAAATAGCTGAACTTCAGGTTCAGTGAAAACCCTATATCAGAAAGTAAATGTGGAAGGAAATTGCTGAAGACACTTGGCATTGACCTTTGACCTCTACAAACATACACATTCCCATAATTACAAGCCTATATACTCCACACACCCCACACAAACACACAAGCTTCTACTGTCCCTGCACTCTGAGGTCTCTCCTTACTGAAGTGAATAGTGTCTGGTAGAGAAAAGATAGAATGAATGCCTTAGTTAAGGTTTCTATTTCTGTAATGAAACACCATGACCAAAAGCACCTGGGAAGGAAAGAGTTTATTCATCTTACACTTCCAGGTAACAGTCATTCACTGAGGGAAGTCATGGCAGAAGCCCAAAACAGGCAGGAACCTGGAGGCAAGAACTAATAAAGTCCACAGAGAAATGCTGCTTACTGGCTTGCTCTCCACTGCTTGCTCAGCCTGCTTTCTTCTAGCACCCAGAAGCAGCCTCCCTTGATGGCAATGTCCACAGTGAGCTGAACCCTCTAACATCATCAGGCTTATCTGTTGGAGTCACTTTCTCAATTGAAGTCCCCTCTTCCCAATGACTCTAAGTTGTGCCAAGTTGACATATAATTAGTTAATATAAGCAGGTTTTGAGGGGAGGATATGCCAAAATAAAATTACCAGTGAGAAAAATTGAACAACTCGTATTTAGTCTATCTTTCTCAGTGTTCTTTTAATGAGAACATGCAGAAAGTATATGATTATTCAGAACTGGTACGTCAGTAGGTTAAGGTGCCTCCCTTCAAGTCTGACCATGTGAATTCCATTCTGGGAGTCACTTGTTGAAAGGAGACAACAAATTCTTTCAAGCTGTCCTCTGACCTCCACACAAATGCTATGACACACACATGCCATAAACAAGCAAGTTAAAACAAACAAACAAACAAACTTAACAGAAAGGGAAGGCTCTAAGAAACTCCCAGAATTCATCATGTATATTATACAACATGTGAAGGGTGTTTAAGAAAAGAGTCAGTTGGTCCAAACAATGAGAAGAATCCCTGAGATATGACGTATAGTCTATATATTTTCCATCTCAGGGAAGCTGTTACCTGAAATGTCAACCAAAAATACTTTACTTGGCTATTTGGGTGGGATTTGGCATTTTAATCTTATAAGCAGAGACTGCTATCTTATTCCATTCCAAACTCATCCACTTTGTATTATGAGGCAGGTCTCTCATTGACCTTGGAATTTGCCAAGCCTGCAGGTTAAGTTAGCTGACCAGAGAGCTCCAGATAGCCAGCTGTCTCCAGCTCCTCAGATCTGGCTCTGAGTCACAACTATAGACCATAGCACCCTGGTGTTGTACTTGAGCTCTGACCTCATGCTCACAAGGTGAATAGGCACTGTCCTAAGTGAGTCTTCTTTCCTAACCACAAAAGACGTTCTCAGGAAGTGTCCCCCACATAGTTGGCATAACCCTGTCTATCATTTTCCATAATGATCTGTGGAGCTAAAAAAAAGATTTCTAAACTATCAAAAACACTTGTTCAACTATGTTTAACAAAGACTAAATTATCTTCCTATTATCTTCATAGAAAGAATGGTAAAATTGTTGCAGCACTCCAAGGGTTCAAAGAATTGCTAAAATGATCGTGAAGGTTTTGCCTCATTGGATTTGTAACCTTGGAGGAAAAAAAAATATTGCAATTTGTTGTTATTCTCTTTTTATTCTAAATAAATACCTACATATAAGTAATTTCTAAAGTACAAGCTCATTTTATTCTCCTTTTAAGACCTCTAATTGTATAAGCCTTGGTGCCTAAAAAGAAAGTTAATGTCTTTAGAAGAAACAAAAATAATTTATTATTTGACTAAGAAGAATGCATATTTTTCTCCTACATGTTTGCCTAAGATTTAATATGGTAACTAGACATAGAAGTCTGTTTCATCTCTCAGTCTTTAGTTGAATCTCCCAGGAAGAACACAAATTCAAAATTTAGCTATACAGTGAGTTGAGTTCTTCATAATGTGTCAACCAACCAAAATCCAAGCAAATAGTTTAGAAATTTTAGGAAAAAAAATCAGTTTTTTATTTATTAAATGATGGCAGTGGGTGTGATCATCTAACTTCCTCTCATTCTGTTCTCTTTGGTTATTTCTCTTGTTTGGGGATAAAAAGAGTAATCTCTACCAAGGTACTGTTGCAACTCTATGCACTGGTTAGTTTTCATTGTCAACTGGACATTAGTTAGAAAGCCCCAATGAGAAACTGTCTAGAGTAGATCATGATCCCTGTGGGCCTATGTGTAGGATTGTCTTGATTTACTGAAGTGGAAATACCTATCCTGGATGTGACTGGGTACATTCTTCAGGCTGGGCCCTGCATTATGTAATAGTAAAGAAAGCAGGATTCCTGAATTTATTCTTTCTTTGCTCTTGGCCGTGGGCAGGGTACTTTAAGTTTCTGCCATGATTTCTCCAAGTAACAGACTGTGGGGAGCAGATGAAATCTTGAGTAAATGTGTTTTGTTGACATGGATACAGCCCTATCAGGGACAATTGCCTCAGACCCACAGAAGTAGCAAGCTTTCCGGGGGATGAGATTCAGGGGGATCCAAAGCCTTCCTTCCTCTGGTCCTATGGAATGTGGGCAGCGTGTACAAATACCAGTGCTTATGAATGACTGACAAGTCATCCACTCCAGACGCTTCCTCATGGATACTTAAAGCCTGTGACTGCTCAGCCTACAATCAGCCACAGGGATTAGCCAGCTCCTCCCAAGGTGCTGTGTATAACAAACACAAGCATGCTAATGTTCTGGTTCTTGCTAGTGGTCTCATCGTTGGTGCCACTCCACCAGAGAGTGCACAGCCCACCTGACCACAGATTTGTGTGTGTGTGTAACCTTTCTCCATTCCTTCCTTACCTCCAGTCAGGTTTCAAGACCCAGGTCATGCTGGACATGCCAATGGAGTATAATCTAGAATTGTAGGAGAAGTAAGCCCTTTCTTCCTTAAGTTACTCTTAATGGGGGCTTTTTATCGCAGCAACAGAAGTGAATCTAGGACAATAAATGATGATCTTAGCTCAGGACAAGCTTTCATCTTACTCTGCAGTGTCATGGCTGCCACTGACATGTACCTTGCAGGGGTCAGCTTAGAGGTGACATAAAGGAACAAGGAAGAAAAGCCAGTTGGCAATACTGGGACATGATCTGAGAAATTAGATTATTCCAGAGAGCCTGTATTTAATGGACAGTTTAATGGATAATCCCTTAATGCAAGGAATTATTACGCTCTAAAGACTGAGTTTCACTTCGGAGAATGATTTGAAATGACTACATTTTGAAATTCAGATATTATCATATATCACAGAGGTAAATCCAGAATGCTGTCCCATTATCCCACCCTTTCTGTACAGACTGGTGTTTCCTGGGCTAGTATTTGCTAGTCATCTGAGTAAGTGCCCTTAATGTCATTAGGGCACCCAATAAAAAGAACAGAACAGGGCTTTTGTCCTTGGAAACACTTGACTGTGCTGAGACACAACAACACACAACCCAGTAAACACTGAGTCTCAGGTCCTACATTATAAGTGCTAATACTGAGAAATTTCAGAGAAGTCAAAAGTTTGAATGAACTTCAATTCCTGTCTCTTCTAATTGAAATCCTCTCTGCCTCTTTGTGCAAGTTTCCTCACATAATGTCAGATTCACTATAAATGCTTAGCTTTGGCACTTTAGTTGTTTACTGATGACTTTTGTCCTTTTGACTCTGTGGTCCAAGCTGACCTTGCAGTCAGAACATTCCTCCTGGGTCTGCCTTAGTCCTGGGTGCCTTGATTATAGGTACCTGCCAACATGCCTGGTTAGCATTTTCCTGCTGCCTTTTTAGCAGGTAGACTTTTCAGAGGCCTTACAGTGCAAGCTTGACAGAATGGCCCTCACAGGAAGCTGACTTCTAATTTGGGAGTTTTTAGTAAGATTGAAAGCTGAAGGCCTCAGGAGCTCCCAGGCTTAACAGAGAATGCTCCTCCAGGCTCCTGCCAAGGAAACTTTTATTCTTGGAGACAACCAATTGTCATAGGTGCTGACACGGGAAACCACTTCCTTGTACACGCTCTCCTAAGTGTGCACATCCAATCCTTATCTGCCCCCCTCCCCGCCCCAGAATTCCTTGGCACCAGCTTACTTCTTAAAGGCTTCTTTGTAGCCTATACTTTTTAATCAAGACAGGGAAAGACAACTAACAAAGTTTCCTCTTTTAACTAAACAGTAATCTAATCCATAATCTAAATCAGAACTCAAATACAAAGCCGTTCTTAATTACTAGAAAATCTTACTAGAATTTGTCAAATTCTATTGCAAATGGAACTCTTTCTAGCTAAATAAAATGAATATTCTCTTGTGGCTATTCTTCCTCAGAAGATGGTGGCTCTTGTTAGAAGCCACCACACATCAGATGACCTTTACTAGAGTACAAACGTGTCTTCTATTTCTCCCTTCCTTTCCATTTGAAGCTATGTGCTGCTTTAAGGACCATCTGTCTCACTGTTCACATATTCTCAAAGTAAATGTGGTCATTTACTCTTGTTCTGCTCCACTGGGTTAAAAAAAAACTCCATTAAACACCAAGGTATCTTCCTTTTAAAGCAAACACCAAACTGAAGACTTTCTAGAAAGTTCATGTGATGTTTGACACTGGGCGACCCTGGTATAAAGACTTCTTGTGCCTCTAGAAACTGTTTAGAATGTGAGGAGGAACCACACTTGGTACAGGCTTCCAAGGAATACCAGAAGTAACCCTCGGATTGGAAAAAAGCTATTTCTAGGAAGATTCAGAAAGTGTAATAAAACTGTATCTTAGGAAACTTTCCCCTGCACCTAGGTTATTATACAAAAAGTGGGATTTCAAAGGGGGAAAATCATCTGTAAGTGCAATAGACTTACAAATCATGATCTAAATCAGATACCAGGTGACTGATGTCAGTGAGCCTCCTACAACTCACTGGAGCAGGATCTCAGCTTGGAAGTGCTCATTAATTTAGGGCTCCCCTCTCTTTCCAACTGCTTTGCAATTGCCTCTTCTCTGAACGTTAATGGAGAACAACACCAGACATGTGTTTCTCTTCACCATGTGGACACAAATTCAAGGCCACAAAATGTGGGGAGGCATGTCTGTCTGGGTTTGTGCCCTCCAGACAGTCACATGGTCTGTGGCTCCAGGCCCAGCAGCGAAGGCACATATATGTGAGAGACAGAGGCCTGAGCTCCCACATCAGGTTGGCACCTCCCTGCCCTCTGGGCTGTTGGGTTGGTCTTGAGACCACACTCCAATCTTTATTCTGCCAGTTAACATCGAGGCACTGGTTGGAAGATCTTCTAGGGTTCATTGCCAGTCCTTGTAGTCAGCCGATACACAGATGCTGCTGACTCTGGCTGGCACTCCTGCCTGAAGTCTGTTGTTCATTCGATTGTCTCATTCGTGCCTGGTGTCCCAGGACTATGCCCCTCTAAACTCACCCTACCTTCTGCAGCCCTAACCTCTTAATTCTGCTCCCCTCCTCTTCTGAGATGCTCTACATTCCTTAGACACCTTGCAGGGTCAGTTCATCCAGCACCCTTTCCAATAGACACTTGCTCAGTTTTCATCCTGGCAAGAGTGTTTTCTTATGCTGCATACTTAGAGACTCGCTGCAGGAGGCTGGCTCTTGGTTGTTGACCTGTGTCCTGTCTTCCTTCTGCATCATTAACCAGGACACAGTCTATTCCAGATCTTAACCTCTGCTCTAGAATGTTTCCCAGACCCCCATCCTCACCCAGCCAAGGCTTAGAAAAAAAATTGCATATAGTTTTTGAAACCTATTTGCTACTTAGCTGAAATCCATTGCGCAGCTGCTTCCAATTGAAGTGTCTATGAATAGATCTGAAAACTGGCTTAAAGTAACTGAATACAAGTAGCTTTCTAAGTCTTTTAATTTTTTTAAATGTCTGTGAGGAATGTCTTTGGCAAACTATCTCACCTTAGGTGATGCGTTGGGAAGTACATCAGTTTGTCCAAAATTCTAGAAAACTGGGTTGCTTGAAACATAAGCTGATTTGCTTGAAGCTAATCCTTCAGTAGTTATTTTTAAGCACCTACTAAAACTGAACATAATGAAAATGTGCACAAGTATGCTATGGTGAAAAGCATAGGAAAGTGGTGAAGTAAAAATCCAGGTCAGCCCACCTAGGACCCGCCTTCTTCCTTCCTTAGTTTGCTGAGTATTCTTGTCTAGATTGACGTTCCACACACCCACATACTATGGTGCTTTGTTTTAAAAAATCAGACCGTTTATCTTGAAAGGATCATCATGTTGAAAGAATCATCACACTCTCCTTTGGGTCATGTGACCACCAGGCAGTTTCTAAAGCTTCCAGTAAGATCTACAAAGCAGGTGACTGCTGAGCTGGGTCCTAACTCTCATGGGAGGAAGTCTACAAGCTCACTGGATCTCTGAGATAAATGCAATTTTAAAATGAAAATGTTCTTTGATTGTCTATAATATAGTCTGCGTAGTACCATAACAGGTGATCTCTATGCATTATTGTAATTAATTTAAACAGCAGGGCATGTTGATGCCTCTCATCCCAAAGCATAGGGGCAGAGGCAGAGGTAGTCAGCAGGATTCAAGTGGAGTCTTGGGTTGTTGACTATATTATTCTTTTCTTCTCTCCTTCCATCTCCCCTTCCTTCCTTGATTAATTAATTAATTAAACAACCACATTATACTATTCATATTTTCAGACTTCTATACATTAATTATGAAAATAAATTTAAATAATTCAAGGGATAGTTCTAAATAGTTGGAGGCTGTCCCCACCCTTGTCACCACCACCCCCCAAAAAGAAAAACATGTTCTAGATGAAACTTCCTCAGCATCTCTTGATTCCATTCTTTAATCTCTTCAGATGCATTAGGCATCTCAGAAGTCCTGATGCAGGAATCTATCTCGAGAACTGAGGACTGTGGCTTGCTGTGTAGTAGCTGTAACTGACGCTGATTCCTTGTGAACTAGTCAAAACCAGATCAAGTCAGTACTGATGCTCAGGAGACAGAGCATGGTGCAATGCAGCTACAGAGTCCTCCATCAGTACTTCGGCCATCTTGCTCAGCTTTTCTGATATTGTGTGAGGTATATCTGAGCTTATTGTTCTGAAATTTAACAGGAATAACTGAGGCATACACCTAGTCTGAGATTTATTTTTTTATCTCTTTATGTAGTGCTTTACTTAAAGAAGCATATATTGAATTACCAGAAATGGAAGGGGAACAGAGGAAAGTAATTTAAGAGAAGATTCATTGAATTCCTTCTTAAAAAAAAAAAAAAAAGTATCTGTCTGCCCAGTTCTGCATTTTGTCTCACTGCTGTGACACAGAATTGGAGAAATCAGCATAAGGGAGGGAAAGTCTGCTGTGGCCCACGGCTCCCATGATTGTGTTCGTGGGGAGTTTATTCCACTTCTGAGGGCCTGAGGTGGGTGAACATATGGTGTCTGGCACAGGAAACTGCTCACCTCAGGATAACAGAAGGCATCCAGAGAGGAGGGCCCCAGGAACAAGAAATACCTTTAAAAGCCACCCAGAGACATCCCTCCTTCAATAGGCACTGCTGCTACATTACTTATTCATGAGGCTGGTGCCTTTGTAATTTATTTACCTTTGAGAAGTGCCCCAGCCCAGCCGGGAGCTGCACTTTCCACACACACACTCAGATGGAGGCCATAGCACAGCCTAGACCGGCCGGCCTGCCTGCCTTCTTTCCTTCCTTTCTTCTCCTTCCTTCCTTCCTTCCTTCCTTCCTTCCTTCCTTCTCCTTCCTTCCTTCCTTCCTTCCTTCCTTCCTATTTGTCTATATTCCTGTATTTTTTTCTTCTTCTCCTTTTTGTCTTTTCTTTGTTTCTTCCTTTATTTTTTCTCCATTTATTTTTTAGAGAGTGTGTATGTATATGTGTGTCTGTGTCCATGCATGTATCTATGTGTGTGTCTGTGTGCATGTATGTGTGTGTGTGTGTGCATATTCGAATGTGTCCCAGGGATGGAACTCAGGCAGTCAAGCTTAGCAGCAGATACCTTCACCTGTGAGCTGGGACTGTTTTTTTGTTTTGTTTTGTTTTTTGTGGTTTTTTTTTAATATAGATTTTTATTTTAAGGAGAAAATGTTACCCATATAGCCCAGGCTGGCCTTCACCTGGCTATGTAAAGAAAGATGGCCATGAATTCCTGATTCTCTGCCTCCATAGGCATACAGCACCATGTCCATAGTATGTAGTACCGGTAGTATAACCCACGGTTGCACACATGCTAGGGCAAGTGCTCTACCAAATGAGCCACATCCTCAGGCCTCCTTTTTCTTTGTCTTCTAATATACCCGCTGCATAAATAGATTAGGTCTATTTATAGAATACTGACTCACTAGGCAGTAGTATTACTGTTATTATGTACTCTCTGTCCCCTGACAGACACTTTTTTAAGCTATGAAGAATGAAGCCAATTAAATGACATTCAGGACCATTTCACATCATGGACCTGTGTCACATTCTACTCTGTCTTTAAGATCTGGGGCCTGTGAGATTCGGTGCAGGAAGTTCCACAGACCCTACACACCAGGATACTTGACTCTAAACCTCTACCTCTGCTGCTTCCCAGTTCTCACAGTTTGTCTGATCAAGTGTGGGTCTCTCAGTGAAACAGGACCTCATCTGACAGAGCAGTGAAGAATGGTACAGCAGCATCTCTGTCCCTAAGCCTCCCTGAGCACTCTGGAGCTTTTGGGACCAGAGTCCATCATGTCTGGTATCTGAAGGACATAGCCATCCATTCTGAGTAAATTCATTCTGTCATAACACGGGTGTCTATTTCAGGCCTCAGTGTCCTACCTGCCAAGACAGCAGTGGCTTCCAGAATCAGGTCTATTTCTTATGGAATCAATACAAAAGCATTTATACTTTTTTTCATTTCAAACACAAGTGAAAGGGATGCCTCCCCTAATAAACATGGCCTGTTAATAACAATTAATTACTGTGGGACTGAATAAGGGTATCCTGGTTCTTGGCTGGGCATGGGCCTAGAACCCCGAGACTCCAAGGGAGAAACGGCAGGAGTTCGGCCACGCCCCCAGAACTCAGGATCCTGAAAAGCAGTCCAATGTCCATAGACCTACATTGTTCAGTCACGAAGGCCATTACAGCCCCTCCCAAAGTGCACATGTAGAGGGTGTAACTACAGGCCTCAGGACCTAGAGATTTACATACTAATGAAGGTCAGAGGGCGGAGCCAATTAACCATTCCTCCCCAAAACTTCCCCCTTTTTCCCTCCCTACTTAACTCAGGCCTGCCCTGAGTTTCAGGGGGGTACATCCAGATCCATCCACCATCTGCCATGACAATAAAGCCTTTTGGAACCAAGGACTTCCTCGTATCATTGGGGCCTGCCAGGCCCTCCGCCGCCGAAGCCTCCAGCCACTGGAACCTGGGACCTTCCTCCGGTATGTGAGACAGGCTGCCTGAAAGCCTCCAGGCAGCCTCCACCTCGCAGGTCCCGGGCCACTGCCGAGTAGGCCTGGGGCCTGCCACCGCGGGCCCCCCAGTTTTTCCCACAAATTACTATTAACAATTATTAATAATAGTAATCCATACCAATGGATGTCAAGATATGCACAGCCCATGGTCCATGTTTACTCTTTAAAGTGACTTCCATGGTAAAGTTACTTCAGGGAAGGTCCACACTACTAATTTGAAGACTATGAAGAGATTTGACTCTAGTTTCCAAAACTGACGAAATAGGTCATTGAGCCAGAACACCAATCAACAACCGCTAAAATATCCATGGGAGGAGCTACTTCCTGAGAATCAGATGGGTTTGCCGCACACTAAGCTGTGACTCTGCAAGTTTGCCACATACAGAGCTATGACCCTGCAGGTTTGCTGCAGACAGATCTGAAATCCTTCTCCATCCTCCTTATGTTATTTCATGTGCATGGTGAGAGTGTCCCACTAACCACATTCAGCATGATTAAGGTGATAAATGCCCTTCTTTTCCCACAGTCTTCTGAAAATCCAGTCAGAATAGTTTTCCAGAGCTGGGAAAGGCTTCAGAATGACTGTCAGGCTTCAAGATGTAATCAAAACAGTTATAAACATCAGCGCTATAAACTTCACTGCCCAAGGGCTTTCTTTGGTCTCCTTTTCTTTGGCATTCATATTCATCTGTATTAAAGGATACATACTGAAAGACATGTTATGTATAAGAAATTACATCGGAGTGGGTCATAATGCAATTATACTTTATATCACAGAACTGTCAGGAGCTCCTGCAGTCACCATGACAAGCTGCAGAAGCCAGAAGCTGCTCCAGTGTGCTGTTTCCTCCAGTGTAGTGTGTCTCTATCAATAGGGGGGCTGACATCATTTCCTTCCAAGTGCCCATTGTTTCACTCTGGTGGAGAGGAAAAGAACAATATATTATTTATGTAAAAGGCTCTGGTCAGGAAAATGGTTTTTTCCTACTTGTGACTTGTCAGGCTCTTATAAAAAGGACAACAGAAATTTACAAAGCAACCACACAAAAGCATGATGAGAATTTTTGTTTCTGTTCGTAGGTTTGTCTTTTTTTCTTTATTTCCATGCCACTCTTAATTTGGCAGATAATAATTATACACTTAATAATTATATATTTATGGGTAACAGTGGAGGGCTTTAAAGTTTCTTTTATTTTTTTTTTTTTTAGGGCAGATTTTATTCCATAGCCCAGGTGGCATAGAATGTCAACATGGTATTTAGTTCTATAAGCACAGCCTATAAAAAGTCCACAGGGCTAATTAACATAGTTACTCCTCAATCTTGATAGGAACACTTCATTGTGATCTTTTTAAATTTTTTTCACATATTCAGGAAAGGTATTTTAATGCAAGAATTCTCAGATATTGTAAAAGGAAGAAAAAAGCCCATGCCTTGGTGTTCAGTAAAGATTGAGTTGTCTTCCTTAATGCAACGGTTTATTCTTAGAGCAAATCCATCCGAAATGGAAAGGATTAAACTCCGAGTTGATCAAAAGCCCAGCAGAGGCTTGGGGGCTTTAACTGGACTTAGAGGCTGGTTTAGAGTGCAGACACGATTCAGGAGTGAGGAAGACTCAAATGGCTCCTCACAGCACACTTTAATCTTCCTTTCATCTCATTGCCATGGGCTCCCTCCGAAACGGTCTTCAGAAAATAAGGGCAGAATATGGTGTTTCAGATCAGTTTAGGGATCATTTTTCTCCCTCTGGGGTGTGTGTGTGTGTGTGTGTGTGTAAACCTTGTGTGTGCTTGGCAGGTGCTCTACTACTAAAATACAAAACTGGTCAGTCCTCCACTTTAATGATGCTTTAGTATGAGGCCATTGGTGATTGTAAGTGATGAAATTTTTAACCTAACGGTGTTAAACAAACATACATTACATTTGCTATGCTTTAATCACTGGACTATTGTACCCACCATAATCATTGTCTCCCCACTATAAGGCTGAGAAGTTTGTTCTCACTAGCCTGCATCAAAGGGTCTGGGACACCTGGGATTTCTGGAGATCCTGCAGACGGCCAACCTGAGAATTGGGGTTTCAACTCAAACATCAAGTCTTCACGATCCCTTAGTGCATGATACTATGTGTCCCATGCACTGTGCTCTAGGACCAGCACTTTCCATGTAATTGAAAGGATCTGATATAGAATATATGTACCCATCCATACCATACCTCTGGCCTTAAGAAAGCAAAATATTAAGTATTTGGATTCAAGAAAGTATCCTAAGAAAAAGAAATGGTTGGTTAGATGGTGCAGAAATATTTTCTCTTTCTTCTCAGAGAAGGGGACAAAGAAATTACTCTCCTGCATCACAGCAATCCTTCAGATACATCTAAGGTAACATACTGGAGGAAGTTCCAGAAGAATTCCTACTGTAAAATCTTACATGCAGCTGGCATGGGAAAAAGTTGGAAATGACACAATGCATGACTACATGTTGGTGAAGATTTCAAATGGTTCTATAGAGAAGAATTCTATGCTATCTTGTCAGGCGAACCTTAACACCTGACTGGCAGGTGCGTGATCATCTCACCATCTCTGCATCTCCCTAAAATCGGCCTTCAGCTCCCAGTCTCAAACGAGATACCACTAGCATCATCCCATCAGCCTTAGCAAGTAAAGATATCCTAAGGGCCAGAGATCAGCAAGACCCACACGGGTTGCAGGAGGAAGGCAGTATTCCTGATCTCACATAGCGAGACCTCAGGTTGGTCCCTCTCCCTTTCTTGGTCTACATCTGTCTAAACATGAATCTATATCTCTTACATCTGGCAGGAGATATTTTTGTGGCTTGCAGGGTGAGCTCTAGAGGGACTTCTACCTTCTTTGCTAAGCCCTGGAATCTCACCACTGACCTGAGACAGACTGTCTGAGAATGGTGTCAAAGAAAAAGAGTTTCAATTTGTTCCTCTTGCTCATGCACAATACATGTGAGAATGCTTCAGAATAGGAATGTAGGAGCTAGAAAGATGGCTTGGTGGTTAAGAGCACTGGGTGCTCTTGGAGAAGACCCGAGATTGACTTCCAGCATCCACATGGTGGCTTACAACCATCTGCAATTCCAATTCCAGGGTATCTGATGCCTTCTTCTGGCTTTGATCAGCACCAGGCACGTAGTGATGTACGGACAAACATGCAAATAAAACAGCTATATGTGTTTTAAAAAAACAAGAAAGCAAGAAAAGAAGGAAGAAAGAAAAGAAAGGAGGAAGGAAGGAAGGAAGGAAGGAAGGAAGGAAGGAAGGAAGGGAGGAGGAAAATCAACAAAGAAACATAGAAAGAAAGAAAGAAAGCAGCAAGCAAGAATAATGTTGTGTTATGGTTTGGATGTTAATTATCCTCTGCAGATTCTTATGTTTGGACTCTCTTTCCCCAGCTGATGGGACTGATTTTTTTGGACATTGTGGAACCTTTAGGAGGTGGGGTATGGCTGGAGGGAGTGGGTCTCTAGGGTATTGGTTTATAGATCAGCCCAGCTTGCTGCCTTATCTCTAGTCTAAGCAGCCTCAAACGCCTCCTATACAACCATGAGCCACTGTAGCTGTCACTCCATCCCCACCGTGATAGATTGCACTGCTCAGACCATGAGCCAAAAGCATCCTCTTCCTTAAGCTTCTTATGGTCAGATATCTGTTAACAACAAAAAAGGAAGCTTATATTCAGAGATGTGTGAGTGGGTGTTAAGTACATACATATATATGGAGAGAAACAGACATACAAGGATATACACAGATATACACAGATATACACACACAGACACATTTACATACACATACACACACAAACATACACAGATACATGGATACACTGACTCATATACACAGTCATACACAGATATAGATAGGTAGATAGGTAGATAGATAGATAGATAGATAGATAGATAGATAGATAGATAGATAGATAGATAAATAGATAGATAGACAGACAGACAGACGGACAGACAGTCACACTGTGCTGACTAGTTTTATGACAACTTGACACAAGATAGCATCATTTGGGAAGAGGAAAATTCAGTTGATGAAATGCACCATCTAGACTCATCTGTGGACAAGCCTGTGGTGCATTTTCTTAAATAGCAACTGAAGTAGAAGGATTCAGGCCATTGTTGGTAAGGATACCTCTGGGCTGTTGATCCTGCGTTCTATAAAGACATGGGTTGATCAAACCATGAAAAACCAGTCAACAGCACTCCTCCTTAGCCTCTGCTTCAGTTCTTGTCTACAGGTTCCTGTGCTGCTTGAGTCCCTGCCCTGGGTGATGATGAACTATGATGTACCAGTGTAAGCCAAATAAACTTTTCCTCCTCAACTTCTTTATGGTCATGGTGTTTCAACACTGCAATAGAAACTTGAATTAAGGCACACAACACAAAGATACATGCACACACACACACACGGGGGTGGGTGGGAGGAACACCTCTGGAAATGTTTTTTCCATTTTTAGAGTCTCAGAGTCTTCTTTTGTGACAGAAGTCAAGGCTGTTCAAACCGTGTGTCTGGATCCTCACTGTCTTCACTCCTTGTCCTCCACGCTCCACTGTCCCAACTCTCTAATTAGAAGTGATCCTGGTGCCAACATGACAAAAAATTCCTGTGTCTACTGAGCTCACATGTACATATAATGACTGTATAGTCAACTGTCCCCTGAAAACCTTCTAAAATAAAATTTTCAGTTAGGCAATTAATTACTTCACAATCTATACTCAAAGAAATGCACACACATTGAAGTAAAACTTCTCCGTCAATCCAGAGCCTTCGGAAACCACCACTAACAAGGAAACCAAAGAAAAAGGAGGAAGAGAGACTTAGCCATTGAAATATCCTACCACATCCCAGTTTAGAGTAAGGACAGCATCTGCATCTCTACTTTGAGGTTGGCTTGTCTGATATCTCCACATCTTTGGAGGCAGAGCTGGGTCTCAGACTGCTTCATTGTCTAGCTTGAGTATTATTTGTTGTCCCATAGGTTTTTAGGGAAAAGTAATTAGGTAAAAGAATGAAAATGAGTAGCAAACTGAACATTGGTAAATACTGAGCACAAGAGCCAGAAAGTAGAAAGAATAATCTAGAGAGTCAGCTAACTGGCCCAAGATGATGGTGGAGGTCCAGTTTGTGGATTTAAAGTTATGCTAAGGATCTTCCTGCCTCCCAGTTTAGCCCAGCATTGCCCCCTGCCCCAACCCAGGCTGGGCCTGCAGATGGATGACACTCTTGTCTGGGAACACAGATGCAGCTACAATCCATTCTTCTCTGTTGTTGGAAACAGTGGTGGCTAAAAGTCCCCTCTGCTCAGCTCTAATGCCTTCACTGGGCTCCAGGGGTGAAGATACCCCCAGCAGGCCAGTGGGGAGCACTAACACCCTCTCTTCTCAGCTGCTTGTTTCCTGGAAAGCATTTCAGTCTCCATGTACATTCCACCAAGTCAGTAGCTAACCTTCCAGGACAGTCAACCCTGTAAACTGCATCAGGCCCCATCCTCTTCTCCTAGGCCTTCAACATCACTGCTAAACTCAGGGTTGTCTTTACCTTAGTAGCCTTAGTAGCCTACCAGGGAGAGATATTGACAGTTCCCCATTTGAGCAGCCTAACTGGGCAAGAACATATTGACAAAGAAAGCAGTGCTCCACCCCCACCCCATGGAGCCTGAAAAGTTAGCTTTGAAATCACAGATACTTGAACACCACAGGCAGACACTACATGTCTTGAAAATTCCATCTCCCTTATCTGATGGAGACTGATTGGGAGTTATCTCAGCAGCTAAATGGAAATGCATTTGAAACTGAACACGAGGCAAACCTAATACTTTATATAATAGAAACACAAGGATTGCAAAGAAAATGGACAATTTTCCTGTCTTACCTCACTCTTGAGAAAATAGTGTCGTTCTCAGAGGAAAAAAAAAATTCAGCTGAGAGAGGGGCCAGTTGATGATTTTATAATGTTTAAGAATTTATTCTCTAAACTTCAGTTTCCAGGTTAAATGAAACAAATTTATCTTTAAGTTAAGAATAGTTTGAGTATAGACAAACATTGAAACACAACAAAATAAACCTCGTGATTTCAATTAAACATCACTTTTATCTCAGTCTCTGTGGGAGTAAACACCGGAGAAGCTCAGAAGAACAAAGAACATTTTAGTCACTGAGAGGTTTGCTTTTGAGGATGAAGGGCTAGCACATGTACAGTGCAGACTCACCTGGCCCATGTGCAGTCCTCAGAAACAGCTGTTCTCTTTCCTATGTTTATCCCTGGTTGGGATTAACAATGCCTTACTTCTGTATAAAGCCAGCAGTGCTATTTTCAAAGACATAGTCATATAGTGAACATAACCATGTTCACTAATAAAGAGACAGAATAGAAAACAATCATTTTTTAACTCCAGGAAAATTACCCAAAATAGTAATCATGTGGTAGACCTATTTTCACTTAGTGTAACAATTCTAATAAGTGTATAAATCATAAAATGTACCCCTCCCCCCAAAAATAAATACCCAACTAAAAATGTAATTAATAAAATCCAAGGGAATATCTTGATGGTTGACTCAAATGATGAGTTTTGACCTTTTCATGTAATCCAGAGAGGTCATTCATCTGAGGAAGTGTGCACCCTATTTAGGGGCCAGGAAGAAAAAGAGTCTTGCTTTGTCCGTGGTGTCTGTTATTGTTTGACTTTTGGAAAACTGCCACTCTCTGGTGCAACACAGGAATGAATACTACAGTGTTATAGTCAGTAAAATTCACAAATCTAGCCTCAAGATATCAAATGCCAATACAGCACTTACAGGACAGAAAGTGAGAAAACACTGAGCAGTTTCCAGGAATGTGTGTGGGAAGGGGAGGGTGGCTGGGCTTTCCACCTTGTCAGAGACATGAGGTTTTCACTGATTGATTATGGTCACTTTCTACATCAACTTCAATCGAGAGTTCATGCCATTCAGAAAGTCTACAGGAACCCTTCATAGGGGTTCACAATTGTAACCCAGAAGGCAGACAAAAGGACTTATTGGGAAGGAATTATGACAAAGAAGGAAAACCAAGATTTTACAAAGGAACCCTCTTATGCCAAAGAAGCCGTCTACAGTGGCCAGCAGAAGGGCCGTGGTTGCTAAGAGACTGGTAAGGAGTAATCCCACATCCGAAGTATGTGTCCTTAGCTGGTCAGTCCAAATGTCATTCACTGATGAACTGCAAACTCTCATTCTGTGCACGCTCAGTGTGGCCACTGTTCCGTTCCTGCCCACTGAGTGCAAAACAACATCAAAATTTTACCACTTTGACATGTTTTCATGGAAACAAACCATGGGCATTCGTGTGAAAATGGGAATGGTTCTTGCTTATTGGTAATGGAATTCTTGACACAAGGCCATGTACTTGTGAGCCTCATCTGCAGTGTTACCCAAAGCCATCAACATACTTCGTGCCCATTTCATAGGCTATGTGATGTGTAAAGCAGATGATTAGCTAATATTTATCAGAAGAAGGAAGACTGAGCAGTGAATGGACAGGGAATTGAACATTACTGTGGTGGTGTGGATAGGAATAGTACCCAGAAGCTAATAGACTTGAAAGCATGGTCATTAGGGAGAGGTGCTATGTGACAAGGATTAGGAGGTGTGGCCTTGTGGTGATGGTGGGCTTTTGGGTTTCCAAAGCCCCACCCAGGCCCAATGTCTCTTTTTGTCCTGCTGTCTATGGATCCAGATGTAGAACTAGTAGCTCCTACAGCACCATGCCTGTATGTCTGCAGGTCTGCACGCTGCCATGATTCTCACCATGATGATAATGGACTAAACCTCTGAAATTGTAAACAAGTTTCCATTAAAGCTTTCTTTTATAAGAGTGGCCATGGTCACGGTGGCTCTTCATGGCAACCGATCATTGACAAAGACAATTACCAACTGAATGTGGGGTCTGCATATGGGAAGAGTCACATCACAAAGAACCATGCAATTACAAACTCCAGGTACCCTCAAGTATGTATAACCATCTGGTGCGGTGCAGGATGAGTATACCCAACAGTAGATGGGGATATTAAAACTATTTTCTAATGGATGCTGGGTTAATCCAGTATCAATATGAAATTCAGTTCAATCCACATTATATACTATAGAACAAATTTCGTATTTTCAAAAATTAGCCTGGAAAATACAATTAGGGACTGGAGAGGTAGCTCAGTTTGGCAAGGTGCTTATCTAGCATGCACAAAGCCCTAGGTTTAATCCCCGGTACCTCATAAACAGGCACTGTAATGTACATCTGCAGAAATCAGAGCAAGGCAGATCTGGGGGTTCAAGGCCAGCCCAGGCTACATGAGACGCTATGTCAAACAAAAACAAAAAATAAACATTACTCAATAGCCTGAGGAAGAAACTAGTAAAAAGCTTTAATATGTTCCTATAACCCCAGCACTAGGAAGGCTGAGACAGGAGGATTGCAAATTCAAGGACATCCTGACCTACATAAGTTTGTAATCAAACTAAATTAAATTAAGCAAGTATCTAAAAGTCTAGACAGTGAGCTTCCAAAAGTTTTGAACCAAGAAAAGACATGATAAATTAAATATTCAACAGAGAATAAAATCTAGATATTGCAAATATATAATATACATATACACATACACATATGCATACACATATACATATACATCATATATACCAGATACATATACATCATATACACATATACATATATAATGTTTAAAGCAAATATAAAACTACCCAGATTGGAATGTATATTAAATGCTGCTCTTCAAGGGGGCAGAGTAAGTGGACCAATGCACAAAGAGCTCAGAGAAATACAAGCATGGTTCCACCCTTTACCCACAGGGTCAGTGGAGACACCCATTCTAGCTAATTCCCTTCAGGGAGCAATGAACATAGCCCAGCACTCACATCCTTGCTGAGGGGCCTGTCTTTTCTTTGACAGGTCTAGGGGTGGAACCCAGGGCCTTGTGCATGCTAGGTAAACTGTATTCATTACTTTTCCATTGCTGTAAGATACCCTGTCAAAAGCAAGTTAAGGAAGAAGGGTTTACTTTGACTTGCTATTGTTGAGGGATAGCGTCTATCAGGGCACAGCATGGCGTGGCATGGCATGGAGGCAGGAAGCAGGTAGCTGACCAATCCAAAGAAGCAGAAACAGATCAGGAAGTGAGACAAAGCTATAAGATCTCAAAGCTCATCACCAATGACATCCATCCTCCAGTAAGACTCCAAATCTTCAAGCTTTCATAACCTTCCCAAAGAACATCACCGACTGGGAACCAAGTACTCACACACCTGAGCCTTTGGGGAACATTCTCGTTCAAGCCTACATACAAACTGTGGTGGTGTGAACAGGAATGCCCCGCATAGGCTTACAGACTTGAGTGCTTGGTCATCAGGGAATGGTGCTACTTGACAGGCATCAGGAGGTGTGGCCTTGTTGGAGGAAGAGTGTCACTGGGGGTTGGGCCTTGATGATTCAGGAGCTACAGCCTGACCTAGTGTCTCCCTCTTCCTGCTGCCTGTGGATCCAGACGTAGAACTCACAGCTCCTATAGCACCATGTCTGCCTGTGTGCCACCATGCTTCCCACCATGATGATGATAAATTAAACCTCTGAAGCATGTAAGCCCCAAAAGTTGGCTTTGGTCATGGTAACTTCACAGCAATAGAATACTATCACACAAACCTTCTACCCCTCTGCTACACCACTGGCCACTGGTTTTATGAGACAGTATTCTACTGCCCAGCTCTGTCTTGCCTCTGTCTCTGATTGTCTACTCTCTGTGAAAAGGCAAAGGTATGGTATACTCTAAACACTGTAAAAGTGTTCTACTTTTAACTGCCCTGTTTCTTAAGATTCACCCTTTTGGAAACAATAAACAAACAAACAAAAAAAACCTCCTCTCGCAGAAGATTTTGTTTGTATTTACTTATACAGAAATCAGAAGCCATAAATCATCAAAGAATAGGGGAAATGATTATAATTGTGACAGTCTACTCCAAGGAGTACAAAAGGGCAGCTGCAACGAGAACTATGGATATGAAAAGAATGTCTTGTAAATGGAAAAGAACAAATAGCCTTACATATGCAAATATGATTGCAGCTATGTTAACTATATGCAAATGGTGCCATAATATTTGCATATGTTCTGGCTAGGGGGGTGATTTAATTTCTAGTGTTGCTGTTGCTGTTGTCTGGACTAGGATTTGATGCTATGCTCCAGCAGCTTCTTTTATTCTTGAAGTTTGGGATGGAGCTCCTAAGGCCCTGAGCATGGGCGGCCATATCAATCCTGGGTCAGTTACCACTAACTGCTGTTCATGGCTAGGCTTGTGCACATCTGCGCTCCACTGTTTGGGTTCTCTGTTACTGTTTTGTTTTATTTTATATCTACGCTTTGGAACCTAATTGTGACCCCCTAAGTGATTTTAAAACCTAGGATTTATCCAATAAATTTAACATAAATAAGAAATTGAAAGTTTTCATTAAAAATTTAAGATTGATAGTAGTTTTATCCAGAGCATATCTTTTCAGAATATATTGCCAAATGTCATGCATTACCTTTAATTCCCTAAGTATGTTCTTTTTCAAGTTAAAAAAAAAAAGATATACTGTAATGTTTTGTCATTAGCAGTCATTATATGAAAAAGTCTTGCACATAATAGATTGAATTGGTTTCTAGTTCATCTATCCCACCCCGCCAGAGAATGAGCTCAGCTCTGTTTCTAGTTTTCTTTGTCTTAGAACCATCACGTCCCTCTCACGGGAACCAGCCAGCACTGTTTAGCTTTGACCGGCAGAGTCTGTTCCCAGGACAAATGGCCAGTGTTCCCTGCGAAATATGGATGCAATTCCCAGCCCAGAGGAAAGAGCCATGCTCCAGAGCAGATGTACACAGCTGGTCTGGCAAAGGATCGGCCACGTTTGCTTTGTTCAGCACTCTTAGGCTTAAGCTTTAAAAGGGTTTTCAGAATGCTTGTACTGGCCTCACTTCATATATGGGACTTAATGAAAAGAGAAGACAATTGTGTTCATATACAGAGAATGTGTACAGAAACTCTGTAGAAGGAGTCTTTCCTTTTGAAAGTAGAAGATCAATTTGGTTTTGTCCAAGTTCCTTAGCACAAATCAAGTGTACAGATGAAGTAAGAACTCTCCACAGTGTTTCTTAAAAGTAAATGTGGAATTTGGAGGAACATAAAGCAAAAAGCAGGTCTTGTTTTCTCAGGCCAGACATAAGAAATGTGACTGTGTCAGGCAACAGGCTATTAGGTTTCATTTCGACTAGACACAAGGAAAGTGTGCCTTTTCTAATACATGATTACTACACCAATTCTATGCTGCGTGGTCAAAGGAAGCCTTGCTTTCCTTATGAGTTTGTAGTCTAGCTGGTCACAGCTTTAAAAGGCAGACAAAAAGAAGGAAGACAAAAGGGGCAGGTTTTATGTCAGTAATGTTACAGTGTGTCTTTTAATCAAACATCCTTGTGTCTGTAGCAAATGCAAAGGACACCATTGTTACTTTCTATAACTATTTATTACTAAAAACATGTTCAACTTCCAAATATGGTTAATGAGATTTTTTTTTAAGCTAATAAATATGATTAACTGTAGTCATAGGCATTTAAGGTTCAATCAAAGGTTGGGAATATGACTCAATGGTAGAATTGTTGCCTAGTGTTTCTGAGACCCTGACTTCCTTCTGTCTCCAACGGGAAGAGAGTGGGAGAGACTTTATACTTTTTTCTGAGACAGAGTCTGGCTCAAGGTGTACTGCCTCAGCACTGGTTTCTGCCTCTACTGGTTAACTCTTGCTTGCATGCACTGACCACGTCAACACCTGTTGAGTTTATGTCTAGCACAGGAGAATATACTGCTTGATAAATAGCTACAGAACTAATAGATAATGACAAGAATAAATGATTAAAATAAACATTTTGGTTTCTGACTATGAACTTATAGACAGCAAACTTACAAGGTCAAATTGCAGTGTCCAGGCTCTGGCCTCCTTGTGTGCACAGAATAGATTCTTGCATGTACTGAGCAGTCTTCAGGCAGTGGAGAATTGGGTTGTTATTAGGGGGATGAGTGGAAAGGGAAATATGGAACCAGGATCCAGAAGTGGGTAGAGTAGGAAGCTAGATTGAGCCCTTAGGCTTGCAATAAATAATGAATCGGCAAATGAATAAAGCAGATAGAAAAGTTCTTGGGCATGGGTCCACTCTGCGCAATTGCATAGGAAAGTGTGGCTGTACACCATCCTCTGAAAGGATATGACTAGAGGGCATAAAGCCATCCCAGGAAGATGTTTGAGCTGTGAGCACAGAGAAACATTCCCAGCAGAGACAGGCCTTCAGTAGCAAAGGGAACAGCAAATCTCACATGGCAGGTAAATCTGAAAAGATCCACACCACTAGAACATACAGACACTAACTTCAAAGTGGCTGCCATCTGGGAGGTCACACAGTGGGGAAATCAAGAGCTGGCATGCAGGGGACTCCATCATGAGCTTAGGAACTGGAGTCACGTCTGCTCTTGATGGAGTTGCTGAGTGGCTGTATGCACTTGAACGTGCTGAATGCTTGGATCCCTTCCTCTGTGAGCTGGGGTGATAAAACCCTCAGGGAAACAGGAAGAGATGGACAAACATCTGTGCAAAATGAAGTCTTGAGGGCTGTTCCTATCTGGAATGCTGCGAACACTCCTCCCCACTGTCAGCTTTCAGCCTGCATTCAAAGATGGCTGAACTCTTTATGATTTTGCAGATTTATGGAGTCTGTGTATTATATAAGATTGCATTTCCCAAGCTGCTGAGTCTGGGGATTATTCTTGCATTCAATGAGAAATTCTACAGATAGCAAATAAATGGAATGAGCAGACGCCAGCTTTCTCATTTAAACAATTATGAATGGTTTCATTTTGTGTGTTATTTGCTGGTCTTACATTCCTTTTTTCCTGCAGCCTAGAACTAAAGCCTTTCTGTTATAAAAGCCCATAGAGATTAAGAATTTAATTAAGAAGCAGCAGAATGTGTAATTAGCACAGCCCCCAGCAAAGAGAGCAGAAAGCCCACCACTGAGGAGGGAAGTCTACTGTGACCAGTCACCATCCCCCAATATGCAATCCTGCCAGGAAAGGAGACTAGGGAGGGAAAGTTTGAAATACTGAAAAGATGCCCCAACCCTCAAGGGGAACCGGAAAATACAGTCCATACCACAAACAGGAAGATCCCCCTGAGCTTTTGCAAAAGCTTCTGGAACTCTGATAGCCACCAAGTCTGTAGCTACAGGCCTAAAATCCCAGCAAAGTTCACTGTCTTCTGGACAGAACTTTGCAGTATGGGTCCCGCTAGTATGATTGCTATAGCCAAGTCCCAGATGCTGACTGTCTCAGTGGAGATACTCCTGTCCCATCTCTTCATGGTGGACAGATCTTTCTGTTTTATTATCTATAATAGAGTGAGAATCTTGCAATGTCAAAGCTACCTGCTTTTGTCTCTAGCCTAAAGAGACTGTCTTGAGAGGAGAGGCATCTTCATCATGTACATTTGAGCTCCATTCCCAGGGTACCTGGGATGTGGTCAGTACTTTCAGATGGCCAGATGGCATGTTAGCTTGGTTGGGAGGATCATTTTAAGAGATGAAGATAGGGATAGAGATAGAAGGGATGTCATGATGCAGTTTTAGGTGCAGTAGTGACCTGGCCTAGGCTGGGCTCCTCTCTCACATCAGCATCTGAATCTGTGTTTGTGCTCCACCTCACAAGGTTTACTCCAGAGTTTGCAAGCTGACATTCTCATATCTCTATTGAATGGAAACAATTAAAAGCATCTTGGATCATATACCTGGCTCAAAGTTGCAGGGCAGTTACTAATGAAATGGAGAGGAAATAATGTTTTGGATTTGGAGTGAATTGATTGTTATCATTAACAAGATTTGAGATGTATTTGCAATTCCATCCAGTGGACATGCTAAGTAAGGCTCATAGTACTAAAGACATTAAGTTTAAAAAAAAAAAAAACTATGATAACATAACCTGAGAGATAAACTCAGGGCAGATAAACGCACAGATGTGGCGTAGCTCAGTGCTTGCTTTTGTGGTAAATACTCCACAGAAACTTAGCTAAGGAATGTGAGGTCCAGCAGACACAAATGTCTACAGAAACATCTATTTTTTTTTAAATTTGGAATTCATTTATTAAATACCCAAAGGCTCTTCCTATCTAAAGAAGGTTCTTAGGTTGTATACATTTTACTTTTGTTGTAAAGTTTCATTTGTTTGCAATCAAAACTATCCTTCAAATTTCTTTAAGTAATTTTGAATTATTTCACATGATGCCCTGGTTTATAATTTTACACACACACACACATACACACACACACTTGAAAACTATCTGGCTAGACTAAAGGAATATAATGTGTAAAAAGATTCTAGCAGACATTCTTTCTAAAATAATTATTGAATTATTACAGGATGGGGAATTTTTAAATCTATTTTGAAAGTCAGGCATTCTCTTGGTGAGTCTGACCAGGGCCTACACAAGGGGCACCTTTTCTGTCCAGGCCCAGCTGAAACCCTACCCATGTGGTCTCTTGGTAACAGGAGCTCTCATTCCTCATCAAAGAAGTTTCTGTTTGCAACAAGTTCAGGCCATTACAGAGAACTACAAATGGTCAAATACAGAAAATAAATGACCATGGGGTACCCAGACTCAAATCTGTAAGACACTCTTTACACCTAAGGTTCAGAGAGCATTGAGTGGGAATGAAATGGGAAGACTAGAGGACCAGGATAATAATCACTGCTGGATATTTTCTTCTAACAGAGATGCTGCACCCATAAAATCTCAACAATATAGCTGATTAAATAAGACCTGCAAAGACCATACAAGTTGACATGTCAACATGGATGGGAGCAAGGTCCCACACCCAGGTGAAGATCTGGATCACTAACTGCTGCTAAGAATGGGAGTTTTGTTCAGGGATATATATGTGTGTGTGTGTGTTTGTGTGTGTGTATATGTATATGTGTATATGTATATAGTAACTTATTGGTTGATCTAAATTATGTAAATTCTGTGTGTGTGTTTGTGTGTGTGTATATGTATATGTGTATATGTATATTGTAACTTATTGGTTGATCTAAATTATGTAAATTCTGTGTGTTTGTGTGTGTGTATATGTATATGTGTATATGTATATGTATATAGTAACTTATTGGTTGATCTAAATTATGTAAATTCTGTGTGTGTGTGTGTGTGTGTGTGTGTGTATGTGTAAAAGTCATGAATTTGAGAGAGGTGGGGGGATGTTGGAGGAGTTGAAAGTGGGAAAGATGCCAGGGATGTATATGAAATTCTCAAAAATATTTTAAAATTTTGTTTAAATGGGTTAAAAAAAAATATGGACAATTTCACACTGGAGCTCCGAGCTCCATGGCTTCACCATCCCTGCTGCTAACAGTTGTGCACACTGCCAATTGCTGAATGATGGTGCTCACTTCTGAGATGATCACCACTGCAGAGCACCCTGGCTTCAGAAAGGCTAAGTAAACAGTAACACTGGCGACTCCTCTGCATTCACATCCTGCTGTAGCTTTCCCCCAACACACATGCATGGACACACACATACACACGTACACTCATGCAACACATGTACACACATGCACACACAAACTCACAGAGGCACGCCCAAGCACATGCACACATGCAGGAGAACACACTCAAGTACTGGAGGGAAGTGGGTGAGCATAGAGGGAAGGGAAGTCTTGTAGCTTCTTTTTCTTCTTTGCCACCTCTGCAAAACTCATTCTGCTTCATACATTGTGCTGGTTGGAAATGACCACTAAGCCACAGAGGACAATATGTTCAGCAGACTTCAAGTCATTTCTAAGATTGTTTCGGGCCTTTCTCTGGTATGTTTTGAAACAGTATCTAATTCTCCAGAATAATCTAAGACTTAGTCAGGGGGCTTGCATGGATGCATGGGCCTGGTTAAATGTTCATCCCTATCCCACCAGGCTTCCCGGGGAGGGGATGAAAAGGCAGGGCAATGTGCTCCAGGGACTCCATCCATTGGCATTCCACTGATAGGCATAGATATACCAGCTCTCTGTCTGCAGGAGCAAACAGATGCACCTGTAATCTGTTTCATTTAAGGCCAGTGAAGGGAGTAATTGGCACATTTTCCTGATCATTTCACATGTGCCAATCTGTGTGTCCCACACTTAGAAAATTCCTCTGAGGTCGGTGAATTTATATGAGTGTCTACAGAGTACACAAAGTATCATTAGCAGTATAAACCCTAGAAAGCCAAGCTTGGGGTCAGGATAAAGCAAAATACATACATAGTCTAAAAGTTTTCAGAAAGCAAGTATTTCCATAACAATGAAAAATAATAGTGATGATGTAATGAATATTTATAGTCTTCATTTCTCCATTAAAAAAAAAGTGTTATTGCTACTCCCCCCCCAGGGGTGACGGACAGGAAAGAGGGCTCAGTGGCTAGAAAAGCAACTTGCTCTTGAAGAGGACTTGGGTTCAGTTCCCAGCACCCACAGGGTGGCTCACCACCATCTGTAACTCCAGTTCCAAGGGACGGAATGCCTTTTTCTGGCTTTCTTGGAGTCCCGTATGTACATGATTCATATACATGATATATATTTGGAGTCTCTAACACCTGACACATTTAAAAAAAAAAAACTATTGTTACATATTTCCTAATTAAATATTGTCTAAGTAAGAAAATTGAAAAGTATAGACATTTACTGAAAAGAAAGTAATACTTAAAACTGCCTCCTAGAAATAACCACCACTAACATTGGATGCTTTCCATGTTATAAAACCAGCAGATAGTATCATTTTCAAATCTGGCACATTAACAAAACAAGAAAAGTGAATAAGTATTTGGGTAAGATTTTTAAATTTAGTTTGGAAATCTAATGTAGCAGAAATGCTGTTTTAATGCCAAACAAGATAGAATTTAGAAAGAAATATTTTCAAATATTCTGACTTGAAATCTCTACTTCATCAAAACTTGCATTAAGTGATTTTAGTTTAATTAACAGCATTGTGAATGTGTTGATCAGTCATAATTCATATCGAATTTTGAGTTCCAATATGATGCACTAGAGAAGGAAAGGGTAGCATCAGATTTCAATTACGGTAATTAACCAACACAGGAGGAAAGGGAGACATGGACACAGATTAAAGGGAAGTATTTACATGCTATCAGTGAGAGTGCACCCAAAAGGGACTCTCTAGTGAGAGCTGTTCTCAAGTTGGTTGTCTACTGCTGTCTGTAATTCCTTCCGTTTTAAGGTGAGAAAATGTTTGCATTATTGTCCAGTTATGCCTGCAGCTTAGATACTGACTATAACAAAAAGAAAAGGAAAAGCTAAAGTTCAACAAAATGGACCAGGGATCTGGGAACACAGCTCAGAGGGAAAGATGTTTGCCACACAAGCTTGGCACCTGAATTTGGATGCCCAGCACTCATATAAAGCCAGGCCCAGTGGCACAAGGATGTCTCTAACCCGGTACTGAGGAGACAGAGACAGGAAGATCCTGCAGGCTGGCTGATCAAGGAGCCTAGCCAAACCATCTACATGTAGATTCAGTGAGAAATCCTGTTTCAAAAGATGGGGAGTGACTGAAGAAGGCTCATGATATCAGCTTCTGGCCTGCACATGCCCAAACACTCATGAGCGCACACACACACACACACACACACACACACCACGTGCAATGTACACACACATATACAAGCACACACAGAGGAATGCATGCCTGCAGCTTCTTTAGTAAGCGAAACCATAAGGCTATACATTCCATTAAATCATTTCTTAATTACCCTATCAAACTTTGGAATGCAGCAAGTAGCTGTCTTCTGTCCAGTTACCTTTTGCATATATGAAACTAGGAGTGTAGCTATTTTCTTTCAAATGAGTATTATACAGGCTAATATCTCTCCACAGCTAATTTTGATTGATGTAATATGGCTTCTCTGAAGCACACCCATCATTCCCATTCCTTTCTTTCAAATAGGTGTTAATATCCTTAGCAAAATGTGGGACTAAGAATAGAAGTTATTCATGAGAGTGTACAGAAAATACTGGGGCTGTTATTTGCCATGTACGTGGACATGTATACAATAAAAATTCCATTAAATTAGGTATGCACAATGTTGTATGATAGAATTTTCATGGGAAGATGTACATGTATACAGCGCACACATACACACACAAAACAAAAAGAGAGGCCACAACAAATCAAAGCCCTGGCTAACAGAGTATGAGTGAGAGGCTACTTAACTAAAGCTCGGGCAACTCAAGCAGTAGCTTCATCACTGGTAAGCCTATCTCTGCCACAGGTGATGACTTAGGAAAGCTATGCCCCAGCATCTCTCTGTACAACCTACAGACATCTCCTCAGGTCCAAGAATCTCCTCTCTGTAGCTCATCTCATCAGAGTCCTTTTGGTGTCCCCAGCTGATGGGGCTGTTTGGGAAGGTTGCAGAAGATCTTGGAGGCAGAGCCTTGCTGGGGGAAGTACATCACTGAGTAGGCTTTGAGGTTTTATCACGTGGCCCCATTTCCTATTATCCTGTACTTGTGTGCAATGAAATATGATCTTGCTGCTTTCTGCTCCTTCCACCAGGACTTCCTTCCTTCTGCCATTCAATGCCTTTCCTGCTGTGAAGTACTCCTTCTCCTGGAAGTGTAAGCCAAACAATCTCTTTCTTCCCTGCCTTGCTGTTTGGTCCTGCTATTGCATCACAGCAACAGAAAACTAATATACACCTCCTATGTTTCTGTATTGGTGCTTTTGTACTTTTCTAATAGAATGATAATTGTTAACAAATGGGAGGAATGGGACAAATCCCTTTTGCAAAGAAATGACAAACTAAGAGAAATGTGATCATTAACCATTCCTCAGAGACCTTCCTAATTAGCTCCAATGGATTTTCCCTCCTGGCTTACTTTTTTGTGTGATACTTGTAGAACCAAGTGGTAGTCAAATATCTTGACCTTACTCAGACAAATTTGTGATCTTCCTGCACACAGCCTCCTGAATGTTGGGATTACTGGCATGTGTCACTGAGTCCAGTATGTCAAGTATCGTAATGAGCTACAAAAGCAGTAATGCCCCATAACACAATTACTTATTAATTCAACCAAAGGCTAAAAGTTTGGTACCCCAAGATGAAGTTCCACGGTGTTCAGGATCAAGAAGAGTTTAATTTTCCTTCATTCTCTTAGGCTAAAATCAAGTGCAATTTCGAACTTTTCGAGGGTCAAATTTCATCTCAAACCATGGAAACACTTTCAGAAGTACTCAGAGATGGATGGATGCATCACAAGGATGTCTCTACCTAAGAAGACATTCAAGTGTTGAGAGTTACAGTCCCAGGGTGACTCCTGTGACTTTTGTATCAAATGGATAGCAACAGAGATGGCAAGACCATGTCTAGCTTTAAAAATAGTCCATGACAGTTTGCCTGGCTGAACAATTATCAAGGACCTAGATAGACCCAGTAGACCTGGTTTTGGTGGGACAGGAGACAAGGAACACAGCAAGTAGCTGCACACTCTATCTCATTTGTCTGCCCCGTGTTCCTGAGTCCCTGAGCTTGCACAGGCAGTGACTCAGTGCCTCCAAAAGACAGGATATGGAATGAGATAGAATTTTTGACACTCCGAGAATCATGAAATATTTATTTATTCATGGGGAAGGGGGACTTGGAATGATTTCTTCACTGCTGTTGTTGGATATCGAACCATTTAAAATTATGCACTTAGCCTAAATAGGGATAGACCACAAAGGACATCAGATATCCCTCTGTGTTTTGTTTAGAATATTTCTGCATTTATTGTTTGTGTCAAGAACCCTGTCCTGTTTTAATTAATAGCACTGTTGTTTGAATTGTGTGAGTAATGTTTTGAGCTAAGCAGATGGGTTGAAGGAAAGCCTGCATTAAAATGTAAAAGGCTGGCTTATGATTATGTATAAGAATCTAACTTTTACAATTATTTCTGAAAGCCATTTTCATCAAAATCCATTCATTGAGTAAAAAAAGAAAAAACACCATTTCCTAAAAGCAAAATAAAATTTAAAAATATAAATCATCATCTAAGCTTTGAAATTATGATAACATTCAGAAGCAAAATAGAAAATTGATTAAAGTGCAACCATGAATATAATTTTATCAGAATTTCTAAACAACAAAAAAATCTGGCTTGATAGTTGATGTCTTTGTACTCATATGGTATGCTAGGTGCTTTGCATCGTTTCCATTATCCAGGAAGAATCACATGTGTACACTTTGTGGTGCTTAGGATGCCATTCTCCAGGTAATTTTGTAACGTTCACCACCCATCAGAAGCCCTTGAAACAAAGTGATGCAGATATGAGCCGGTGGTTTGTGAGGTTCTAACATAGTTTAGGTTTGCAGAGTGAGCTATAACAAGAATTGTGGAATGTGGAGGAGGGAAAAACCCAAGCTAGGGTATGTTTGTATTCTATATGGATGCTGCCTGCTTGCACAATGATATGCTTTCCATGAGCATCAATGCATGCAGGTAGCACATCCACTTGGGGAAAACCCTTCCTCTGGACTCCATTGTATGGTCCAGGTGGGATTTTCCAGCTTACCCTACATCTTTTCTCCAACCACCTGGTCAGGACAATCAAGGGACTTCTTGGTTTTACACTAGTCATTGTCTGGGACAAAAGGATGCAGATTATGCCAATCAAATGACCTTGGGAATTTCTGAATTAGGAACTAGCTTTTTGGAACCAGAACTGACCATCTAAGTGATGCATGACTTTAATCTCATCACTTAGAAAGCAGAAGTAGATAAATCTCTATGAATTTTAGCACTTGTCTATATAAGTGCACACACACACACACACACACACACACACACACCTCAGATCAGTATCAAAGAAGCATACTAGTTAAGATACTCATGGCTACAAGTGCAAAGGGGGAAAGTTTCAAGTCTTTTACACAAGATTTCAGATGAGAGCTGACATCAAAGAGAAACACAGAATAAAAACCTTCAAATAACCTATACACATAAAAGAAAAAAGACCCCCTATTCCAGTTTCATCCTTGTTGTTGTGATAAGATACACCACAAGAAACATGGTAAGTGAGGAAAAAACTTATTTGGCTTACAATTCAAAGTCCATCATTGGATCATCCAGAGCAAAGGTTTCAAATAGCTAGTCACATCACATCCATAGTCAAAAGCAGAGAGAAATGAATGCATCCATGCTTGTACTCAGCTCCAACTCTCTATTCTTCTATAGTCTAAGACCCCTTGCCTAGGGAATGGTACTGCCCAAAATGGGTGGGTCTACTCATTCAAATGGATTAAGACAATCTCCCACAGACATGCCCATAGGCCAACCCAATGCATGTATTGAAACTCTTTTTGCATGTGATTCTAGGTTGTGACAAGGTAACAATTAATGGTGACCATCACAAATACTGTTCAAAATTAATATTTGCATGAATGTATAAATCAACTAAGTGCTTACAGTTGTGTTAAAGTATATTTATTAAATTATTATAAAATTAGAAACATCAGTGAAGTGCGTACCTTACTTTATTTCCCCTCTCCACATTTGAGAGATAATCTTGAGAGATAATAGCCTGCCATCATGAAGAGAAATAGTAGCCACTGGAAGGAACCAATGAATGAAACTGTCATTAGCTAGAAGATCCATAGATGATCTCATTGAGAGCTTGCCAACATTTGACCTGGATCCAGGCTTACTCAGTGTTGATCTTTTATCTGGTAGCATTTGTTCAAATAATCTACACCAGCCATTTGCTATTGCAGTTGCTAGACATGCTGGTAATGACAGGGATAAACTTCAAGCCAGATGAAGACCTTGAAGGAAAGTAGTGGAATAAAGTCAGTGAGAAGATTGAGGAATGGAAGCATGCCAAGGCTGCTGTAGGGTTGTGATTATCTTCACTCAAGGAGAAGATAAAGAAGGCTCAAAGCACGAAGTCTGGCTCTACTCTGAGAAAGAACTGAAGGTCAAAGCAGAGTTGACCAAACAGTCTGCCAGGGTGTGGACACCAGGCCTCAACAGCAATGAGCGGCTCAGAAAAGGAAAGCTGCTGACCCAAGGCTTCAGGAAAACACTGTGCTACTCCTATCTGACCACTGAGGTACCAACACAGTGACTTCAGAGAAAAACCATAGAACAAAGAGACTTAATTCTGGAAACACATAGAGCTAGCAGCCATGACAACAGGCATCTGTAACAAGAGCAAATGAAAAGACCAGCAGGGAAGCTCATGCCTAGATTAACCACCAAAGATCTCAAACATCCGAGCAAAGAAACCAGAAAACATGGCTCATATGCAGGAAAGGTAATAAGAAGCTGACCAAAAACTTACCTGAGGACAGGAAGGCACTAGATTTAATATACAAATCTTCCATCTTACCCATGCTCACTGAATTAAGAAAAGTGTATGTAAAGTATTAGTATTCTGTCTAAACTACACCTCCACAGTTACCTGGCAACGGCCAGGTGTCCTCCTCCCCACAGTTACATGGCAAGGTAGGTCTGCCCACTATAAAAGGGGGTTGCCTGCCCCCTCCTCTCTCTTGCTCCCTTGATCTCTAGGCCTGCGGGTTCTGTCTGCCTCCTCCCCTTTCCCCCCCCTCTCCACGTGGTCATGGCTGGCCTCTACCTTTCTGCTCTCTCTCTCTCTCTCTCTCTGCCTCTACTACCCTCCTGGCTCCCCTCCCCATGCCCTGAATAAACTCTATTCTACAGTATACCGTTGTGTGGCTGGTCCCTCAGGGGGAAGAGATGCCTCGGCATGGGCCTCTGAGACATCCCCTTCCACCATTGGTTTCCATCCTTCCATAAAGAGCTAAGGGAAGTATGTAAATAATGTCTTACCTAATAAGATCATCAACAAACAGGAGCTGTTAAACAAACAAGAAGACAAATGCTATCCCTAGACTTTTAGGGTATGGTCAGGCATAATAAAGATCATGAGTTTCTTATGAGTCCTCTTCACATTTTAAAGATCTATTGGAGTCCACCATCATATCTTGAGCTTTTGACAGTTTGTCTGTTGGGAGCCAAACCCAGGAAACTACCTGCTGTTCCAAGAGAACCTCAGGAAATTACCTGCTGTTCTGGGAAGCCTAGTCAGTACAACGTTAAGAAAGGATGTTCTCGGGTCTCAGGTCCCAGGAACTTAAAGAACGTCTGGCATTTCCTGGGAGCTGGTTACACAGTGGGATGATCTAGGGCAATAAGCATTCAATAGTGGGATAGCCCTAAGCAATGATCTCCATCCTGTACCTTTTTCCCCTTCCCCCTTGCCTAAGAATATATCTGTAAGCTACTTCCGCATTAAAGTGAGACCTTGACAAGACTCCTTTTGCTTGGTCTTCCTTCTCTCTCCCATGCTCCTTTTCAGGTGAGGTCTCCCTCGACACCCCACGAATAACTGGACCCAGGGGTTGGGTCATTTGTCCGTCTCTAGGATAGGAGTTCTGGGAAGTTTGTTTAATTTAAACACACAGCTGTCCATGGTGGATTTGTTGTTGTTTTTTTCTTCTTTCCCATAATCACAACCTCACACAGGGGCTGGGGAGACAGCTCAGTGGTTAAGTGTTTGCTGTGTTAGCAAGAGGACCAGAGTCTGCATCTTCAGAACCCACATAGTGATGACTGAGCATGGAGTTTGCCTGAAATCCCAGCCTTGGAATGTGGAGATGTGAGGAAATACTTTGAACAAGCTGGCTATCAAGACAATTCCTTTTAGGGATCTCTGGGTTTGATTAAGAGACCCTATCTCAAAGAGTAAGGTGGAAGATTCCAGACATCAACTTCAGGCCTCCGTATGTATATACATATACAAAAGACACAGACACATACCACTCACATATACACACACATACACAAAAGAAGAAAGAGCACAGACATGCATATAGGTCTGGATCAGAAGATTTTAGTTGTGAGTTCTAAAAAAAAAATTCCCCAAAATTTTTTAAAGAAGATTTGAAACCAAATTCTCCTTCAAAATTTTATTTTGAAAAAATGGGGAAAGGAACATTTTCTATCTATGAGCATAGTATAATTCTACTACCAAAACCAGACAAACATATTGTCCTAGTGGCTGTGATCAAATATTTTTACCAAAAAGCAACCCAGGCAAGAAAAGCCTTAGCTGGTTTATAATTTTAGTTCAGAGTTCATTATTGTAGGGAAGTCAAGGCAGAAACTTAAGGAATAGTGTTGTTGGCCAGCGGCCACAGTCAACCGAGTTCACCTGAAAGAGAGGCTGGGAATGGAAGAAGGGACAGGAGGGCAGGAAGAGATGAAGCCAGGACAAAAGTCTCTGATCTAGGCTCAATGCTTTAATGTTCATCTTTCAATTTAAAGGGGAAGCCCCACCTCCACCACCGAACCCCTTCTTGTTTCAGCCCAGCGTGTGTGAGGGGAATTCATAATCGCAGACCTGAGTTGTCTCAAGGCAAGCTCAGCAGGCGGTCTATTCATCTCAGCTCCTGTAGCAGGTCATGGGTCTGCCAAGGTGGTTAACACTTGAGTCCTATTGTTTTGGTCTGCTGTGGTAAACAAGGTCTCTCAGGCCTGCTCAAAGCTGGGGGAAGAGCACAGAATAGCACTCAAAATCAAGAGCTGAGAGACAATAAACACATTGATTCTACCTGGTTTGCTTGGTTGCTTGCTTGTTTACCTACTTCCTTCCTTACTTTCTTGTTTGCTCGAGCTTGCTTGTTTGCTCACTCTCCACTAGTGTTTTCCTCTCTTTCTGTTCAGGAGCCCCTGCCCAGGGAATGATAATGCCCATATTGGGCTGGGTCTTCCTGAATCAATCATCAAGACAATCCCCCATAGACTTGATCTCAGGTCAACATCGCTTAGATAACTCCTCAACTGGGTCTTTGTTTTCCAGGTCATTTTAGATTATATTAAGTTGATAGTTAAGCTAAATAGCAACACCTCAACAATAGAGCAGTAACTACGAAAACCATTACAAACACAAGGACTCCAGGGAGAAAGAAAAGCCTTACAACAGTACTGGAAAGCTAGGTGTCCGCCTCACAACCCTGATCCTGGACTCTTACCACATGGCAGGTACAAAAGTCATCTCCAGTGACCTGTAAACACAGATGTAAAGCTAACCTGCAAAACTCAAAAGAAACAGCTGTGAGTTTTGGCATACTTAGATTAGACAATAAGTACTGTGATAATACCTAGCAAGAAAAAGAAAAGACATGCAAGCAAGTTGAGTCCTATAAAACTTAGAACCTCTTGTGCTTAAAAGAGCGCAAAGCTGAGGATGGTGGTACATGCATAAATCCCAGCACTTGGCAGGTAGAGGCAGAAGCATCGGTGTTCAAGGCCAGCTTGGACTGCTTCACAAAACAAACAATACTATTAGAAAAATGAAAGATAATATGTAGAACATTAAGAGAAAATATTTGCAAGACATGTATCCAACAAGAGGCTTGTATCTGTGATATATAATATGCCCTTACAGATCAATAATAGAAAGAAAATAACCCCCCATTGGAGGCAAAAAAATTAGGAGAGATATTTCTCCACAGAATATATTCAATGGCTAATAGAGCATTAAAAACATTAACTATGGGAATGCCAATAAAAAACACAATGAAATTGTCCCTTTAGATCCACCATGACAGCAAGAACAACAATATGGATAGATATAGATAATGAAGATACTGTAAAGAAATTAAAATATTCACATTTTGCTTGTACCGAGGTAAAATAGTTCAGGGGGCTTTAGATGACGTTTGGTCATTCCTCAAAAAGTGAGACATAAAGACTTCTTGGTCAAGAAAGATGAAAGTCTTGACTTCACAGTCAAGAAAGATGGAGATGCTTAAGTCCCAACAAAGGCAGAAACACACGTGATAAGAACACAAACATTCACAGTGAATTATTGGTCATTGCCCTAAAGAAGAAAGAAGATCAAGACAGTGAGTGTTTACCCACTGATTGGTGTGCTGGGCTGGGGCTCTGTGGCAGAACAATGAAGTCCTGCTGCTTTATGCTCAGCAAGTTGTTGCCACTTTGAGGGTGAGAGAAGTGGGTGTATGTGAGGGGCCAGCATTTAGAAGGCATCTTTCTGTGATGCTAATGTGCTTGGGAACTAGCTAACATGTCCTACAGTTCTGTAAGTAGTGATTTCATAAAGTGACCTGAACTGTCACCTTCAGAAGGCCAAGGTTAAGGTTTGTGGATTTCAATTCAGTTATGACAAGAATTACATCCATGGCTTCTTAAAGGGCAGCATGGCAGGGAAAGAATTGTGTCCCAGGCTTGCTCTGCTATCAGGCAATGGCTTTCATTCTCATGCTGTAGTCAGCCAGTGAGAGACACTCAAGTCCTTAAACAATGCTAGTAGGTGGTGACTTGGCCACTGGAAGAAGAATGCACAGGCTCCTCTCTAGCCTGAGAAATCAGGGGTCACAGAGCTGGAAATGGAGGACGTGACCCAGGGAAGCCGAGCTGAAGGCTGGGCCCAGCCACTGCATTCATTTTGTGGTCTAGTTGTCAAATCCAATACAGTCTCTGTCTCTGTCTCTGTCTCCATCTCCGACTCTCTCTCTCTCTCTGTCTCTCTCTGTCTCTCTGTCTCTCTCTGTCTCTCTCTGTCTCTCTCTCTCTCTGTCTCTCTCTCTCTCTATCTCTCTCTCTCTCTCTCTTTCTCTCCTGAAGTTATTGGGTTGAATTTCTATCATTTGCCAGCAAAAAAGTCTGGAATAATATCTACATTTAAAGAGAAAGAGTACTCAAAGTGGATTGACCTATTATAACCTGAGAACCAGGTGCATATTACATGGTGATGACTGAAAGTAAAGATAGAGGGTGTCTTGTTGCAGTAACACTGGCCAGAAAGTTGTTAATGGAGAATTTAAGCTCAAATCCTTACTAGGACGACTCTGAAGCTGAAGGGAACCAGTGATATGATCAAAGCTCTAAATGTTTAGGAAGAATTCATGAATCACCAGCTTGATGGCTATGAACAGCCTGTATTTGTCTATCCTCAGCTTTAAGTTGACTAGCAAGCTGCTGAGTTATTCTGCAGGCCATGGGAAAGAGTTGCTTGCCCCCTCCCCAACCTATACATAAGCACTACGTCTATTCAGGTTGTTGATTCTTTCTTTGCTAAAGGTCTCTTTTGCAAAATTTAAATTTTGTCGAATAATTTTGCTATTAATAAATTTAGTTTGTCTGATAAAATAATCCTGGGAATAATCATTTTGCCTCACCAAACAGCATATGCAACTGGTCATAGTTATCAAATTTGCTGTTGCTCCCTTAGTGTTTCTTAAATACGTCTTTGAGGAGGTTTCATTTATTTTCTCATACAATAGTATATGTCATGCTATGTAGATGTAATCAGTTTTAAAGACTAAAATAATTGAACAGAGTTTAACTATATCTGCCCTCTACAGGGAATTTAAAATGTATTCTATTGACTGGGTTCATTTTTCATGAATTTACATTTTCTTGTCCATAAATAAGTAAAAAATAAAATGCAAGAGAGGAACGAATCAGCTTCACTGACAGATAGAAATGCATATAATATACAAATGTTGAGGGGGGTCTAGAATAAGTAGTCACTGAGAGAGGAATAGATTCATAGATATTGACAGATGCCTCACAGAAGCAGATTGGATGTCTGCTAAAACTTCAACGAGCATTAGGAATTCTGTAAGACAAGATTACTGTCCACAAATATCTTGATTAACCAAACTCCCAACCAAACTTGCAGGAAGATATTCATCTAAGTGTTTAAGAAAGAGGGAGACATTGAAAGGAGATGGAAGACTCTAGCTTTGGGACCTAGGGCCCCAAGCCAGCAGCAGGGAGTTCCCTGTATGAATAGCAGGTAGACCAAAAAAAAAAAAAAAAAAAAAGTACAAAAATCCCTTTAACTTTGTAAAAGCAAAATAGACTGTAATTTGGGATACATATATAATTTTCTTTGGAACAGCATATTTGAGAGCTGAGTGCAGAGTTATCTTTAATTCCACCAAAAGGGGGGATCAGGTGTTCAAGTCAGCATTTGTTACATAAACCTCTGTCTCAAAAAAACATTGAAGAAGAAGAAGGAGGAAGGAGAAGGAGAAGGAGAAGGAGAAGAAGACAGAATGAGAATGACCTTCATACATACTTGAACATTTGTTTTAGGCACAGGAGAAGGAGAGATGGTTGAGCGAACAAAGGCATGACCATAAATTCCTGGGACCTACAGATGGAAGGAAGAAGAGAATCATCTCCCAAAAGTTGACCTTTGATCTCCACACATGCACCCTGGTACCTGAGCAACACACACACACACACACACACACACACACACACTAAATAAAATGTAATAAAAATTTTAAAGAAAATTATATATTAAGACACACGTCTTCCAAGCCACCCAACCTCAACAATTGTTTATTTACGTTTCATGCCACATAAAATGCTTTGCTACTTTGGGGAGTTCTGTACTTCTTTATTGACAGATGCCTACTGAATCTTGAGTCGTTAGCCAAGTTTTATAGAACTGATAAATTGGTAGAGAAGGCTTCTGGCCAATTTGAGTAAATCTCTACTACACAAATTATAATATATGCATAGCAGTTTTTATATATTAAAATAGAGTTGTATTTTGTACATTTGGGGTTCACAATCGATACATTCACACAGGCACCTCTGAGAGAGAAGCTGACTGTATGAAGACAGCCACGCAGACCTCATGCCACATTAACAAATAAGTCCATTCCCTTGACTCAGATAGAATTGTCCTAAATATTGGTGGGAAAGACACTGAGTACCCTGGAAGCCTCTGACCCAGCATATGCAATAGGATACCTGATCTCTTATTGTCACAACGCTCTAGGACCCTCGGGACCTAGGCTGTCTTGATACTAGCTAAGTGGAAGAGTCATTCTGCCTGTTCACTGGGATCCTTCTGGTCAGTGGGTGCCAGTCTCTAAGTCTCTTTCCCAAAATTACAGGCTACTTCTTAGCTCTCTTGCTACTCCACAAAGTAAACATGTCCACCCCTACAGTGAAGCACAAAGGTTTCTGGGTGCACCAAGAATAATAATCACAAATTGGGACATAATTTGATGGAGTACAACCCTCATGCACAGGCAAAGAGGGTGGAGCTTTAGAATAGAGTGCACCACTCAGTGACTGCCATTCTGCAGCCCTAGGGTCAGTGGAACACAATGCAAAAGAACAGAAGAAGGCAGTTAGCATCATCTTGTCTCCACTGTGTCCCTGAAATTTAGGAAACAGGAAAGCTGATAACAGATCAGCTTCAGATTGAGGAAGACATAAGGATGGCTCCTGATGTCTGCTTGGTGGTGCTTCACAGTCATCGATTCCCTGAGCATGAGCCACACTTAAGTCTGAGGGGCTGCCTGAAACTTCCGCTCTAAACAAATATTTGCTAACAAGACTGGTATTTCATATTTCCCGGAACATCAAATGCCTCATCAAAATTGGCACAAGACATGTTGAGAAGATGTTATTTATTTGAATTTGAGAGATAATACATACAAATCCAGTAATGTGCCAGGCCTTGGGCGAGAGGCTTCCTGCCTGACAATGTTTGCTCTTGTTCCCACCAGAGCATGTCAGAACTCTGCCACTGGAGAGTGCTGAGAAGCAGTGTCACAGGTTTCAGAGTCTGTGTAACCAAAGAGAAGAACCTATCAAACACAGCCTGATAATCAGAGGCTCCAGAGAGTTGAGTATGAGATACAGTGTAGATTAACTCTGGCTCCCACCACAGTGCTTTAACAAAGCGGCACTACTATCCTTCCAACAGACGAGAAGCTGAGCGTGTAGGACCATGCTATGGTCTCTATAATCTCTTCAAACATCCCCACCCCAGTGACTTAAGCCCTTGTACTACTGCAGTAGCACCAAGTTGGGAGGCTTAGTACCTAGGCCTTAGGGGCTACCCCACTTCCAACTCTAGCTACTTCCTCATTTTCCTTGGGTAAGAACAGGAAATGCCAGTGTTGTCAGGAAGATGGAAGGGAGTTTCAGAGAATGTCAGAGACATGAATCCCAGCAAATGGTGTAGCCCGGGTTTTAATGTCTCATCATCCTTAAAATCCACATGTTTTGTCTTTATCTCCTCCTGGACAACAAGCCCAGCTTTTGATTTTAGATCTAGCCTCCTATGAACAGCTTCCTACTTAATGCCTCTTAAGCTCTGGGCAGCCAAATCAGAGTCTGTGTCACTTTGTCGAAAGCCAGAGCTTCATAAGCCAGACACCCTTCCAAATGATTAATTTACCTGATACACTTATTTTTTGAACTGTTTACTTTTAATTGAATGGCTCTCATTTGGTTTTTTAAATAAATCTAAGATCTTGGACAAAGAATGCCTTTACAGCACTGTTTTGTGGTATAATACAAACAGGTTATTGAAATTAAATACAGGGAATAGATCTAAAATTAAATTGATTTAAGAACTCTACTTGGCTTCTGGAAAATGAGATTGTCTTGGGACTGCTAGATGGCCAGGCATCATATTCTTAGTTTCCTCTGCATTTCTTACCCAAGAGAGATTACTCTCAGTCATAGTTATATATTATAATTTGAATGGGAAAGTCATTGCAGGATCATGTTTTAAAAGCTTGACTCCTCAGTGGTACTGTTTTGAAACTTTGTAGACACTTGTGGAGGTGGAAACTAACTAGAGGAAGTAGGTCACTAGGGTGGGTCTGTGACGATATTATCCCCTCCCACTTCCTGTCATGCTCTCTGCTTCCAGTGTGCCAAGATACAAAGTGCAGCTTCTGCCACATGCTCCTGCCACAATGATTTTTCTGCCCACACACGATCCAAGGGGCTGGGACTGGGCACTCAGTAGATATAATCCGAACAAACTTTTTCTTTCTTTAAATTTTTCAGTTAGCTATTTAGTCACCATTGTTATGATAAATTTAAAAAGCAGCCAAAAGTAACTAATGGAAAAAGAGGTTATTTTGGCTTATGATTATAATTCTGGAAGGAATATCCAAAATGGCAGAGGAGGCGTGGTGGCAGGTGGCCAGAATGTAGAGAAGAGATATCACATCTTCAGCCACACACAGAAAGCATAGACACGAACAAGGAGTGGGATAAGGCTATAAACATCGAAGCTCGCTCCTGGTGATAGACTTCCTCCAGCAAGGCTCCACCTTCTAAAGGTTCTGGAACCTCCCCAAGCATCCACCAATGGATGACTGAGTGTTCAAAGTCCTGAACCTATAGGGGACATTTCTTATTCAAACCACTACATCCCACTTCCTTGCACCCATAGGCTTGTGGCCAAATCATAATATATCATAACTGTAAAATGCATTTAGTCCAACTACGAAAACTCAGGGTCTCAAAACTGTTCAAAAGCCCAAAAGCCATAAGGTTTTTTTTTGTTGTTGTTTTTTTTTGGTTTTTTTTTTTTTTTTTGAGACTCATAACTGGGATCCTCTGTAAAATCCAAAACAAATTACATAATTCCAACATACAATGGCACAGATCAAAAGGAAGGAATGGAGACAAAGTGTGGAAATACTGGAACAAAGCAAGATTCAAAGCCATCGGACAAATACTAACTTTTTCTTAAAAAAAAAAAAAAAGTGCTCTTAACCACTAGCCAATCTCTCTAGCCCATTCTTAAACTTATGGTGATTCATAAAAAAATATTCCTGTGCCTGCCTGTGGTGGTTTGAATATGTGTGGCCCAGGTAGTGGCACTATTATGAGGTGTGGCCTTGTTGGAGTAGGTGTGGTCTTGTTGGAGTAAGTGTGTCACTGTGGGCATGGGCTTTAAGACCCTCGTTCCAGTTGTCTAGAAGCCAGTTTTGTCCTAGTGCCCTTCAAATGAAGACAATGAACTCTCAGCTCCTCTTGTACCATGCCTGCCTGGATAATGCCATGCTCCTGCCTTGATGATACTGGACTGAACCTCTGAACCTCTAAGTCAGCCCCAATTAAATCATGTCTTTATAGGAGTTGTCTTGGTCATGGTGTCTGCTCACAGTAATGAAATCCTAACTAAAACACTGCCATTCATCAGCTCCAAATATTCCAGTTTCACACCTTGATTCATTTATACTGACTACAGTCTACTTCTGGACCTTAACAGACACAAGTAATTCCATACCATCAGAGAGAAAAGGAAATTTGTGCTAAGACAGGAAGATGATGTTGAGTGATTGAAAATGTGCAAGGCTCTCTACAGCGACGGAGACTAGAGACATCAAAAGTCACACTGTCAAAAATATTTAATTACATGAAGAAATAATTACCAAAAAAGGGCACATTAAACAAGGCTGGGAAACCATCAAGTGTGAGCTTCTGAGACAAACTGGACTGTGAGCTGGGAAGAGTAAACAGTTACAGACCTCTCACAGGACAGAGAAGGAAAAAATGTGCTTGTAAATAAGAGTAGAGAGAGGCCGTGCCTTTCAGGAGCTTTCCCTAGGACTTGGCCACAGAGCTGTCTGTGGTCTTTGTCCAGGTTCACAGCTCTCTTTAGTGAGATGTTTACATAATAAAATGCATTTGTAGAAGAATAATGGAAAGAAAAACAGCCCTATGCTAGTGTGGAGTGGTGAACTGGAGGGGAACAAGTATGGAAACAGGAATTAACCCTGCTGTGGCCCTGTGAGGCTCAGGACCTCCTATCTGCCTAGTCCTGCTTTCAATATGCAACGGTCAGATCAGCACCAGCTTATGCCTGTGTGCTCTGTCACTCAAGCCTCCTGCAGACAAATCTATTTCTTTAAGAATGAGGACTTTGAATGTGTTTGCTATGCACTTCTATACCTGATGGATTTTAGGTGTTTCACATCGTCTGCAACTGTGAAATCTTCATGTGTTTAAGACAAGGAAGGATGCTGCAAAGACTCTGAATCCTTGTGTTTTATAAAGCACACTGAGTGCATTTAAATTATTTTATTTCTGTAAACAGTATGTTCCAGATTGTTAACTAATCATTGAATCTACACTGCTTAGTGAGTTACTGAGTCCAGAGGCATCACCCCTTGTAAGTAGCAATATACAAGGATATTCAGACAAACAAACTGACTTGACTTACATTTTATCCAGGACACTTTCCTGTCCATGATGAGGCTTTTGTAAAAACTTTCTATGCAAAACAGAATTCCTATCTCAAAGAAAAGAAGAAATGCATTTTTTTTTCCTGGCATCAAATATAAGTGCCCAGGACCCAGGAATGCAGATTCATGTTACCCCAAATATAGTATTCCAATGTATTTAACAGTCCTGTGAAGTGCTGTTTAGAGTTATAAAACAATAGAAAGCTACAAACCAACACACTTTCACATACTTGGGTGAGAGCAGGGTATAGGTAGATTACAGAAAATCTAGGAGCTCCTGCTGTAGCTTTTAGATGCTGCTTGAGAACATTCTTAGCTTTGGATTGGTAGAAGCCAGCTGTCAGTTACATTAATATATGCTGTAGAAATTCATGTGATAATCACAAGTATGCTAGGTCAGGCATAGGGGTGGACAGTGAATGCCTATGTAGGAAACTGACGATAGCATACAATAATTTGGCTCTGGATCTCAACATCCCAGCTTTCTACAGTCATGAAGTCCAATGAGCTGGTCAGCCTTGTAGTTTCCTTAAGTGTGGATAGCTTCTTCCTAAGACTTCCATTCACAGAAAGTAATACAATGTCCCGTCACAAAAAAAAAAAAATCAATAAATTGGATTATTTCCTACAGGTCCTGATGATGTTGGCACTATTTCTTTGACGAGGATTGTTATAGCAGAGTTTTAAATTATTTCCATTTAGTAATTAGTGAACAAAAGCAACACATCAAAGGCAGATTTTGCTGGGTCTCCTCACATTTGGGGGTCATAGTTTAGAAGTCCCTGCTCTTTAAAACATTCTCAGTGAACACAAATCATGTTCTTTGTTTATGTGTTTATTTTTAATTAAGTATATGCATGCGTGTGGGTGTGTGTGGGTGTGTGTGCGTGTGGCTGCGTGTGTATGTATGTGTGTGTGGAGAGAGAAAGAGAAAGAGAGAGAGACAGAGAGAGACACAGAGAGAGACCGGTATGTGCACGTGAGTACAGGTACTTTTGGAAGCCAGAAGAGGGTGTCAGATTCCCTGGAGCTAGAGTTACACATGGCCATGAGCCCTCTAATCTGGGTTCTGGAATTGAAGTTGGGTCCTCTGCAAGAGCAGCAACCACTGAGCTGTCTCTCTGGCCCCAACTGGACATTTCATAGTCTCTGACACTGACTCAAATCTTCTTTTCTGGCTCCTCACAGCATCTCATTCTTGTCTCTGCATTCCTTCATACCTCAATGACGTATTTGCAGCCCTGCTTCCCCAACAAGATCATAAACTATCCATGAGGAAGGGCTACACCTAATTCTTTAGGCACATTGCATACACTCAATAAAACTTTAAAAGAAATTACTATTTTTCCATGTTATTATTTTATTTTTTCCATAGCATTAAGTAGTAGCAAGCTTCATTACTATGTCAATCTATCAACCGGAGTGATACCATATAATTTCACCTGCCGTGAATAGAAGAAACTGGAGTATATTAAGCACACTGTATGGGTCATATATTTTGAAAGATGTCTGTTATAGCTCTATACTAGAGATATCCTTGGGACTGATATCAAGTTCATGGTCTTGCAGGGAGAAGCCAGGGTCCTGGGGAGGAATCACTATACAGGCAAGTTGGCATGGCTGCTCCTCAAATAGCATTTCAGCTAAAGAGATTAAGATTGTGTTGACATGACTAAATATCATTGAATGTCACTGTGGGCATTTTAAAAATGCATGGGGAAAATTTTTCTCTCAGGTTTCTTACATAATAGCATGAGTGGTAGCCATGATGAGAGACTGCCGAGCTTGGTTTCAACGTTGAGGTTTCACATCTAATTTATTTAAAATGAAATCTCAACTTATCCCCCTAAAAATAATTGCAGTTGATGCTGTCTAAAATTATGCCACCCACCCACTTTGTCTTATAGAAATGATGCTAGCAACTTACTTTTACCTTGATATTCTGTTTGTGCAATTAAACTTTATCTAAATAGGATTTGATTTCCTTGCAAAAACATTCTGTGTAGAAAGAGGGAGACTTTGCAAAGGTGTTTGTGCTAGAAGACATGATACACCCAGGCTCAGAGCCAGGGCTCGGAGTTTGCCCAGCACAAAAACTATATCATCTGTTGGAACTCGTGAAAGAGCCAGTTCTACTGATCCAAAACTGTAAGATCTCCTCAACAGGATAACCAAAGGAGTCCTGATGAGAAGCCAATATTGATGGTGTCACAGAAGCCAGAGACCAAGAACTAGACCAACGACTCATTGCATTGTACATTTGCAGGTGAACATGTGTGGTCAGAGGGATACCTGGGACACAGTGTGACATACTACAGCTTCCACAATGAGAGGTTTTCTATGCTTTGTTTGTTGGATTGTGTTGGTGTGTCTTTTATTCTGGTGAGGAGGTTGCAAGGGTGAAGGGCAGTTATGAAAGGATAATTGGGAAATGAGCAGGACTGGGGTACATAATATGAAACAAAATTAATAAAAAACTTAGGTTAGCATTACAATTAAGTGTTAAAGATATTTGTCTTTGTTAAACTTTATTTTTCTGCAGTTGTAAATGTTAATCTTTTAAGAGCAATGCAGTAGCACTGATTATTTTAATGTTATATCAATGCATAGATGTATTAAAATGTCAGTTACCTGCTTTAAAAATAAAACCTGAAATCAGTTTAATGTACTCAGCAAACATCGTAAAGCAGTTCTTTGACAACTACCCTATAAATTGCTGTAACTTTTCTTTTGTCAACAGACACCCTTGCTATATTGCTTTACTTTGAGAGACCTAAAGAGACAGGCATTTACCTACATCAATCAGTAGGGCTTACATACTTTTCTTCTTTCATACACTAGGATCCTATAATTCCATGGATAGAATGGGGCTGGGAAGAGATTGTAGCTGGAGTCTCACACCCCTCTTTACTGATCCTTGTAGCAGGAAATATCACCATTCCCATTATCATTGCTGTAGACTTAACCCAGTACTGGTTTGTTCATCTGCTGCCTTGACTGTTCAAGCGTTTCTGTCCGCCACTCCAGCCGCTCTGTCTTGCCGTGGTTCCTGATTATGGCTCTTGTGCAGGAAGGTGAGCTTGTCCAACAGGCAGTCTCCATACCTGGGATTTCACTCCCTGGAGTTTTACATAAGTTGTCCATCTGAGCTATGTTCATATTTCTCAGATTTTCTTGGTTTTTGTCTTTTGCTATTTCTTTTAATGCCCTCTGAACAAATTTCACTTTAAAAAGCATCTAGCTGATCAGATCTGGAGAACATTCAAAGTAGGTCCCAGGATGGATGCTTTGTTTACTGCATCTATTCTTGATAGCATATAATCAGCAAATAATGTACAGGGCCCAGGTCAGCTCTTCTCTGTGGCAAATTTAAAGTGAGCAGTTTTTCAGAACTATGCGTCTTCATGTAGCAAGTCAGCTCAGTTTGTATGTATGAAGACAAAGGGGCCTAGTGAGACGAGTCACACCCCTAATTTGTTCAATACAGTGTTTATTTCCCTTGTTCCTAGTAGTAATTAATATTTCAGTGTTTCTCCATTAAGACCACCCCCAGCTTGCAGTCTGCTAACTTAGCCCAATGCAGTGGGATATGGTCTTCTCCGTGCCTCCATACCTGAACTCTGGAAGAAAGGGAACTTCAGTTTTCTTAGAGCCTGTCCCCTGGACCCCAGGTGCTGATGAATACACTGGCCTGTGATTCTCTTTGTAGCACGCAGAGTAGAACCCACAGTGCCCTCATTCCCACTTACTTCAGTGATATTTCGAGGTTTCTGTTGAGTCAGAGTTTAGTGTCTTTTAGCTGGGGCCTTCTGGAAATAAATATTCCATTTTTTAAATTTTTAATAGCTTTTTAAGATAGAGTAATGAGGTTCATAATTTTTATCATTTCAGTCCTTAAAAGGAAGGCTCTTAGATATACTGAAGCTCACGGCTTTGAAAATCATGTCATAGAGGTGTATACTATGAAAATGGATGTATTCTGTCACAAGTTCTTAAATCGTAAGCATATGAATTATGACTTTAGAGTTTTCTGGATTCCAAATAAAGGATGGCATGCTAGCTATGAGTGATACAACTTCCCTGCAAGATCAAAACATCTCCAGGAATTGAGCACAGATGCACACACCTTTAATCCCACATTCAAGAGGCAGAAGCCAAAGGATCTCTGATACCAGGAACACTGGAAAAACAATTAACAAAGAAGTGAGCACGCACTGTGTCTAGACATCTCGCTGTTGAAGGGTTTCACAGTTTTAAGAGTTTAATAATAGAGTTAGTAGAATGGAATTTGCCAAACTTAATAAGACTCCCGTGTTTGCCTGGGTGAGGCAGTCAGGCAATTTGTTAGTTTGAGGCCAGCCTGGTCTGTATAGTGAGTTCCAGGACAGCCAGGACTACACAGTGAGATCTTATCTCAAAAAAAAAAAAAAAAATCATTGTTATTTTATAGAAAATTATTAAATAAAAGGTAGATGAATCTGTACAATGCAGGTTTTTGCATGGATAAGTTTATATTAGATATTTTTCCATCCTGATTTTGAGCAGAAATGTAACTTATACTGTAGTTAGTTATATTATGTACTTACACACAACAAAAGTAATCTGTTCACAATTACTTCATTTGAACTGACTTTTCAGTTGCAGTGTTTCTACAGTTAAGTTTTCTCCTTCCGTTTTCGATGTTTCACCAACTCATTACTCCTAAGAAGTAACCCTGGTCTTGGTCCCCTGGAGTACCTGACCCAGTTTTATGGTGACTCTTCTCAAAGGAGTGTTGAGTTTGCGTAATTGACAATCATAGGTGGAGAAAATGTTTTTACAGAAAAATAATGAGCTGCTCTATACTAACCGAGCATGGTCTTCAGAGGAAGAGAAGACAAGATGACCCAGAGAGCCAAAGTGAAATACCTGGAGCTGCATCCTGCCCTGGCTATAGGCTGTACTGTGCACATAACATGTTGGTGATGATGTGCTGGGGTTGTGTGTGTGGGTGTGTATGTATGCATGTGTACATATACATAAAAACATATACTTCCTATACAGGTACACATATACATACATTATGTAGACATATAGGTCTGCATACACACCTCAACACAGAACTTGACATCCTAAACATCATCCAAAACTGAGGGACTCTTTTATCAAGAAAGGAGAGGAAACAAGGATCATGGGACTCTAAAGTGACATCATAGTCTCATCTGGGCTGGCAGCACATGTAGAGTCAGAATGCTCAAGATAAGGTTTCTCTCCTGCCCAGCCTTATGACCCTTTGAAATTACTTGAGCTTTTTCAACACCCTGTTTTTGCTATGGGAATGTTGTTTGGCTCAGTAGCAGATGGCTACTGTGTATATGAAATTGCACACATGAATCATTACAGCCCTGGTATGGTAAAGGCAAGACACACTGTAAAACTTAGCTATCAGGTGAAACATTATTTTAATGACTGTGCATAATGGTGCAAACTGTGTGTTGAAAATATTAAGAGATGGTGGTTGGAGTGAGTTAATTTCAGTCTGACATACAGAGAACAAACTAGCCAATATTACCTAATTGGGTGATATCCATCAGAATATCCATTGCAATCGGAAACAAACTTCTGTCATGCTCAAATATTCTTTTTGTATCACAAATATAATAGGGATTTTTTTTTTTTTTTTGCTAACCACATAAATAACTGAGTTTGCAAAGATTTTTTAAACTAAATTTATGGGAAGGAAACACTCCCAGGAATAAACTACCAATGAGGCCACAGGCTTTTCTTATAACTTGGAGAAAATAATCCTTTTAGTTTCAAGGTTTATGTGAGTTCTGTGAAGTAACTGAGATATTGCAATATCTATTGTTGCTAGGAAAAAGTATGGGTTAAAATTACATGGTTTCTCTAGAAAGTAATAATTTAAAACCCTAACTTTTCAATGTATTTGTTCCCCAAACTAATGTGTTCAAATAGTACATTACTACCCTCTTCCTTAATAGCGAGAGTCCCCTTTAAATTTAGGGGAAGAGACAGTCCTGTTGAAAGTCCTATAACCAGGTATAGCTTGCCAACTGTGGCTCTCAGAAATCTCAGGGAAAACAGAACAGAACAAAACCTAGTAGCAAGAGAAGACAGCAGCAGGAACAACCCAACAAGCGCTTACACAGGGGAAGATGACTGCTTCCTTTGTCCTTTGTATTCTCTAAATGTCTCATGCATTTATTAAAACTGAATTTTTGTAGCCTTTGCCCTGCTCAGTTTGTCCCCCATCCTTGAAGGCCAGAAATGTCTGAGATACGAAAAGAGGCTCCATTTCTTCCGCATGCTTTGTTAATAAGGAGTTTGCAAAAATGAGGGTGGGAACTTTCCAAGGAAAAAAGAAAATAACTACTGTGATTGGTGAGAAACTGCTTCACAAGGCTCTACAGGTGACCATGGGGCCGCAGAAGGCAGCAAAACTCTGCAAACTAAAAATAAGGGTGGCTCCAGTAGCTAGCTTCTCCTTGACCCATGTGGCAAGAAAACCACATCTGAGGCTCTTTAGAAACTGCCAGCAGAGGTTCATCACTAGCCCTATTTACTTCAAGGCCAAAGGACATATTTCCTGTTTAAACAGTGTGCGTCTCTGAGGTTGAGAGTTGTTTCAGAAAGAAAAAGCCAGCCATCCCACTTGATCATTTTAAATCCAGGAGCTAGAATGCTGAAGGAATCAGTAATTCAGAACAAACACAGAATTCTCTGTCACTGAACTCGAAGGGTCCTTGTTGCTTTGATCTCATCTGAGCATTGAAAAGAAGAGAAAGCAGTGAGCACATTCATTCAGGTCTTAGTGGACATGGCTTTAGCTTCTCTTCACCCTTTACCCATTAGATCATGGTGGGAGTGATGCTATTTTCCATCTTGGGTTAATGTCAGTGTGATCTAGAACAGAGCACTAAGATGAGACCACATTGCCTTCTTTACTAGAGAAAGCAACACTACGAAAATACAGATTATTCAAACAGACTTGCACAGCAACAAGGATGCCACAGCCAAGAAATGAACCATGGCTGTCTCACGGTGATGAAACTTCCTGACAGCAACTTTAGGGAGAGAGTATTCATTTTAACTTAGTGTTTCAGAGGGATGAATCAGTGGCCAAAACAAGAGACTCCAAAGAACCCATGAAAACTATGACCTGCTTTTTCTAGCTAGATCTCTTTCCTTAAAGTTTCCAGAGCCTCCCAAAATAGTACCAACACCTGGAGACCAAACAGTCAAATCATGAGCTTTTGGGGAATGGTTTATATTCAAGCCATACAAATGACTAGTTCTATGCTGCATTCTGTCTTCTGCAGAAATTGTGCACTGTTGAATACATGCCAACCAAAATGACAAGCCATGGATACTATCTCACATACATTCAGACACGCCTAGTCAACATAACTTGTCTTTATTTTTCTAAGAAGAAGATGAAGGCTCGGATCCTTGGAGTCCCTTATCAAAGTTCAGATCTTCTGGTCTGCACTCTGTCCATGTTCTGACCTGTGGTTGTCTAGCTTCACACCCTAGCATTCTACCATGACCACTCCTGTTAGAAGTTACTGGGCTTCACTTGATTAGTAACAAGGCTTGTTCACCATTTACTGACATAGTTCTCAGTAGGCCTGACAGCATTTCTCACTGTTTCCATTGTGGAAAATGTATGTGTTCTCAAGAGGCAGACACAGCACCTACTAAAAGAGTAGACACAGTATCTAGTAAAGGAGGAGACATAGGACCTCACCAAGAAGCAGACATAGGACCTAGCCAAGGAGCAGACACAGTACCTCACCAAGGAGCAGATACAGGACCTCAGCAAGGTGAAGACACAGTTCCTAGCCAAGGAGTAGACACAGTACCTTGCTAAAGAGCAGACTTAGGATCTTGCCATGGAGTAGAAACAGTACCTCACCAAGGAGTACAGACAGTACTTCACTAAGGAGCAGACACAGGAGCTCACTCTAGCGTGTAGTTTCTACTATCCCTCTTTAAGCTCCTGGCAGACCACATTACTAGCCACTACCCTGGTTTCCTTGGATCCACAGATGAAAGACACAGACATATTAACTCATTTTTAATCTGCCTTATGGCTCAGTAGCTGAGCTCTTCTAAGCCTCTCACAGCTAGCATGCCCTCACCTTCACTTCTTGCTCAACACCTCTAACTCTGCCTTCAACTTAGTTGCTCAGTTACCTTCTTATTGCTCAGCACCCTAAATCTGCCCTCAGCTTAGTTGCATTTTGAATCTCCCACTTGCTACCCCAGGCCCAGTCGGGGAAGCTGCCAATGGCCACTGTACCTGAGATTTCACATGGCTGGTGGCTCTGTCTGCCTCTGAAGAATGGTGAATCCCTTTCTTCCTTCTATGTTTCCTAGCCTGCCTGCAGGAACCTGGAAGTTTGGCCTGTTCCTCCCAGCCATTGACCACTGGCATCATTATTGATGGCTCAAGAACCAGTTGGGGAACAGGACCTTCAGCATTCACACACAGATTTCTGATCAAAGCATCAGAACCACCCCTACATCTCACCTATTCTGTCTAATTAAAAACAAAAACAAAACCCAAAAAAACTGTTCTCTCAGACAAAAATTGAACAAAAACATAACAATCATGTAAATTACAAAGTATGATCTACAATTAACATTCAGTCCATCATATTTGTCAATTAGATAAAGTACTGCACTATCATTCCTAAATTAAAGAGTTATAATTCTCTCCCTGAATTATGTTTAGATTTTAGCCTGTAACACCATATGAAAATTATGTCTTCTACTCTGTAACTTTCTCTCTCTCTTCCTCCTCTTCTCTTCTCTCTCTCTCTCTCTCTCTCTCTCTCTCTCTCTCTCTCTCTCTCTCTCTCTCTGTTAAACAACTTGAGTTTGATTATGAGACTATAACTAGTCTTCAACCACATCAGAAGTTCAAGAATGAATTAAATATTTCCTGAGTATATAGGAAGCACCAAACATAGCTTCCAAAAACTTAAACTATTATAGAGACTACCTGGACAGCCCCTAATTTCTTATAATGTTGGAGCATCTATTTTCAGCTTTCTGGCCTGGAACTATCTAGAAGACCTTTGGTGAATCAGGAAATATGAAGGAATGGCTTACCCTGTCTGGGCAGAGCTTAGTAGTCAACTATCCCACCTTTCTTTGTTCTTTTTGGACATTATATTGTCTACAGATGATATAAGCAATTTTTGTCTAGTAGTACCTTGCCACAATATTCAACCTCACCTAGAGGTAAAGATGCTTGATTCTTCTTTGAAGGGGAATGCAGAACTGCCAGAAGCAGATATATCTCATAGTCAAAAGATCCTTAAAAATTAAATAACATTAAATGTCACATTCTGTGGATTTCTGATGTTTTAAAGACTGTTTAAGTAAAGTATCTCTGAACTGTTAAACCTTAACTACTCTTAGCCATTTCTATTTGAGTAAATTGAAAACACTTTACTATAATTAAATCAGAATCTAACATAACCATGAGTTTGCTGTCTGACCCTTAATTTGCATAACTTAATCATCTTAAACAGTTTGTAAAGCAGCTATTAGAAGAACTGAGTCAAAACCTTGTATTCATAAATAAGTTGCATAGGGACAATGCCTATCTAAAAGTAAAACTAACAATTTCAAATTTTGTTATCAATATACAGATTTATACCAATAAAATCCTTATTCTATATCAATATATAATTTCTTTACCAATATAAGAAATTATAACTTCAATTTTGCTCAATTACAAAGATTTTTATCAATGTAAGACTATGGCTACATAATGCTTTGTTCAAGAATAAAATTTAGTAATCCATCCCATCTATGTGCTCCATGTTCAAAATTATGACCATTTCCAAATTATCCTTAAAATAACAACCTATCCATAATTAGTAAACTAACCATTACTAGACACCCAAACCCAGAGAATTGGGCTGATGATTCTCCACAGCTTTTTCCTGCTAATAGAGGCCACAAGAAATTCTCTAAAGGAGTGGGAGGTAGAAAAATTGGAAAAACTGGTTAGACCTAAGAAAGCTAGCTTTAGTCATCTGTTATCCAGTCTCTGTATGTTTGGAAGGTTCAGAGCTTGAATGAAGTTCTGACTGGATCTGTCTGAAAGGTTGGATGAGGCCGGATGACCTGGAATTAGCAGCCATCCTAAAGCTGTTCTGGAGCCACGTCTCTGGACAGCACCAGGAAGCAGGAAGCTAGAACAGCAGGTTAGTTCATTGTCCCAGTGGATGAATCTTGTCAGAGATGTACATTTTGCAATATATAAATCTCACAACCAAAATTTTAGTACCATTAAGATATTTGTATGTATTGTGCAGGGTCCACAAATCAGTTAAGGATAAAATTTTGCTCCTTATTTGAGCAGGTGAAAGACAGCTGTCTTTTTTATGAGTTAATTTTATCAATAACCAATTATAATAAGTCTTCATTCAGGCCATGTGAAGGATAGCACGATGAACCTTTACCTGCTTTGATTGATTTTTTTTTTCAAACTTTTATAGTTCTTCAGGGGGTCTTCCCCTGTCATATCTGATCCATATGACACTGGATGGGGTCCAAAGCCCTCTTTCTTTCCTGTCAATACAAACACAGAGCCTCTCTCTCAAAATAACATGTCCTTGGTACAGTAACTGGAAATCATTAAATGTTTAGCTTAACCTCTCTCCCAGAGGAAATTTAATAAAACCGCCTAACTCATAATCACACTTATTTTGATAATTAAAATAATTCAAAGCAAATAAAGGAATCTAAATAAATATTAACTGATGAGACAGTGCTTCTGCTGTCCCATGTCCTGACCTTCATGAGATCAAGCCCTATATTATTCACATAATGTAAACTTACATTCCCTTCTGCTTACTGTATAAACCTATATCCAGACTCTCTATTTATATAATTCTCAAGGCCTAAATTTCTACTGTCTGAGATAGGTTAGGCTTCCTACCCTCTGCCTTTAATCTAATGTTTTAAGAAATAGAAATATTTCTATTTCTCTGTATTTTACTTTAATTAAATTCTCTTCTGCTTATCTTCTTTGGAGCTTAATATTTGTATATTTAAGAATACTTAAACAATTACTATTATACTCCCTACTATCCTTAAAAACAGTTAAATCAAAATTTAATAATCTATCCTTTGATATTTTTGATGGCTGGAGACAGGCAGCTTTATGGTTTGTTTCTCACTGCCTCCCACCTAGTTTTCAGGGAACCAGTCATTCTGTCTGAACAGCAGGGGTTCCCAGCTTCTTGGCTTAAGCTCTCTCTGGCAGTGGCTGTGTTCCTTTGTTCAAATTGTCATGCACTAGAGCTATGTGACTCTGCTCAGCTCACTGAGAAACCAGCTCTCCCCTCCTCCTAGACTTATATCATTTGAGTGTATGTATACCACTTAAGAATTCCTAAATGAATAGTGGATTCTTGCCCCACATTAGGTGCCATTTGTAGCATGCAGTTTTTACTACCTTACTTTAAGCTCCAGGAGTACTGCGCTGGCAGCCACCATCCTGGTTTCCTTGGATCCATGGATGAAAGACACACACACAGAGAGACACACACTAGCTCATTTTTAACCTGCTTTATGGCTCAGTGGCTGGGCTCTTCTAATCCTCCCTTGGCTAATGTGTCCTTACCTTCACACCTTGCCCAATACCTCTAACTCTGCTCTCAATTTAGTTGCCCGGGTTACCGTCTACTTACTCAACACATACCCATACACGCACCCAGACACCCACACATGCATATACATACCCTCATGCAGGGAATAGAGGAGCAAACACAATACATAATGGTTTCAAGTTTCTAATAAAATTGAACAAAAACCTCCCTCCATCTAGAATCTATCCCCAGTGGTGTTGTTGTTAGCTGTGGAGCTGCAGAAATCAGCAGAAGTGCTGATACTTGCACCAGTGGTCAGAGCCATCACAAGCCCATGCTCCTTCTAGAAAAAGACCACATGACATGGAGGTAGAGCTTCAGATCACCTGATTATCAGAGGATGGCATTCCTGCTTCACAAAGGTAGAAGAGAGACTTGACAAAGGGAACTGTCCGTAATGAGTTGGATTTGAAACCACACTTCTAATGGAAAACTTGTTTAGCTGTCACAAGAAGACCATCAGTGACAGACAGCCCTCTGCCAGACCCTGCAACATCCCATGCTCTCTCATGAAGGCTGAAAACTTAGCTTTGAAGAGATGTATATCTACCATAAGCCACAACAACAAGACTCCCAGGATGGAGACTGAGTCCAGAATGACCTAGGCCAGCCTTTGGCTTTCCTCTGTGTTTCTTTCATTCAGACCATACCTCATCAAAAAAAAAAAAAAAAAAAACTTTTAGAAGGATCCTTCAAAATTACACATGAGAGTAAATTAACACTTACTTGATGAAAATGCATAAATAATTTCTCTCAGATCATAGAGCTAAGCATTAAATTACAAAAATCAAGATTATACTTAAAACCCAGGACACAGAATGCTTTTTTAAAAAAATAAAAGCTTAGGCTTGTTCATGCTTATAAAACGTTTGACCCAAGAAGGTTGTGAGGAGAGGGTTAGTAGCTGCTGGAAGAGGAGGCTCAGTTCTCTTCAGGGTGTGGCCATTGAGGGGTTGTCCTTGCTTTGGAGGACAGTACCACACACCCATGCACATACAGGCAGCACTATGGACTGAGGGAAGGGGGCACTGGATGGAAAGTGGTGGTAGGGAGAGTAGGGGGAGATAAGAGCGGAAGGAATATGAGGTAGATTATTTGATCCAAACACATCATATGCAGGTATGAGTATTAAAGAAAATGGTTTTAACTCACAAAAAAAATAAAGATTTCTTTCACTTCCTTTTCAGTAAAATACTGAAATAATAATAGAGCTACAGTGGAGGAAATGCAGGAACCTCTCTTTGCTCCTCAAATTCGTGTTTTTCATTATTTCTGCTGAAGAGAGCTGTATTTCTTACTATTACAACTGGCTTTCATGTTGTTTTCCCTTTTCCTGTTTGTTTGTTTGGAGGCAGGATACCATGAGTGACTCAGAATTCTCAGTGTACCCAAGGATGGCTTTGATCCTCCTGCCTCCACTTTCCAAGTCTGTGGAGACAGGTCTGCAGCTCAACAGCTGGGCTATCTTGGAGTTTCAGTTGTGTGGAGCTCATACTTGCCTCTGGCTCAGCTGAGGCATTGCTATGGTTACTGAGTTAGGTCCCAGCGCGTGGACTATTCTGCTCTGTCATTCCTCTACTGTACAGCATACTAGCTCACATACTACAGCTTACGTGATTGGAAGCTTTGCCTTTAGCATAGGGGTTTTTTCCTGTTAAACTTCATCTTTGATGTTGAACTCTGCAACAGTGTCGCCTTCCTCCTTCTTCCCAGCATGGTATCAGGCCTGTAGTTGGGAAGGATTTCAGTATGGATACATCTCATGCCTGATGTGAACTCCAAGGCCAAAGGCAGCGCTCCATAGCAACCTTCCAAAAGCCCCTGCAGGAAAGAAGTCTCATTCCATCCACATGCTTCCTCAGACACGTGTGAGAACATCCTGGTGTAAAATAGTAACTCAATAAGCTTTCCTCTTGATTGTGATTTTATTCTGTTTTAAACAGAAAAAAAATGTATTGGGCTCTAGTAGCTGTGTTATTTCTTTTTCTCAATGCTGTGACCACATACCTGATAGAAGCTACTTAAAGATGGAAAGATTCATTTCTGTTCAAGGTTTGGGGGACAATCCATCACAGTGGAGAAGGAGCAGGTAGGAGCATGAGACTGGTACATCTGGCGCTGGCTGCCTTTCTCCTTTTTCTCTTTTCAGCCAATGAGCGGCTGCCACCCTTTTGCAAGGTGGGTCTTCTTCCCTTGAGTACAGTTCTCTGGAAACCCCTGCAGATACATCTAGAGGCTCATTAATGCCCACTAAGCTCCGAGTCTAGTCAGGTTGGCAAAGAAGATGAAGCGTCATACAGACAAGGTGTTGTAAAAAGTTACTAGTCTAGATAGAACAAGAAATTCACCTTTATGTTCTAAAATGCTGGCTTAGAAAAATAGACTTTTTGGTGGGAACTTTTCAAATATTTGAAAACAATGCATAGGAAGCCTGTGTGTAAATCCCTTGCATAAATGAGTCTGAGAAACTCTGTCAACTAGTACAAAACAACGGGCAGAGTAATTCTTTATATTTACTCATAACCCAACCACCTGTGGAGTTCATAATAACGCAAACATAATCCATACACTCAAATGCCTCCAAGTGTAGAGTACATTACTATGACTATGTGTGTGGTATCACAGCCGAGCTCTGCAGCTCATTGTCCTGCTCAGCCAGCATCATGTCATCCTTGGCTAGTGGCTCCTGTTACCTGGCAGCCACTCTTGGATTTGAGGAAGCAGAAAGCATTAGAAACTTTATGTCAGGTAACTTACTCAGCACTGTGACAGGACACCTGTCACAAACAATTTTAGAGGAAGAAATGTTGAGTCCCTTCATGGTATCAGAGGGGTTCTACTACATAGATGGTGAGGTAGATCCACTTGCCTCACAGCGCCAGAGGGGTGGAGGGGGTAGCTGCGTGCCTCAGCTCCCTGTTTATACGAGGTGTTGGCAGTAGCAAGAGCATGACGTGTGCACCATATTTAGAAGATTCCGCAACATCACACTCTTAGACTAGTTTTTTTCTTTAACCAAGAAAACTCTGGCTTAAATAACTAAGAGCCAATATTGATAATTACTAATATTTCCTCTTTGTATGAGAAGACTTTTTAACATTATAGATCTAGAAAATGAAGGGACAAGAGTTTGAGAAAAAATATATATTCATTTTTCCTTCAAGCTCTGATCAGTTTGTTTCCTAAGTAATATACGAGAGCTTAGAATATTCTTGCACCAGAGAGAGAGGTCATCTCCTTCAAAGACTCTTCACTAGGAGAGGAAGATAGGGCAGAAAAGGTTTCATTAATTCTGTCATTAATGCATTTAGAAAACCTGCTATCAGAATAAAATTCCAATCCCCAGTTAAACCAGAAGAACATATCTGTGTATATAAGATGTAGTGTGAACCCGGTAGTTCAATAATGCTGTTTAGTAAAACTGTCTGCAGTTAATCCTCCTACAGCATTGAGTGCTCTGAAAGTATACAAGCTCACACAAACAGAATGTATGTCATTTCTCTTTAAATTTTTTTCCTTCCTTCTCATTTTTGAGCTCCACAATGCACAGCAGGCTGCAAAGTTCTGCTTTCTCTGGTTACTTACTGCAGAGAGGTCAGCAACAGCCCTTGACAGGAGAGCGCTTATCTCTCCCCCTCAGACTGCCTGAGCAGGCAAGGTTTTCTCTCACTTGCTGTGGTTGCAAAATAAAAACCAAGTCCTAAACAAAGTCATCAGACATTCCCCATCTGAGCCTGTCTTCTTTTGCCCTCCCTGAAAAACACTGCGCTCCTTCATCAAGGCAATCAGCAGCAGAGGGCCAACCTTTGCCCTTGACTTCTGTGCAGCTCCCGTCGCCAGCGGGTGTGCTTCACTGTGGAACCACACAGTAACTTCTCTCCTAAGCTCCCTTGTCGAGAAACCGTACAAATCATTTTCTATAGCATATCTTCTAATGACCTTATTTGCATACTTGGGTGCAGAGCTCATCCCTGGCATCTTGCCGAAGGTTTGCATTTTTAGAAATTGAACATGCTTTCACCTGGGGATGGAGTTCAGTTGGTAGAGTGCTTGTCTAGACTACAAGATTTATATCTGAAGCACTCCATAAAACTGGGCATCGTGGTGATCGCTCTAATCCCAGTACTCAGGATGTGGAGGCCAGAGGAACAGGAGTTCAATACCTTCCTTGGCTATGTAGTGAATTCAAGGTTAGTCTAGGGTTCGTGGAATCTTGTCTCAAAAAAAAAATAAATAAAGTGAAAGAAAGATAAAAAGAAAAAGAGGGAGAAAGAAAAACAGCTAAACAACAACAAAAAATAAACATGGTTTATTCTTCTCTACTCTGTTTTTAAATTTTAATAAGTGAACAAAGTTAGCATGCCTATTCTTCCCTAATTGCAGGTAATTTTGAATGCTAAGCTGCTATACCACAATTGACACTTACAATTATTTGGTGTCATGCAATGTTATTTTTCATTTATTTTTCTTATCGTCATTAGTTGGGTGTACATTTGACAAGCAAAGTTGATATACTATAAGTTTATTAAACCAAGTTAACACAAACTATTTGAAATACTAATCTTTATAAGAATCTCTAAAATGTATCTGTGTGCTAATACCCAACTGAGTCATATTCCTGTAACACGGTGCACTGTCTAGTCTTCTGCCTCTGTAGTGTGTTCAATGCATATAAAGTGCTTTCACATTGATTTTCCATTTTAATTCTGACAATGAGTGCAGAGGGGTTTGAAGTTCCATTATCCCTAGAGTAGCCAGGGAACATTCCAGCATTGCTGGAAGGGGTGTTGGAAACAGGCAATAAATGTCTGAGGTGAGAATGGAATCTACCATATTAAAACTCAATGCAGTATCCTTCTGCCATGGTGGGTCGTTTTCTCCTGAGATAAGTGCAGGTTTGAAAGTGAAGTCAGATAGTTGACTTCATACATAGATGAGTAATTGGGCTTCCCGGCCCACCTGGAGGCAACTTTATCTCCTAGTCTCCCTAGTGCTAAATGTCTTTTGGAGGGAACACTGGATCTGTGGGACATGAGGGAATCTCTAGCTGTCTTGGCACCAAGTAAGCAGCCAATGTCTGTCTGCTGAATGAATTTCATCACAGCTGCACACAGCTGTATACTCCAAAAGAATCCTTGATTCAGATTCAAATGCCTGATGTATCTGTGATTCCTGCTAGAGTGACTCTTCCCAACTCTGATGCTTTCCAAGTTGGAGCTGTGTGATACTATGGCACTTTCCTAATGGCCTAGATATTGATGGTGCTCTCTTCTTCAGGGCCAGCTGTTTGTGTACACACACACACACACACACACGCAAACGAGAGAGAGAGAGAGAGGAGAGAGAGAGAGAGAGAGAGAGAGAGAGAGAGAAATGTATCCACATATGCACTCACACTCAATATCTCTGTTAGGAGTATCTTGAGAAATTCAAAGCTATCTATGAAAATCAGCTCATGCTGCCTTTGGAGCCTTCATCCCTGGGTTTAGAAACAGCACCAGCAAGGGAAAACTGACAGGAAATGATGGCATTTTAAAGTTCATTTATTCATTAATAACAAGCTTGCAAAACTGCTCCTTTGGAATGGCTCGAGTGAACAGATTAAGCACAGAGGTCTAGAGTGTAGTCTAGGATAGCCACCTAACTCTAACGTATCTAAAGCTGTTGACACATAGACAAGCATAGAGACAGTAAGGATGGATTTCTTATTCCCGGGAACAAGACAGGGATCTAAGTCATCTCCAGAAAACTCCAGGAATCTGGCTAAAAATTCTGTCTTAATTTATGCAAGAGGAAATGCCAGACAGTGGATCATGAGTCTTCTCATCCACATATGGCCAAGTACTTTTCAACCCCAAAGAGTTCATAGTGCTTTCAACTCCTTGGCAAATATACAAAGACTAGCACACACACCTCAGTGCTTTAATTGCAATTTGTATTTAGATACTGGCAAGCAGATTTTGTATGCTAGCCTCCTACCAAGTGTCAAGCTCATTGCCCCATGCCAATCAAGAACAATTGTTAGATATTTTTGATAACCATTTTTCCAAGTATGATGTAATTGCTTGGAATTTTCAGTTCTAAATATCAGCTCCATTGCAGGAAGGGAAAAAAAAATACATTTAACTGGCAATCTGCCCCTACATTATCCGGGAATGTAAAGGTCAGATTCTCCATTGAGTATCTGCCTTCCTCTTGCAGGACAGCCAGGCCCTTGAAGAAGGGTGTGCTAGCAGCTACTGCTTGCTTACATTTACAGAAAATGCATTTTCAGAGAGTGCAGACCAGCAAAGTAAGGGAATCAATAGCTGGGTTCCGTGAACACACTAAGTATCAGCTGATAAAAGTCCCAGGCCTTTCTCAATTAAAGGAATCCAGGGAAGTGTCCTTTTGACATCTAAAGAAGCATCTGCAGACTTCAGTCTTTTCCTTACAAAGAACAGAAGGCAGGAAGTAGAGGGAGGCTCCAGAGGATTCTGTGTGCTCCCACCCTGCACCCTCCCAGCTTCCCGGATGCTGAAAATTCCTAGGATTCCCTCCTAATTGCACCCAGGAGAATCAGTCCATAGTATAAATTTGTCAAGCTAATAGTTTCTCTTTCTGGTTAAAAGCACTGCTTGGTCCTGCCTGGGCTCAAGTCTCTCATCAGCCAATGCTTTCTTCAGTGTTCACTCTGACAGAATGATCATCATGACATAAGTGGAGCGGAGGGATGGGTCTTGGTGTCCTGTGTCATTTAACACTGCAGTCTCATTATGTAGACCCTGACACCCTGGAACTGCCTATGTAATGTAATCAGACTGACTTCAAATTCACAGACATGCAGCTGCTGCCTCTGCCTTCTCAGTGACTGGATTACAGTCGTGGTCACCACACACAGCTCCTTTCCTTATTTTGAAGGACACAGAATTTGGCTTATAGCCTCTTCAGACTGAACCATTTACATATGGAAGTCAAGAGTGACACGGCACTTAGCTTTAGTTCTCCAGAATCACTGCATAGTGCTCACACCCCCACGCTACCTTGAAAAGAATCCTTCATAAGTCTTTTAAACTAAAAATTAGTAGCTATCTATAAAATAATAATAAAATATCAATCTTTGCACAATTTCATCAGTTAAAATTCATTTGGGTTTACACATCCACACTTAGAGACAGACATTTGTAAGTCATATAATCCATGGACTTCCTGCAAGGAGCATAGGATAATAAGGTCTGAGGCTGAAATCTTTTGATTTTATAGATCACCAGTCTGATGGCATAATCGAAGGACTTTCAGGCTCTTCTGAGGTGCTTACATGAGGTCTGTGTGGTCATAAGTATTTCCTTCACACTTTCCCCCATGGCTTTATGTTGCCTACACTGCTATCTGTGTTTGTGGTCACTGTTGTGTGAGGGCAAACAAGAAAAAGGGCATTGACTCCATGTCAAGTTCTGTACATGAGCATTTCAGGTGTCTGTCTGACACACCCTGTCACTCAATGCACAGATATACAGTGACAAAACCCTGTATCTCAGCTCAGCTGAGAGGAAATGGACTACTAGCACACAAAATGCTATGGGTATGCTCCATGTGCAGGCTCACACGTATGCTTACCATAGACTAACATTGACAGAATGTTTGGCTCTGGAAAAGCCAAAAACTACAGCAAGATAAAATCAAATAGTAGACGTCAGGGCCTGAAGACATGAAGATCAAGACAGGTTTGCAGACTATGAATAGAATTCTTTAATACTCTTGCTTTAGTAAGGGATACATGACTGTGTGCATTTATTAAAACTCAATTAAATATTCACTAAAAGGGGTGAATTTTGCTATTTGTAAATTGTACCTTAATTTTAAAGACAAGAAACCTGAATCATAATTATCAAGTTTTGTAATTACACGAAATTATCCTGCTAACTATATACTGCAGTGATTTTATATTATTAAATCTAATTATTTCATAGCCTCCTATTAAGTAAAACAAGAAAATTCAGGGCTGGACAAATGGCCCTTTGGTAAGAGTGCTTGTTGCTCTTGCAGAGGACCTGGGTTCAGTTACCAGCACCCAAATCCAGTATCTCACAATTGCCTGTGACTCCAGTACCATGAAGTCTGATGTCTTCTTCTGACCTCTACAGACGTCTGCACACATGTGGTATGTACAAACTCATACAGGCACATACACATAAAATAAAAACATATAAATAAAATCTTGAACTTTGTACGTTTTTAAGGAAAAAGGGGAGGATGTTCACTAGCCATAAGTCTCGTTAGTGACTATAAAACAACAGAAGATGCTAATAAATTTCTCATTAAACATAACTTTTGCAGAATACAAACCTTTTTCCAACGCTTATCCTGTCTACTGACTGGGCAGACCAATATCCAGTGACTTTCTATTGGGGCCATTTTCAGGTCCTTTGCATATATATACTGCTATATGAAAGTTTTTTGAGTTTCCTCTACATCTTTTCCAGAATGATCCTATGCAATGGTTCTTCATCCTGATGTCCAAAGAGTAATAAAAATGTTTGCTCATAGTAATAAAAACCACATTTATAGTCTGTGTAAAGAGAAAGTCTCTAGATAATACTGGAATTTCTCCTTTATTAAAGTAAGAGTATAGACAGACAGACTGTGTGGCTTCAGACTAAACTTAACTAAACATGTCTCTCTCTATATATATCTGCCACAAATAGCTCTTTTAACCAACAGCCTTCCTGTTTTACCTCCTTACCAAGCAAGCTCCTCAGTGTTGCAGATAGTCTATAACGTAACATTAATCAAACAAACAAAACCAAATGAAAAGGATGTTTAGCTAAAAGTTGAAAAGCAGAGGTTAATGTGATCCCACTTCCTGGAAGATCAAGGTCACTTTCTCACAAAAGCAGCTCAGCAATGACAGAACCTCAGCCCTGTTCCCTCCTTTCCTCATAAATTAAAAACAAAACAAAACAAAAAAACCCAACAAACAAACCAAAAAAAAAAAAACAAAAAACAAAAAAATAACTTTTTGATATTTGAGTCACAGGGCTATCCCTCAGTGGTAATAAACTACCAAAACCAGGTCATCTGGAAGAGTAATAAACACTCATAACAACTGAACCATCATCTCTCCAGCCCCCATTTTTAATTGTGTGTGTGTGTGTGTAGGCATGTGCACATCTGAGTGTAGCTGTCCATGGAGGTCAGAAGAAGGCATTATGTCCCCTGGAGTTGGACTTACAGAAAGTGGTGAGCTGCCCAACGTGGGTGCTGTGAATGCAATCCAGATCCTTCTTAAGAGAAGCAAATGCTCTGAACCATCTCTCCAGCCCAAATCTCTTATTTAAAAAACAACAAACAAACAAACAAACAAACCACCTAAGTTATCAGACAGCAATGTCTTCCTTAATCTCTACTGAATAAGCTGCAACATTTAAAGTTAAATACCATAGGTTTTGCTGTAGGAGATCCTGATGGAGCACACCACTAGCATGATGCAGTCGCTCTGGTGCTACCCCTTTCCCTTCTGGGCTAATATATCCCTTTTTAATATACATATCCATTCAATTAGTTCTATTTTTCTAGAGAATCCTTATAAATTCACTACTAAACTATAAAGCCCTTAAATTTTCTTCTTTAATTTCTCCTTTAGCATATGCTGGCCTCTTTACTTGATATTTAATATCATGAAAATTTACACTCTCAAATTACTCTCATAAAGTACACCATTTAACTTTATATTGTGCAGTGCCAATTTCAAATGCAAAGCTATCATTCTCAGTCTCTTGATAGGGGTCCACCATGACAGTTGAGGACCCAACCTTGTATATGAGGGCACATTTACCAGGCATACAGCCACAAAGAGTTGGCATGACAGCTTGACGATCTAGCCACATGAATTTGGGTTAGATATATCTACCCTCAGCTGTTCCATCCACAAAGCAGAACTAATCTCACTTTCACCACAGGGATGATACAAAAACAAAATCAGGTGTTAGTTTATCTTGTGTCTGTCAGGAAATTTCCGAATACTTCATGCTCATGATAACTAGTACACTTAATTCTGTGGAAGACAAGGATCGCTCTGAGTCTATCTATATTCCTGGCAAATCAGAGGATAGAAAAGAAAGGCTGGCTGGTTGGTTGCAATGTATTTTAATATTTCTCATGGCAACTAAGAAATAAAACTGAAGTTAATAGAATCACTAATAGTAGCTCATATGACTCATTGAGCAGATATAGTCATGGGAGGTGAAGACAGATCCTCTGACCTCCGTGTTCCCAGGCTGACTCTTTGTCCATTGACTTTCACTGTTGACCAGGAAAACATCCCACAGGGTTAGTATCACCTACTTCTTGTTCCCTTTTAATTCACAAAGTCACTCTCTCAGGGACATGTTTTATTGAATAGTCTTGCCAAGAGCTAATTAAATGTGCTATGACCTCTGCCAATGATGAGATCTACTTTGATTAAATTATCCAAAATGGCTTTTTTGGAGAAATGACAATTCAAAGCTTTTAGAATGGAGGGGGCTGGAAAAATGGCAATTCAATTTTTTTTTTAGAAGAAAGGAGATGGCTCAGTGGTAAAGAGCACTCATTGATCTTGCAAAGGACCTGGATTTCATTCCCAGCACCCACATGTAGCTCACAACTGTCTGTCACTCCAATTCTAGGGAATATAATGCCCCCTTCTGGCCCCTGTGGGTACTGCACAAACATGGCAACCATACCTACATTCGTGTACAGACATATACATAAAATTAAAAATAATATTAAAAGACAAAAGAGGGGAAGGAAGAGGAAGAAGAGGGGGAGTAGGAGGAAGCTTTAGCTGAGGGTGTCCTGAGCCAGGGCACTGCTCTTAAAGCAAAAATAATACCATTACTCTGTACCTCTTGGACAACAATTTTAAGGTTTGTTTCTAGAATTGTCCACCCAATTGAATTAAGTATTGGAAGTAAACCATCTCCACACTTTCACATTGCCCACTTTTTATGATACAGAGGTGATACAAAACTCCATACATATTTAGACCATGGTGAATGAAAACAAGAATCACAGAATCATTAAAGGATGAATATTTTATGTAAAAACAAAAACACCCCAGAAACAACCATCTTCAATATGATTAAAAGGCTAACATAGGATACCATATAAAAATCATCAAAATAAATTGTGTATGGGGGTGGAGCTGATCTCAAACTCAGCCATTGTGCCTTCTAAGAAACACTAAACTACTGACCTATGCCACCAACCCTTCAAAGAATTTTTATAATAACTTTATCTGTAATATTTTATTCTAAATCAGTGGTTCTCAACCTGTGAGTCATCACCTTCTTGTGGGTCAAATAACCCTTTCACAGGGTTGCCTAAGACCATTGGAAAACACAGATATTTACATTACTATTCATAACAGCAGCAAAATTATAGTTATAAAGAATAATAAAAATATTTTTATGGTTGAGGGTAACCACAGCATGAAGAACTGTAGTAAAGGGTCACAGCATTAGGAAGGTTGAGAACCACTGTTCTGAATGCAATACTACACAGTCTTCAAGGCCATGATGTATTTGATATTTGAAAGACTATAACAAAAATTGAATAATCTAGCTAATGTCAATTTTATTTTTCATTCATAAACAAAGTTGTGAGCTTTGAAATGAAAAGAGCAAGAATAAGTGTGCCTTTTACTCTTCTCAAAACAACTGACTATGCAGTTAGCACCAAGTTTTAAATTAAAATATATTTCCATCCTGTGAAAAATAGGCAGAGAAGATGGCTCAGTAGATACAGTGCTTGTTACACAAGCACAAGGACCCAAGTTTGATCCCAGGACCCACATAAAAGCTGGCGTAGTGACACATATCAGATATCCCAGTACAGAGAACTGGAGACAGGATGATCTCCTGATCTTGCTGGCCAACCAATCTAGTCAAAAAACAGTGGCAAACAAAATAAAGTGGAAGGCAACATAGGAAGATAACCAACATCAACCCATAGCCTTCACCCAAACGTGCACATCCATGTTTATACACACAGGAAAACACATACACAAATGCAAAATAATGGACTCGAATGATTTAAGTATAATACTAGAGAGATAAGGTAGCGTTGATGCATAATGTAGACTGTGAACAGAATCCAGACCTCTGTGTTTAACTCTGATGTTCCTATCAATAATTCTCCCCAATCTCAGGGTTTTAACTTGTTTCCTTATGAAAATGGAAATGTGACCCAACAGTTTCCTCCAGTGTCTGTTGTAATGACTAACAAATTATTGCCTAAAAAAGAGCCTGGAACAGGCATGGCTAGGTATCAGCCCACAGACTGTGAGTGCACCCAACACAAACTGTAAACCTACTTAAAACGTTATAAGATGTTTTCAATGACTTTTTTGTAACTTAATTGTGTGGTTCTTGAACATGACCTTTGTGGGTCCCAAGGTTGTGGTGATGCACTGTTCCAAGGTTAGACACTCTCAACTGTATACACAATGTAAATATTAGAGTCAGGGTGTTGGCTCAAGCCTGTCACCTAGGCACTCAATCACATCACTGTCACAGTGTCAGGATAGTTTCTGTGATTCTAAGGCCATCCTGTACACAAGTAAATAACATGGGTTGCTATAAAGTAAGACCCCATTTCAGAACATATGCATGTTGGGCTGGGTTGGCCTTGCCCATGAGGTAGCATGGGTGTGTGCTCTTCCCTCATTAGCACAGGTAGAGCTGGCCCTGATAGAGGGAGTACAGATGAACAGGTCCTGAGGGTGTGAGAGAGAAAGAGGTGGTCCAGCCCTGGATGGCTACAGCACTTGGGAAAATGGGCCCTGTGCTATAACTGGGCAGCACAGTGGAGCTGGTTCTGGAAGCATGGCTGTGGGTGAAAAGGACCCAAGGTCATGAGAACAGGAGAACTGACCCTACCTCGTGCCGATGGCAGATTGGGTAAGCTAGCCAAGGTAGGGCTGGAGAGCTCACTCTGGTGATGCAGATAAGGGAGTACCATTGCACTGATCAGCTTAGCTACCACTCAAGCCCGAATCCAGGGCTTTGAGTCTGGCCTACCCAAAATCTACGTCATCTGTGTACTGTTGGCATAAGTGAAAAGGGCCAGTCTGCTGATCCAAAGCTGCAGGATCTCCATGACACAGGCAACCATAGGATAACTAAAAGGAGTCCCAGTGAGGATCCAATATTGATGATGTTACAAGAGCCAGACGTCTCAAACCAGACCAATGTCTCACTGCAATGAACATTGGCAGGTGAAGATGTGTAGACAGAGGGATATACTGTGGGTTACAGGGTAATATACTACAGCTTGCACAATGAGATGTTTTCTAGCCTTTGTGTGTGTGTGTGCGTGTGTGTGTGTATTTACTTTAGAGGGGGAGGTTGTAAAGGCAATGGGCAGATTTGAGGGAACAGGGAGATAAGGAAGATTGGGGTACATGATATGAAACTCAGAAAGAATCAACAAAAGATTTTAAAAATCTATGAATAAATGGTTGCTTATTTCCCATATCAACTCCAATGTCCAAAGAATCATAAGAAGATAAAATGGTGTTTAAAATATAAGTATATATACATATTAAATATAGCTATTACTAAATGTAAATTCCTGCTTACACTGAAAAAAAGTCATCACCTTTAGTTTCTAAGGATACAACGACTTTAATCCTAGTAATAGCTGAACAACTACCCTGATGAGTCAGAAGTCCTAAAGCTTCACGAAATTCCAACTTATTTGAAAATGTGATTAGAAGTAGGAAAGGGGTGACTGTGGCTTTGGACAGCCTGGTGGTGGGAAGGGTCAGGCTTGACATCTGCTCACCAGACAGATGAGGTGATGCTGGTCAGAACGAACATAACCATTGTAAGCCTCAGTTTCTAAAGCATGAGCCGAGCATCAGAGATACCATGTGGAGGTATTATGGCACCCAACGGAAAATAGATTTATGTTTTTCTGTTGCCTAAAAGCTAGCAAATCTGGGCAGGATCATTCATGCCTGTAATCCCAACAAGCAGGACATTGAGGCAGAAGGAATGCTGAGTTTAAGGCTAGCTTCAGCTGCATATTGAGTTCCACAACAGCTTGGACTACAGAATGCGACCCTAACAACAAACAAACAAACAAACAAACAAACAGTATTTCATTCAAGTCCATTTGGACTACTGTACCCAAATACTCTGGGCAAGGCAGTGTACAAACAAAAGAAATGTACACAACTCCTCACAGCTTCATAACCATCCAAGATCAAGGAGCCATCAGACTTGCAGCCAGGACTCTTCCTAACATGCTAGCATCCCACTGAACACATACAAGAGACAGGGCAGAGGACACCCCTGGGGTCTCTCTGGAGTATTTTCAAGAACACTGACTTTGCTGTTTTCATGACCTAGTAACCTCCAAAAGTCCTACCTCATTAGACTTCATCACAAAGAAAGAAGCCTGAGGGTTTAGGACAGGCCACCATTCTGTAGACACCTTTCCCAGTGATTATTTGCATTCCCTATGTTGAGCTGTTCCTCCTCTTCCTGTGCAGGATAATGGAGATCACACCCTTCATGGGCTCCTGGATAAGCCTCAGAAGCACCATATTTGTCAGCACTAAGACAGGGTCTGGGGTACTAGGAGCTGAGATTCTCCTATATAGTTTTGGTGCTGTGAAAAAACACCATGACCAAGGTGTCTCTTATAAAGGCAAACATTTCACTGGATCTGGCTTAGTCTACTATTATCATGACAGGAAGAAAGACAGCATGCAGGCCCAACATGGTGCTAGAGGAGCTGAGAGTTCTACATCTTGATCCAAAGCCACCCAGGAGGAGACTCTGATTCTACACTGGGCAGAACTTGAACACTAGGAGACCTTAAAGCTCACTGGCACAGTGATGCACTTCCTCTAACAAGAACACACCTACTCCAACAAGGCCACACCTAATCCAACAAGGGCACTCCTCCTAATAGTGCCACTTCCTATGGGCCAAGCATTCAAAGCATGAGTCTATGGGGGCCAAATCTATTCAAACCACCACAGTGGTGTGGGGAGTGACATCTTGACAGATCCTGAGATGGGGTCTGGAATACTGGGAGCTGAGATTCTCCTGTGTGGGGGTAGAGGACAGTATCTTTACAGATCTTGAGATGGGGACTGGAACACTGGGGGCTGGGCTTCTTCTATGCAGGAGTGGAGTGTGGGGTGGTCAGATCCTGTGTACACAGCATCAGGCAGTAAGAGGGATGTCAGCTTTCTTCCAACCACCAGCTTCCATACTTAGTGAGTGAAGGGGAATGCCCTAGAAACAGAACGGCCAATCAATGTCTCCCCTCAGATCCAATTAGGAGGCAAAAACCATGTCTATTATTTAATCAGAGAGAATTTAACTGAAGAACGGCTAATGTCGAATGAATCACTCTCGCTAATGATTGCATCACAGCAGCCATGCTCTAATGTGATGGGGTGGTACTCAAATCTAGACGCAATGAGTGACAGGGAAAAGCAGAAAGCTCAAAAAGACTGTGAGAGAGAGATGGACCCAGGGAGCATAAAATGAGTCAGATGCTGGCTAAAAGAATTTTTGTGTGGAATAAAATCTTACTTTGATTTAAAATCAAGTCATAAGGAACTTGAAGGGCAGTTCCCACTGAGAGCTACACCAGCACTTGAGAAATCAAATGATATGCATTCCAAAAGACCAGGTGTCAACTGATTGAAACTATAAGAGGTAGAGTGATGTGGGAATGCAAGGATGCTCATGGGGTGTCAAGGACCAGGATTCTGGATGAGGCAGTGTAGAGAGGAGATAACTGAGCAGTGAGACAGGCTTTGAGTTTTCTTGAATTCTAGAACCATTGGCAGTAAATCCATTGAGAAAAGGTCTCCACTCAGAGTGAAAAAAACTTCCCCAAGGGTCTCCCAATTGATAGAAGATTTATTATCAGGAGATTAAAAATGAGGTACCAGGGAATAATTTTCTGACACTGCAGAAGCAAGGGAAGGCAAGGGTACATGTCTGTCATCTACTTATCAAAAAAAAGGTATATAGGTTAGAAAACCAAGTGACTGAGGGCAAAAATCATCAGATTCTTGGGAGGAAGACAGAAGGAAAGGTGACATCCTCATTATCAAATGTGTAAATAAAGGATTATGGGACAATAACTATTGCAGTCAATGTGGATCCCCTGGGCTGCTTGGAGTCATTCCTCATGATAAAATAGAAATGAGAGAAAATCTAAGGAGAGCAAGAACACATAGACAATTTATGCCCAAGAGGCTGTGTGTGTGCCATTGATGTCTTCAATGTGGGAACTAATATTTAGAGATGTCAGCAAAAAACAAGAAGTAGATTTCAATCATCTAAATTAGCAACCTCATGAATTATAAGAGAAATCATTTTAATGTCAGCAGCGATTCAGAAACTGTAGGCAAATCGCCGCTTGAAAAAAAAATGAACAGCTCTTAGCCCCCTCCTTCAACCATGTGCACATCTGCCTGTAAAACCCATTCCCACAAACATCCTGAAACCCAACATCTCAGTGTTATTTTTAACACAAGCAAACTTCGAATGAGTGTAAGTAAACCTTAGTGAGGTTTGTTTCTTCGGGGTCTTTTCAGAGAAAAATATTAACTAGACCATCTGTTAGTTCTGCTTAATTCAGAACTTCCTGGGAACCCTGAGTGGAAATCAACTTCACACAATTTGCAATTTAGAAGCATCCTTTTTTGTATAGAAAAACAAGCCTTTTGTATAAACCAAAAGGTAGTTGTATCAACGATGATATAACTATAAATAGTACAGCCAATATAGAATATTGTTTTAGAATGTATATTTTGGATATAGAACTCCTGCACCTTGCAGTGATCCATTACTCCATTGACAAACACTTTTGATGATAGTAGATTATGATGATGAGAATGATTGCAATCTTTTTAGGAGTTTAGCCCTAGATTCTGAAAATACAACTTGACTCCCCTGATGTGGAATTAATGAATGAAGAACCCAGCACTATTATAAATCACTGTATTGGTAAAACCAGAGCCTTGACAGTGACAGCAGTCAGTTGGTGGCTGCCGTTTCACCTTTGGTTTAAGCTGAACCTACTTGTTCACCTTCCAGAGTTGGTTTTAAATGGTATTTCTTTTGTGGACTTGCACAAGTCATTTCTTTCTTGCCACTCTGCTCATACCCTTCCTCATCCCTGATTTTATCTGCCCTCCTTTAGTTTCCCAATCACGTAGAAACAGGAACTCAGTGTCTTGCTTCCCTGCTGGTTCCAGAACATAAATGCTTGAGTCAGAAGGAAGGGACTATTTGTTCTCAATTGCTCATTGCTGACTCTAGGAGGCCAAAGAAAAATACATTCTCATTTTGTTTGTTTTTATTAAAGTTTTGTACAAGGTCTATTTGTTTTCTTATATGCAGTGCAGGACACCCACTGACTTAGATGGATTATAAAATGGGAAGAGGAATTCACAGTTTAATGAATAAAAGTTTAAGAAAATTTTCCAGAACTTACACTTTAAGTGGAGTTTGAAAGACTAGAAGGCAAAGAGAAGGGAAAATTGAACAAGATGGCAGATGACTCCAGTGGTCCCTCAGGAGCCCTGGGGACAGTTAGACTCTAGTGGCCTCCCACTGAGCCCTAAGGATATTGAGAAGTGTGAGCTGTAAGATTATGTTTGCCATTCCTACCTTCTTTGCATTGTTTCCTTTCCTTCCTTTATGTATGTACAGTCCATCAAATAGACCAAAGCAATCAAACACTAAACACCGATCTCTGGATGATCTACATCTTTGCCTCTCCTAACACTTTCATCTTGGCTTTATGCCTTTCACAGTTCCAAATCAGAGTGAGATTCAAGGGCAAAGGACATACGTTCACTTAAGTCTTTTTTAAATTTTTATTTTGTAACTTTACATGTAATTTTCTTCATTTTAATAAAATGGAGAAATACAACTCAAGTAATAAAATATACAACCTTGTACTGTCACACTCTAATACACCATTCAAACTTGTCTTTAAGCCTATGCTATACACGAATGAGTTAAAAACCAAAAGAGTAAATGAACACCCAAACCCATCAACTAAGGAATAACTAGTATGGCAAAATGAGGGAAAGTATATGTTTATGATATAGCCTTTTCTCTTTGATTAGTAAAGGTAAAGGCAGGAGTGTGTTCTCCTAGGAATCTTTAGGACTCAGGACCACAGCCATTTCCCCCCACCTCAATCTAGCTGCATGCTCTGTCTGCTTACTACAAGGAATACTCCAGATTCCCTTAAACTTCACCTAATTTCACTCATTGAACTCCTAGTCCAAGAGTCAGCAAGCATCTTCTCTGCTACCCAGTCTCTGGATGACCTTAGCTACTATGATGCAAAATGAGCCAGAGATAATATCCAAACCATCTTTGGTCCAAATAACATTTATTTACAAATCAGTGAGTAAGCTTGGCAGTCCTCTAGCCAATGCCATTTGCCAGTAAACCTTGAGTTGTGAAAGGACATCACTCAGGGTCACTCAGCTGAAGCTTCAGCAGCTGTTAGAATACATGCTTGGCAAGGCACAGTCCAGTGTTCTTTTTCTGTCCCAAAATACTTAATCCTTCACTTTTCATCCTTCTTCAGTTATAGTCATAACAGTAGATCACACAAAAGAAACTATAAGACATTTTCATTGTTTCGTATTTGGTTCAATTCTGTTTTCAAATAGTCTTAGAAATACTTCTCTCTTGCTACCAACCTCTTCATACCCCATCACTGACTACATAGCTTAATAGTGAAGCCTCTCCTAAGCTGAAATAAGCCATTATTGCCTTCATCTCCTACCATGGCCTCCCAGAAGCCTTCCCCAGCATCCTGAGCATCCTAGGCTCCCTGCCCAAGACTCCAGGAAGCCTACTCTGAAAACAGGTGCCAGCATGTCTTACTTTTCATCAATTCAAGTCCTCTCAGATGTCATCCTCAGTGAACGATTCCTATAAAATCGACTGTGTCTCATATACAGAAAGCACAGGCACACCGGGACATACTGCTCCCTTTTCCTCTAAACTGAATCAGCGTTTGTAGACATGTCACTCCCTCACAAGACTGTAGATTCCATGAGATGACAGAACTTTCTCATGTGTTGTGATTACTACTTCTTCCCAGAACCCAAACCAGGACCTGGCATGTTCAGACTGTTCAGAAAATATGTAGCTAGAGAGAGAATGAAAGTGGACACCTGACTCATTCACAAACCAGCTGTGAGTGCTGAGTGCAGCAACCTCGGGGTTCGCTTTCCTTTCCCGTTCTCCTTATCCATGCATAGAGAAGTCTGCATTGATACTTCAGTCCAGGGTCTGAAGATGTGGAGACATCTTCATCGTCAATGTTTCCCCTCCTTTGAAACATTTGAAACAACTGGGATGGTACAATGACTGATCCTTTATGAACTCCAAATAATTTTTGTATGTTGAACAGATTCATAACCTACACTTTAGGAAGTAAGGAAATCCACTCCTTAAGGCTTCAAGCCACATTTTATCTGGATATAAATAAAAAAAGGAGAAAATAAGTATTTGATCTTAAACTTGAAAATGCATTTTCTGAAATGGGAACTTAATTTATTTTAATAATCTAAACACAGTGAGGCTTTTGAGATGAAGGGGAAAGAAAGGGTGCTATAGAAACCACTGTGGAGTCTTATCATTGTTTTTGTTTTTGTTTTTGTTTTTGCCACATTTTAATTTGGATGGTGTTTTTTCACCTTCCTCTTCAGTGCTTCCACACACCATATTTACATTAATTACACTGAGACATTGTTATAACACATGGCTAATTTGTTTTTAAAAAGAAGAGAAAGAACATGACAAAAAACATGTATAAAATAATGCTTAGAGTATAATTTAAGGATTAAACTAAAACCGTTAAGTACAGGTTGGCATTTCTCAACACCTCTAATCTATATCGTCACATGACTTGATTTGCCAGAACAACAGGGATTAAATGTCCTCAGGAAGTGACCCTTTAAAGGGACCTAGGGCATTAGAATGCTTTCTTTCTGTCTGTGAAACCAAACTTACTATGATGAACATTTCCCAAATTTATGTAAGAGGTGTTATGTATGTCAGCAAGATGAAAGGGACATGACACACTGACACCAACACAAGTGCCCCACTGCCTTCTGGACATCACCCACTGATGGGTTAAGGCAATGTTTGAAAAATTAATGTCACCTCAAAAAAATGAACTTGATTTGTCTGAGGACAATTTATAGCCTCTGCCCCACACTCACCATTGATTTGTTTAGAAACATACACATGTCCTTATTCTAATTTTAAAAATGGGGTGATGTTCTTGTTTGAGCTGAAGACATAACTAACCCTAACCAGCTTGCATCTGGGCGCCATAACACAGGGTGGAAAGTGTCTTCCCACTGGAGCCAATTTGATTTGTGAGTTATCTGTAGTTTCAGACACTGAATCCCCTACAGCAATTGGTAGGTGCGTGGCTCAGAGGTAGGGAAGCCTGACTTTACCAAAGCTGTAATTCTTAAAGGAAATCATTGAAACAATTGAAAACAATGTGCAATTTATCTGATAGAGCCAATGGAAGGTACATTTGCATTCTTCCAGTAGACAGTGGCTTCCTGGGAGGTCACCAAAAGCAACTGCCATCTCTATTACCCTTCACCCACTCTGATTACCTCCTACTTGGATTCACTACAGAGATTCGATCTCCTGTCTGGGTTGGGGAGAGATCGTCATGACTTGAATTTTGAACTCTACTTGGGAACTTCTTTGAAGATGAACCAAGAAGATTATGGCAGAAAAAGAAGCCTACAGAAACTCACAGCTGTCTGGCCCATCGCCGGTGAGAAAGCAGTCATTCCCTGGTGTGATAAAAATCCAACTATGCAGAGCAACACCTTCTATACATTGTTATATTCTTGTCTCAAAAGAAAATGAAATTTCTGTTTTATCAGATATTTACAGCTCCAGATGTAAAACTATACTTTCAGAAGTACACATAATTTTTACTTGTGTTTCTTTTTATCTTAGATTCAATATCAGCTAAAGAAATGGTTCTGTTCACCTGAGAATTGCTCATTTGTTTTATTTTCCACATAGTGGAAACATTATGTTATGATTTTTGCTAAATGTAAGCCTTGCCCTGGTTTTCTATAAGGAAGTGCTATAAATTTTTTCTTGGTATACTTTGAAAATGTGATATTTTCAAAATGAAAAAAAATTACACTTTTGTGAAAGTTAAGATTTTAGCACATGTATAGATACAAAATTCTTCAGAAGGTACCCCATTTCTAAGGGACAGTTGTGTGAATATGAGAAACTGTAGTGTAGTCTCAACAGAACACAGAACAAGTGTAACTTCAGAGTGAGGTGAAAGGAACACTATTACAACAAGCTATTAAATCAAAGGCCACAGAGTGGAATAAACTGGCTGGTGACTTCATTTATGAGAAGGAGACACCCTTTAACAGGTTCTCTACAGCAGCGACCATGTTAGTGTCTCAGCTTATGCTATGAAAGAATGATTTCTCAATAGTTAAAAACTAGTCTCTTTTTTTTGTCCTTTGAGATATAACCCTGGATAGCCTGGACTCACAATGTAGACCAGGCTAGCACCTTAAACTCACAGAGCTCTAACCTGCCTCTGTCTCCTGAAACTATACCCAGCCCTGACTTGGGCTCTGAATACTAAGATCAGGAGAGCAGTTACCTTTACAAATGAGCCATTTATAGTCAGCCATAAAAATATTAGTAAAAACTATAGTATGAAAATAATTTATACAGACAGGCTGCAGTGACAACATTAAGAACACATAACAGTTATGTATGTGTGTGTGCTCTCTTACATGTGCATGTTGTGTGTTGGTTGTGTGTGTGTGTATGTAGACCAAAGACCGATATTGAATGTCTTCCTTTATTGCCTGCCAATTTTTTTTTTTTTTTTGAGATGAATCTCTTCCTAAACCTGGAGCTCATTTTAGCTAGAGGAGCTAATATCTCTGACCCAGTGCTAGGGTTGCACACAAGGTGCAGCCAACTGTTTGCACTTGTATTTTAAAGTGACTAGTAAGACATTATTGTTGTAAAAAAAAATTACCCATTAAAAATATAAAATGAAGATTCTATTATTTCATTTTTCCTTTCTTATTAACACGTGTCATCATTAACCCTCAGCTCTTATTGCTACTCAGATTAAGCTCTTTTCATTATGATGACCAGCTAATGTCAGAGCACATGAAAGAGCTGGTAGAAGTGAATATTTCTTGTTCATTAGATGATATTTTTAAGTTCTACATAGTAAGTAATGTCTATTGTTCCATTAAGCATTATAAAAGTATCCTAAGATATCTGGCTTTCATTATAGCTATTATATCTGATACCTAAGCATACAGATACTATAAATATAAAAACCATGTGTGAACATAAATATGCTGCTCATCGTCAAAGTCACATTTGTAGAAGTGACAAGGATTAGCATGTTGAGAACTAAGATGCGCACACACGGAAGTACAACAAGGCAGCGAAAGCTCCAGGACAGACTAAACTTTCAACCCATGGATCATAATGTGGCTGGAATGGGTAAGAATCAAGCAGTTAATCCACATATCCATAAGGCTAGCTTTGCTCTCATGTGAGGTGGATCTCCTGCCAGCGTTTATCATGGTTTTCATCCATCTCAATAAGCACATTACCCCTCACCTGCTGCAGAGTGACTGGCAGTGTCTGCAGGCTCCCTATCAATGACCCTCCCCAGTGTTATCAAATCTATGCTGTCAACCTCCAGGAAGCCAAGCCATGGCCAAGTAACTAAAGCATGTTAGAATTAAGCACACCCATTTCCACCAACATGAACGAACCAGGAACGCTCTTTAACTACTAGGAATTTGTCAAGAACAAAACCACATGGATAACTGTTGAGAAAATACACGGGTTCAAAGTGAAAGGAGATGCTAACCATTTGTGCAACTGTCAACATGTTTCTTCCCTGCATCCCTTCCTTCATAGTTAGAGCTTCTCCTGCACTCCTGAAGAAGATGGTGCTCCCTTGAGTAGAAAGTTCTGTCTTGCTTCTCATTAATGTCATCAGCTATGCCCTGGAATGCTTGCTCTGTGCCCCCTTACCCCTGTCTAGTAGACTGGACTTATAAGGAGTCACCACAAGGCACTATGCATCATCTGACTTTATAAACATATAAATGTCTAATCGTGGTATTTGGAAGCAAACTCTTTCACTGTCATGTACACAATATATTTGAGAAAGCTGGTGCTTGCCAGGACTAAAACATAGACAAGGACAAAGTAATTGTGTAGAATTCAAATGTCAGAATTGTGCATAAATCACTTACAGAAAGAGGTTCTCATGGGTAGCTTAAACATACTGCCATGCCATATGTATGCTACATAAACATGAATTCATTAATATAGGATAAAAGTTAATATTAGAAGAACTAAAACATACAGATGAAATTATAATGAAGCCATTAACATTTTAGGGAAAACTAAATATTCAAACAATTAAACATACACATTTCTGACAGAGAGATGGATGAATTCCTTAAAAAGCATTTGTTTTTGAGAACAGTCACATAATTTTAATATTAATTACTTTTATTGGGTAGAAATAAAAATTGACAGAATGGAAGAAGGTAGATATTTTATTATTTTCATTTTAAGCTTTGTAGTATTTCATATTTTTACATGGTTTTATTTGTTAATGTAATTAACTATCTCTGGGTTATATAGAATGTTCTAGTTTGCTTCATGTTGCTCTGATAAACACCAGGACCAAAAGCAACTTGAGGCAGGAGGGTTTATTTCGCTTATAGCTCGGAGTTCGTCATCAAGAGAAGCCTGGTCTGGAGCTCTAACAGGAGCCGGGAGGCAGGAACTGAAGCAGATGCCCTGGAGAAATGGTGCTTACTGGCTTGCTTCCCTGGCTTGCTCTCGGAGGAGGATCATACTGGTCTATCTCCGTAAACTCTTTTACTTGAAAGGTTTTGGCATACCTCTGAGCCCCACCCAGAAGAAAGGCTTGCCAGTTGCCATGGGTCAGAGGAACTGATTATTAGTAACACGCATTCAGTCAATGCTCCCTTAACTCCCCCAGAACGGGCTCCTTGTGTCTAGTTTCTATCTTCCCTTTCCTCAAACTTCAAGTCTCTAGTTGCTTAGGCTTTCTTATCCACTAAATGCCCGCTCATTCACTCTCTTCAAATCTAATATGTCTTCACAATGGCCCAGGCACTGGGCCAGGTCTGAAAACCCTGAAGGATTGCAAGCTACAGTTCAAAGGCAGTCAGGGTAGAGCAGCTGCCTGGATTCCTGCTCCTTTTCCTGGAGCTTCAGTGGGTGAGTTTACTGGTGGCTCTTGAGGTTGTTGACATAAAGGGAAGGGCTACCTAGATGCCTCTCCCTTTAATTAACAACTAAAACAGCAATTAGAAAAATAATAGCGGAAATAATTCCTGTCTTGTGAGAATGCTCAGCATGTCAGCAAATGTTCTGTATTGCAGCTGCCTTAGTTATCACCTTCACACAAACTCACACACCGAAGAACTGAATAAGGCCAGCAGCCTTTGCTGCCACTCCTCATGATGAAGTGGATTTGATTCCCTGAAACCCACATGGCAGAAGGAGAGAACAGACTCTCCCAGTTTCTCCTGTGACCTCCATGTGCAAGCCACATGCATACATGTGAATAAACAAATATAGCTTTAAAAATTAACCGAATAAATGTAGGCTATTCAATGATGAAAATGCTGGAACATTCAGCCAATGTTTTCTCAACTTTTATTAATCTCAGATAAATATGCTTCCTTTTTTATGTATCACTATGCTGTTCTAGGATAATTGTATGGTTAACATCCTCAACCAAAAAGCATTTAGCATCTTGTTCTCATCAGCTCTCTCTCTCTCTCTCTCTCTCTCTCTCTCTCTCTCTCTCTCTCTCTCTCTCTCTCTCTCCCCACACACAACTCTGAAGAAATGTAAGAAATCATGTTCCTGGTTTCCATGGAAAATGACCTAATCAGATGAGTTTATTCCCTGTAGCATTCACAGTTCAGAAGAGAGGCTACAAGCCAGGACAAAAGCAAGTGATCTGAACTTAACAAACATTTGAGCTAACTTGTAAGACAATTCTGAGACTCAGCTGAGGAAAAGAAAATATATCTTGCCTCATGCAAGAGTCGGGTGAAACAGAACCTTCGACCTGTCTCCAGTTTCAGTAATTATTGGGGTCATTTGGAATGATCATTGATTTTTCTATATTAACATAATAAAACACAAGCCAGCTTTGACCATGGTTAAAAGCCCATTTTCAGTTACAGAATGAATGGAGTTTTCCTGAACTCCAAGCCTGAACAGAAATGAGTGTCTCATGGGCTGAGTCACAGCACAGTCAAGATCTGGGAACTCCAAAAAGGCACCATGAAGAAATTCTCATACAGAGGCTGAGGGAAAACTCACACCGTCAGCTGAGTGAGGAAATGCTTCAGGCATTAATAACTACACGAGACAAGAAGGGACACATCTGACAACTAAGTGAAACTCGGCCTTTGAATGCTGGAGGCAGCTAGGGGCAAATGCAGAATGGGAAGCTTGCTGTGAGTCAGATATGGTTTGTTCTCCAAACATTCACTTAGGGGAGGCTTGACTCCCAATACAATGCTGAAAGGTGGTAGGACCTTTAAGAGGTGGGCCTTGGTGGGAGAGGGCAGAGTCCTCCTGTGGAAGGATTAATGTTGATCTTGCCCAGTGGGTTAGGTCCCACAGGAGTGAATTCATTCATTCCCCCAGGAAGCTGAATAGTTCTACAAGAACCAACCTGCTTTTTCCCTTTATCCTGCTCTCTTGAGTTTCTCTGATGATGTGGTTCCTCACCTCTCTCTCTCTCTCTCTCTCTCTCTCTCTCTCTCTCTCTCTCTCTCTCCCTCTCTCTCTCTCCTTGCCACTCCCTCCTCTCCCTCCATGTATGTTTCTTACTGTGTAGTATTGTCCACCCAGAAGTCCTCACCAATAGCTAAAACTATCACCATATTCCTGGACATCTCAAAACTGTAAAGCCCCAGTTTTGAGAGCACTCTAGGCTCTTAGGATATTGCTGTTGTTATTGAGATAGGGTGTCTCTAAATACCTCTGGCTCTTGTGGAACTCACTATATAGACAAGCCTGGCTTTGAACTCATGGATATCCTTCTGCCTCTGCCTCCTAAGTGCTGGGTTCAAAGGTGTGCACGACTACACCTGGCTTCCTTCTTCCTTTTCCCCTGCCACTCAGTATTAGAAAGAAATTATATGCTAGAAAACCAACTAAGAACATCCAAATTCATGCGTCAGGATCTAGCTCACAAAGACACCAGGACACATCAGGGAGGCATTTCCAGCCTCAGGTAAAATCTGCACAGTATTTAGTGAATGCTATTTATTAATGTGCAGTCTGAAAGTGATAAGTTACATGGAGTCAAGAAAACACACACATACACACATTCATTCAGGAAACAGTGTAAAAAAAAATGTTTGCAAGGGAGAAAATTAGAGGAAGTACAGAATGCTAAAGAAGACTAGAGAAAGCCAGCAGGTGGCTCAGGCCTTGAATCTCAGCACTTCAGAGGTAGAGGCAGGTGGATCTCTGGGAATTTGGTCTTATCCTTGTCTAAATAGCGAGTTTCAGGTTAGCCAGGCCAACATAGCTCTGTCTGAAAGGAATGAAAAAGAAGGAAGAGAGAGATATAACCAGGATTCTAATGAGAGCTGAGATTCTAGCTAGAGACTGAAAAGCCTGTACAAAATGAATTCAGGTCAGCAGTATCACCAGGGAACAGAGTAGGGCGGGGCTGCTTCCCTGGTGAAAGCTGGGGGATAGTGTGGTTGTCCAGACACCTAGGAGCATCTGGTTTCCAAGCTTTTCAGCAGAAGGCTTCATTTCTGTTGAATCCCTTGTTTGAGACAAAAGGCCAAATTTTACCATAGATTAATGAGGAACAGTTTTCCAATAGGTCTTAGAGGTAAACAGACTAATCTTCACTGTCAGGATATCAGCAGTCTAGTCCACTAGCAAAACACCAAACAATAGTCAGTAGCGGTAATTCAGTCAAACAGCAAACACAAAACACAAAACATGAATCAATGGCACTGGCTCAATCTAGCAGAAACCACAATGCCCCACTGAATCAGCATGGAGTCAGCAGTAGTGCAAGAATAGAGTCAGCCAGAATACCAAGAGAAGTTTTTGGTGCCTTTCTTTCTTTGAAGGAAAGACCAGCAAAGCACTGCAAGGTATAGCAATGCAAGAGCATCTTCTCACTGCGGGGTTATATTTATATCCTTTGTAAACATCACATACCCTCTCAAGTGTCCAGCAAAACATTACATCCCCTCTCACATGTCTGCTTCAACAAAATATCCTCTCACAAGACAACTTCCAGAAAAACATCATGTGACACCGCTGAGTTTCTAAAGCAAACAGAATTTCCACTTCACACTGCTTTTTACTTCTAGGCTCGATTATTACAAACATTTTTGTAATTACATTTTATTAATTATTAATTATTATTTATATTTATTAATTATTAATAACAAAAATGAAAATCGAGACAGTATGTGACTTCAAAGCTCACCAGTGAAACAATTGCTCTCTTTTATCCTGTTATTCTTACCATATTCATTTTGTACTAGGGTCTCCAGAGGAGCAGAACCAATAGAAGAAACAAACAAACAATTCAAGGCTGAAGGCCTAAAAATTCCTGGAGTATGACAATTAAAAGTCTAGTTTCTGAGGGCTGAAATGCTTGGAGTCTGATGTCTTGAGGTAAGACTGTCTAATGTAGAAGGTGCTGCCCAGTTTCAGGGTGGGCCTTCATACATTCCAGTTGCCTCTAGAAACACTTCACAGACACACGCAGGTATTTCCTGGATGTATTAGTTGAGATTTTATGATAAAAGACCAGAGAAAAGAAACTTAAAGGAGGAGAGATTTATTTCAGCTCATGGTTTCAGAGCATTTAGTCTGCACTTGTTGGGTCCCATGCACTTGCACCAATCACAGTGGTGTCACTGAGAGCCTGTAGCAGAAGATAATGATGGCATCAATAGGCACATGCAGCAGAGTATCATGGTGGCATCATTGGGAGTATGTGGCAGACATTAAGAAGAGAAAAAGGAAATCAAGATGTATAGCTCCCAAGAACATTCCCCAGCAACCTGTTTCCTCCAACTCAACCCCATCTTCCACAGCCCTCTTGTCTCCATTAGCTTTAAATCCCATAGATGATGCTACTTGTCTGTAGGATGCCCCTTAGGAGGTCCTCAATTTGCCCCACCAAAGACCAACTACAGCCTTTAGACAGCCTATGCCACAGTCTGCACCAGTCATAGTAAATGTGACTCCAACCAGGATGTCACATGTAAATACAGCTAGCCAGTCCTAAACCCTGTATATCCTGCGTCTCCCATTCCTATCCAGAAAACCACATTTGTCTTTCTTCCTACAGCGCTTTCTCCAAGTGTTTTTCTGGGATACCCCTGTTCTCCTCAGGACCTACTGATTATAACTACTCAAAATCTTGACCAGTACCCCTGGCTTTATCTATCTCTGGTGTCACCAACCTTACCTAGAGCAATAGACTTAAAATGTAAGGACTCTTTCCACTTGAAACTGGCAGAAATCTTTTCTACTACTGATTCCATCAAAATTTACAAACATTTCAGAAAGTTCCATTCAGGGAAAAAAAAAGATCCCTAGTTGAGAACAATAGTTCTGAAGCATTCACAGTCAACCTCTGACCTTTGGTAGCTGCTATCCTGATATCCCATATGCATAACTCCAATAGGATTAAAATAACTCAATTCTATATTAAACTTTATTACTCTAGTCTGCAGAGAATAGGTTCTGTCTTTGGAACTACCACACAATTTCCGCTGAGATGATCATTCCCATCCTTCAAGACAGCTGGTAATGAATGACTTAGAGGTTTCTAAAGGGAAGTAAAACACTTCAGATTCAGGCAACCCACTTAAGACTCTGGATGTTCAAAATGGAAGCTCTGTAAAACTCAGGAAATTAACAACTTGCTAGCTTCAGGAAGTCCCTGAAACTAAACAGATGTACTGGGCATCTTCCTCCTGGTGCTGATAAAAGCAATAAGGACAACTGAGAGACAATCTTAGATTAGTTGTGCTGCTTGGAAAAGGCTTAGAAGAGCCAAGCTGTTTAAAAGAGACAATCTCATCCAATCTGCCAAGAATCTTTTTTTTTTTTTTTTTTTTTTTTTGCTTTCAGCACACTTTTTATTATATATTTCTTTATTTACATTTCAAATGCTATCCCTTTTCCTGGTTTCCACACCATCTCCCCAGAATACCCCATCCCATCTCTCCTCCCCCTGCTTCTATGAGGGTGTTCCCCCACCCACCCACTTCCACCTTCCAGCCCTGGCATTCCTCTACACTGGGAATTGAGCCATCACAGGACCAAGGACCTCCCTTCTCATTGATGCCCAACAAGGATATGCTACATATTCGGCTGGAGCCATCCAGAGACTGCTCCACCTGGGGATCTATCCCATATAAAGTCACCAAACCCAGATACTATTGTGGGTGCCAAGAACTGCCAAAAAATTTTACAGTCAGCTTCAGGGGTCCAGTTCTCATAAGCCATCACCCATGCTGGGATGGGCTTTCTATGATTCAGCAGTCTTTGAGTATTATCTGTTTTTATAAATACTCCTGTTACCCAGTCTTCTGTAAGTAACCACAATAAAACTCATTGGTTTACTAAGTTGAACTTTGGTGGTATCCTTATTTTGGTTTGGTGTGGGTTCCTTATCTGGGGTGAGTAGATGTATATTCAGATCTCCCCCAGGAAGAATTACTCCCCATACTAACCAAACTGGTTGGAGGGAGGCACATAGCTGAGAAATTCTTTTTCATGTGTACATAGTCTAAAATCTATTTAGTTTAGTAACCTAAATACCAAGTAGAAATTAAATATCCATGTGGTTTATGATATATTTAATCCTTTCACACAGATAATTTTTCAATATAAGAGCATCCTCTTGAGGTGTGGTGGTGTACACCTTTAATCCCAGCATTTGGGAGCCTGAGGCAGGTAGTTTGCTTGTAAATTCAAGGCCAATCTGGTTTACATAGCAAGTTCCAAACTAGCCAGGGCCACATAGTGAGAAAGAGAGAGAGAAACAGAGACAGACAGACAGATAGGAAGGAGAAGAAGGAAAAATAAAAAGAGAAAGGAAAGGAAGAGAAAAGAAGATAAGAAAAGAAAGGAGAAGAAAAGAAAAAGAAAAACCAAATTAAGCCAAGATTTACCTAGCTGGTCATGGTGGTGCACATATATGCATACCTGTAATCCCAGCACTCAGGAGGCAGAGACAATTCAAAGACAGCCTTCTCTATCTATAAGTTTGAGGGCAGCCAAGAATATACAGGGAGAAACTAAAAACCAACCAGAAAACCATCTTTGGTCTTTACTGTTGAAAGGGCAATCATTTTGCACATGGAGAAACAACTGTCTTCTGCAATCTACCACATCTTAGGAAAAATGAGCCGTTTGGTAAGATTGTTTCTGAGAGAGTAGCCAGCAGCACATATTTTTAGAAGATATTTATGCAAGAGTCAGATTATAAGTTATAGAATGTTAAGTATAAGAATTATACCTAAAAGTAAAAGTGCATAATGTGGCTGTGGGCAGATCTCCAGGCAGCATGGATGCATATGCAGGATTGAGGGAATGGGGTGAAGGCAAACAGATGGGGTGTAGAGGGGAGGCACTTTCTTCTCATTGTCAATAGCTAACTGGGTGAGAGACAAAGAAGCAGCAGAATTCAGCTTTGATACTTTCTAACCAGATTAGTTCTATCTGACTTGAGATCTTATTGTCAAAACAAACAAACACAAAAGACCCCTTCGTTGTATTTATTATAATGTTGCCTTCCATGCATCTTGATTGATCTAAAGCAGATAATAGCTTTAAAAATTGACTTATTTATACCACTGTGGGGCTTCGTGTTCTTTGAGAGCCTTACAGTGGAGGCGTCCATAGAGATGCCAGGTAACTAGAGAGTCGACATTAATCTTGACTAAATGTTTTCAAGCATAGAATTGCAGCCTTTGCTGTCTTTGGTCTAATCCTGCCTTTGAGAAATAAAGCATCCAAGAGACTTCACAATGTGGTGCAGATAAACATAAATAAAATGTAAAAAAAAAATAATCCCTTCTTAAGAAGTCATTCACCACTGAAGCCCTGCCAGGCCCAGTATTACAGCCCCTGAAATTTCAGAAGAGAGGGTGAAATTGCAGGATGCGCTACCCCACATGAAATGAAGAGATGTTTTCTGTCTGGGACTCAAAAAGTGGGATAATATTTTGACCTAAATGAAGTCACTTGGAGAATGCTCTGTCTTCTCAGCCTCTGAGAACTTTGGTCATTTTCAACAAGCATCATTGTCAGCAAGTGGTGTGTTACTGATGTCAAGATGGTTCAAGCCCTGCACCAACTGTGTGAGCCACAGTCCTGGATATGACATTGGTCACTTGAGAGAAGGGTGCTTTAAGCTTAAGAACAAGAAATAGCTAAAGAATGCTGAATTTACATTTTTATTTTGTCCTTGGAGCTCATTCATCTGTCAGCTATGAAATGGCTATTATATATCTTATGAGAGTCTGTATTCACATTGTTGTGGGGTAGTTACCAGAAAAAACTGCTCTGACACAGATTTAAGCCAATAGAAATCTGTTAGACACAAAGAGACTATACTGGGTATTTGAGATTCCAGTGTAGCACCAAACATTTCATAGGGTGAACTTTTAAGCACAAAACTATGTCCTCATTCTTCAGTTAGCAAAAATTGTTAGCCAGAAGCAGAACTACAGAAGCCAAAAAACAAGGTTAGTAGTACATTTAGAGACTTTCCCAGAACTATGAACTTTTATGGAATAAGTCTGTGCTCATTTTGGCTGGTGGTGTTGTGTGCTATGCTTTATGGCCTGAATGATGATACTTCCACCACGGAGTTGTGCTACGGTCTGGATCGTTGTTATAATATGAATCAAATAAAAGCACCTGGGACTAGAGAAGTGACTCATCAGATAAGAACACTCGCTGCTCTTACAGAAGACAAGGGTTCAATTCCCAGCACCCACATGGTGGTTTCCAATCATCCTTAACTCTAGTTCCAGGGAATCTGATGTTCTCTTCTGGCCTCTGTGGCATCAAACATGCACATAGTGCACAGATATACATTCAGGAAAAACATCCATATGTAGAGAATGTTTACATAAGAAAAAGTCCACTAACTGTACCAACAATGACTTCTTAACCAATAATGAATGAAAGTAGAACAATATCAACTGTTCTTGGATCCAAGGCTATCTGCTCATCTTTGGATGGCTAGCTCACAGACCCTAGAGAACTCTCCTCTCTTCTGTGGCTTTTTATCCAAGAAATATTAACAGTTTCATCTATGCAGTTGGTTTTTTTTTTTTTTTTGAACTGTTAAAAAAGAAAACAAGACAGTGGGAAAGAAAGAAGGGGGATATAGGGAGAGAAAGAGAGAGAGAAAGAGAGAGGAGAGACTGAGAGAAAGGGAAAGAAGAACAAATGTGGAAGTAGAAAAGAGAAGGAGAAAAGAAAGATTGAGAGGAAGGGTGATATAGATGGTTCTTATAAGAAACAGAGCCCTACCCTAGGTGACAGAGTCACCAGGGTCTTATTTTGATATATGACCATAGGATTTCAATCCTTTGCACAAAATTATGACCACTTCTCCACAAATTCAGACATCATCTATGATTATAAGGGAAGTATTTCACTGGCAAACACCCATCTCTCAAATGGAACAAGAGAGGAATGCTCCTTTCCTGTTAGGTGAGGCAGAACTTCCCAAGAGAAAGTTGGGGTAGCCAGACACTGAGTAACCCAGAGAAAGGAAAGTTCCTAAGAGTAGAGCTGGTCTTTTATCAAATGAAGGAACTTAAACTGTTCAAAAAACTGGGGAAAAATAGACCTCATGTCTCCAACTTAATTGGAACCCGTGTAGCTTAAACAACACAAATCCATTGCCCAGTACTTTTGGAATCAAAGGTTGAATGATGAAGGCTAACCCAGGTCTCCCTCCTGAACTCTGATAGTTCCTTAGCTGATGGCAACTGAATACTGAACTTCTGCCACAGTCTCTCTGTATGGATGTGTGCCCCTTTTGTTAAGTGTCAGTCTTGGGTTAGGGCTCACTTTATTCCAGGTCTGGCTCATGTTTAATCAGCTGCATAGTCAAGGACCCTATTCTCAAATCAACCCACAAACCAGTTACTGGAGTTAGTACTTCTAGAAACACAATGTAAGCTACTATACTTAAGGCCAATAAGTTAGACAATATAGCTGAGACTGAACATTTAAAAGACAAGCTGTCCACCATGCCTCAATAAGTAACTATGAAGGAAATTGAGTAGATTATTGTGCTTCCCTGATGTTGTAATAAAACACTCTGACCAAAAGCAACTTAGGGAGGAAGTGTTTTATTTGACTTAGAAGTTACTGCCTATCATTGACAGAGGCAAAATAGAGACCCAAGACTAGAAATACAACCACAGAGAAATGCCTTTATTAGTTTCACCCCTGGCTTGTTCTACAATCTTTCTTATACATCCCAGGCCCACCTAACCAGAGCTGACACTGTCCACAGTGGTCTGGGCCCTCCTATATCAATTAGCTATCATGGTAATGTCTTCAAAGATGTCTAGTGGCCAATGTGATGGAAGCAATTGAGAAACTGCTTTGAGTTCATTGATGCTATGACAATATGTATACTAAATCTTAGGTAAAGGAATTATCATGGAAATTTCCACACCAAACAGCTAAATGAATACATTGACTTTTAAGGAAGAGATAATCTCAATCTAATGAGAAAGACTGGCTAAAGTGATAAAAAAGGATGAGGAAGATGGAGGGAGAGATCACAACTCATTTTTCTACTGGACAGAACTCTGAGGTCAAGGCAAACATATTTATAAGAAAGGAAATGTGCAGAACAACAGCCTTCATGATCACAGATGCAAAATTTAAAAGAATGCTAGCAAACAAAATCAATACTACATAAAAGGATAGAACATCCTGTCCAAATCAAGAATTGATACAGAGTTCACTACACAGACACTGTCTTAGTCTGCTTCCACTGCTGTGACAAGCACTATAAGGAAAGCAAGTTGGGAAGAAAAGAGTTTACTTAGCTTAAAGGTTACAATCCTTCATTGTGAGTAGTTAAGAGCAGGAACTCAAGAAGGAATAGAGGCAGAAACTAAAGCAGAGACCATGGAAGAATACTACTTACAGGCTTGTTCCCCTTGCCTTGACTAGTTTTCGTTCTTGTACAGTCTTGACTCACCTTCCTAGGATGGTGTATTAGTCAAGGTTCTCTAAAGTAACAGAATTTATGAAATGTGCTTATCTGATGCTGTAATAAGACACTCTGACCAAAAGCAACTTGGGGAAGAAGTGGTTTTTTGGCTTAAAAGTTACTGCCTATATATGCTCTATATATAGAGAGAAGGGGGGTCTATCAGAATGACTTACAGACTATAGTCCAGATAATCTAACAATGGCTGGTTATGAACAAAAAGTTCAAGAACTAAGGCTAGATGTCTCAGCTGGTCTTCAGTAGACACTGGAATCCTGAAGAACTAGGCAATAGTGCCAGTAAAGGAACAGACTTGCTAGCAAGGCAAAGGCAGCAGGCAAACGTCCAAGGCTTACTTCTTCCATGTCCTTACATAGGCAGATCTTCCTATGTCAGAATTAAGTAAAATCCTTTCACTGGATGCCCTCAATTTTTATCTAATTAATTCCAGATGTAGTCAAGTTGATAACCAAAAATAGCCATCACAGATGATGTCACTTGCAGGGGGCTGTGCAATCTTATATCAATTATTAATAAAAAAAAAAAAAGTCCCACCAACATGGCCATAGGCCAAAATAATGGATGCAATTCTTCAACTGAGGTTCCCTCCTCCAAGATAACTCCAGTTTGTGTCAAATAGACAAAACTAACCATCAGAGACAATAATGTAGAAACATATATTTCTCAGCTCTGTTACAATTTAAAATTTATTTATGTTAAGTCTGTACATAAGAAATAAGAAATAACATATGTGGGGCTGGACAGATGGCTCAGTGGTTAAGTGATCTACTGCTCCTCCAGAAGACCTGAGTTCTGTTCCCAACACCCACATGAGATAGCTCATAACCGACTGTGACTCCAGCTGGCCTTCAAGTGCACCTGAAGATACATGGAATATATTTATACAGACATATACACATAAATACAAATAAAATAAATCTTAAAAAGTACATTATTGATTACAAAAAAAATCTACAATTTTAACAAGAAAACAAGACATTAAATAAAGAAGAACATCATAGAATAAATAGAAAAGATGAACAAAGGAACACTTGCCTTTGTTATAAAGTTAAAAAGGAAAGAAGAAGAGAGAAGGGGACATGGATAAAGATCTCAGTTCCAAGCATTCACAGATTATAGAATTGAAACTAGATTATACTGCAGACAGCATTATAAATATACAGCTACATACACTGCAGATGGCATCGCAAATGATGCAGCTGCATGCACTGCAGACAGCATCATAAATGCAAGCTACATACACTGCAGACAGCATCATAAATGCACAGCTACATACACTGCAGACAGCATCACAAATACACATTACATACACTGCAGACAGCATCACAAATGCACAGCTACATGCACTGCAGACAGCATCACAAATGACATGGCTAGTGTAAGAGCCAATTTGAGAATTTCTTATCAGTTTAAATATATACAATCCATGCTACTCAGTGAGAACATTTCTATGTGTTTATCAAGTAAGCCAAAACCCTGTGCTCCACACCAAATCCTACATGCATGGGGTAGTTGTAACAGTTTAATTCAAGGCACCCCCAAAAGTACAGACTGAAATGCCTCTGAGCGGGCAAGCTGTCCTCTGAGAGGCTCTAACCAGCAGCTGACTCAGACAGATACAGACATCCAGAGCCAAACAGTGGATGGAGCTTGAGGACTCTTAAAGAAGAATAGGTGGAAGGATTGTGGGCCCTAAGGGGATAGGAACTGCACAGGAAGATCAACAGAGTAAACCAACCTGAACCCTTGGAGCTCTCAGAGACTGAATCACCAACCATGGAGCATACCTAGCCTACACAGATCTACCTCCATGGGCTGGACCTAGGCCTCCCTGCACATATGTTGTAAATGTGCAGCTTGGTTTTCATGTAGGTCTCAAACACCTGGAGTGGGGGCTAATGCCAAAACATGCAGCCTGTATATGAAGTATGGTCTAGCTGGGTACCTCATCTGGCCTCAATGGGAGAGGAAGCACCTAGCCTCTCAGAGACTTAAAGTGGCAGGGTGGGGGATACAGGAGGAGGGGGTACTCAGAAAACAAGAGATGGGGAAGGATTGTGGGAGGGGGTGACTGGGATGGGTTATAAAGTGAATAAGCAAAAAAATAAAATTAAAAAAAAAAAAAAAAAAGAAATGCCTCTGAGCTAGGAATGCATGTGTGGCACACAATGTAACTAAGTGTAAGTCAGCCACAGGAAAGAAAATCCGTGACTCTGCCATGGAGCGAAAAATCCAGATGCAAAATGTAGCATACCAAATCTACACTGTGTGATCCACACACTGAAAAAGGCAAAGCTACAGAGGCAGAAACCATACAGTTATTGGTAGATGGGCTGCAGAGAGCAGTTATGCTTTGACTATGGGGAGGAAAGGGGACTGTTTAGGGAGGGATGCAACTGAACTCAGGTGTGTATGTATGTGTGTGTGTGTGTGTGTGTGTGTGTGTGTGTGTGTACTTGTGTGTGTACATGTATACATGTTCATGAAGGGGAGATACACACCTGTTTGTATTGAAGACAGAGGTCAAAATCAAGTGTCCTCTTCAGTTCTTTGTCATCTTATTTTTGAGAAAGAGTTTCACATAGCCTGGAGCTCACTGTCTTGGCAAACAAACCCCAGAGCTGCCTGTCTCTGTTACTGCCTCCCAGGATTGTGTGTGCACAGTGCTGAACAGCGTGGCTTTTTACCTAGGTGCTGGGGATTGAACTCAGCTCTGCAAGGTTGGCCAGCAAGCAATTCAGCATCTGATCTGTTTCCCCAGGCCCTGAATTCCCCTATGGTAATAGAAGAGAATGTGTATATTAGCCAAATTTACAGAAATGTACACTAAAAATATTTTATAATACAAAAAATACCTCTTGATGGTTAAATATTAAAAATAAACCATTAAAGCAAATATCACGAGTATTTAGATCAATCTTGGTCCTAAAAACCCACCCAGTATATCATGAACTTACACTTGGGTTTTCTGCTAAACACAAGTCTTGGTGAAAAGTTACTCATGTGGTTTTAGCCAAGTGCTACGCAGAAGGATTTGGAAGCTCTTGGATTGGAAGCTGATGATCAATTCCATAGAATCAATAATAGGAGAGAGGAGTATTATTAAGACAGTTAGAAAACGTACATAGCACAAGAAAGAGACAGAAGCTAGCCTAGAGAGTCCAAAGTGCCTGAATGAAGGGTTCATGACTTCCACAGAGAATCTTTTCAAAGAGCAACTGTCAATCCATCACCCAGCACCGACATGATTCACCAGAAGAAGCTTGAAATGTCTGCAGCTCAAGTTGGGACGTGACAGCGAAGCGAAACTGCGTAAACTTAACATCAATTATCACCTCCTTGTGTATCCACCTTGTCACTAGATGGAAAAAGATCATACGCAAAGGAGGGAGGCATTCTCCTGTGAAGATACTAAAAATGAGTCCCAGAAAAAGCTCCTGCTGACCTAAACCTCACCAGAAGCAGAGCGCCATCGGGAGCTTTTGTTTGGAGCAGCTTTGGCACAGTGGGATCCTGGGGGAGAGTTCCACACACCAGCTGGCCTCTTTCTTCACGGAGTGTTTGATGTGCGAAGGTTGTGCCTGGAGACAGTGTATTATGTTGCTCCCTCAGGAACAACATGTGTGTAGCTTTCCAGCCTCATTTGCCGACAGGTGTAAGCGTGCTGGGAAGAATCTAGTCAGTGCCTAGCTCTTGGTGCCAGTCTCCCACACCGCAGATAAACATGAAAAAGGATTCTTCTTAGAAAACGGTCAATAAATTATTTGTTGAGAGGATAAGTGGATGGAGGAAGGGATCAATAAGAGCAGAGCATGAATAAATGAACTAAGCTCAGTTTGTGTACTGGGGGCTGGGGCGGAATGATCATTAACCTGTGTAGAGCAGCTTCTTGGAAGAAAGCTCGAGGGCACTAACCCCTCAATCGAGTGTGGGTTTGCTGCGGACATGGCTTATTAGTGTCTGTTACCAGTTCCCAAGGCTGGAGCTAGTGTTGGAAACTCTTCTGTTTCTTCCCTCTCTGCTTTTCTCTTTATCTTTCTCTGTGACGAGTGTGACTTCCTCATTCAGTTTCCAGCGAGAAGATTCATTCCTCTAGGAGCCTGTAGCCTTTTCCTCTGGGTTTTATTTTATTTGTGTATGTGTTGGGATGGGGGGGAAGGGGTACATACACGTGTCTATCTTCCCGTGTGTCTGCATATGTGTGTGCCTGCTTGAAGAGGCCTGGGTTTGATGTTAAGTGTCTCCCTCAATTACTTTCCACCTTATTGTTTGAGAGAGGGTATCTCACGGAACCTGGAGCTTACGAATTTGGCTAGGCTTGCTGGCCAGCCGGCTAGCCCTGGAGATTATCATCCAGGTTCCGCCTTTCCAGAAGTGGATCTACAGGCATGTACCACCATGCCTGGCTTTTTTATGTGTCTCTTGGCGATCTAAACTCAAAGCCTCACGCTTGCGTGGCAACTGCTTTGACCACTGAGCCATCTTTCCACTCCCAAAGGTTTCTGTTTGATTTTTTTGTCATCCAGGAAAACAATAAAAGCACTTTTTTTTTTTTGAGAGCTAGCTACAGATCATATACACTAACTACAGTGTCATTTTCATATCTATGCCTTCAGATGCAATAAGATGAAACATATGTATTCTTTACTGTTTTACTAGTTTGGGGTTCCGACGCCATTTGTAAGGAAGCTGAGATAGAGTTCAACAGAGCAGACGCACAGGAGCTCCTGAGCTGGGAGCCTGTACCTTCCAGACAGTTATAGATCCATCATGTCTACAAAACACAAGCCATGCACTGAAACAAAGCCAGCGCCTGCTCAGGAAGCAGCAGCAGGGATGCCTACCAAACTGCACGCCCCCACTTTGACATCATCTGAAACTACTCCCAAAGAGAACTCTGCCGCACAGTTCTTGTGATCCATATTTTAAAAACTGAGAGGCTAAGGGAGTACTGACTGTGGTAGTCCATCAGAAACAGCTTAGTCTAGCTCTACTTAATATCTTTCTAGTTGCACTAATGTAATAAGGCATGAGCAGACGAATGATGTAGGGGAAGTTTAAGAAGCATGATGATTCCGCATTTCTCTCACTGGCTCATTCATTGTGAGCTGCAACTCCTTCCTTCCAGTTCCTCCTCCCTCCTGAAGAGCAGGTGCCTGCCACATACTTTCAGGGTCACCAAGAGGATATAATGGGAAAACACAGGGAACCTCCAAAAGGATGCTCCTGAAGAGGAAAACATTTGCATGCCATGCAGGCAATTTGATCTGCAAATATGCAGAGCTCTAATATGCTGACATCTTAAGCTGTTGTTTTGTTATTATAGACATTCTGTTACTCATTTTGTCAGCATTCTGGACTTGTTTGTTCATTTGTTTGTTTGTTTGGGTTAGATTTGAATTTAGAATATTTGAGACAGATATCATGTAGCCCATGCTGTCCTTGAACTTTGTATGTAGTTGAGGATGACATTGAATTTCTGATCCATCACATAAGAGTTAGGTTTACATACATGAAACCCCAAGGCTTGGCAACTTCCTGACTTGCATGAATTCTGTGGAATTTGTTCATGTTTCTTCTTACAACAGCTTAAAGAAGTGTTAGTTATAGAAGAAAAGCAAGACTGGAGAGAGAGGAGCTTCTCAAGTCACACAGATGACAGACAGGAAGTAACATAGGATTTTAACTGTATAATCTGGGAACAGACTTCAATCCTCTTATACCTTGCACATGTGTCAATCTTAAAATGTGATATATGAATAGAGATGCCCATGAAGGCTGAGGGACTACCTTCATGATATGGACTTTTAGATGGTATTTTCATTCCTAAGTGACATGGTGATTGGTGTTTAGAGAAGAACTCCAGCTCGTCCACAAGCACTCAGGACATGTATGTTACCTCTAAGTATGTCTGGCAACAGCAAGCCTCCAGGTTTCACCTGGACTAAAAGGGGGCCCAGGTGGTTTGCTGTTGTTCTAATTCTACAGAAGACAGAATCATGTCCCTTCCTATACAGTATGCCCAACTGACTTTGGGTAATTAAAATGAAAACCTAAGGATTTTCCAGAAATGGCCTTATACAATTCACCCCCACAGTGGACAAATTAGGACAGCTAATTTAAATTGCTATCTTCAAGACAGTTGTGGTACATGCCTTTAATCCCAGCAAAGGCAGGAGGATCTCTGTGAGTTTAAGGCCACAATGGTCTATATAGTAAAAGCTAGGTCAGCAAGCACTACAGAATTAAGAACTTGTCTCAAAAAAATGATCACCTTCAAATTTGCAAATAATTTTATTTAATAAAGTTTTTTAAAATTTGGCGTTTTCCAATTCCCCAGAAGAGGAAGCATTTCTAAATTTAAGAAATTCATGAACAAATGGTAAGTTATTTTTGAAAATGAGATTTTCTGATAAGCATGATCCAAAGTGGGTGGTGCAGTTTCCTATGTTAAGTTAGTACATCAGATAAACTTAACACCCTCTCATCTGAAAAGCCCCATGTAATGGTAAAATGTTACAGAAAAGCTATAACACTGTCAATTTCTATCAGTTAAAGTATTTCTCAACATTTACAACTTAAATATGTTTTTAATGACTCACAGAAGTATAAAAGTTGTATATATTAATGAGGTACTGCATGACTTGTGTGTTTTGTTATATATGTGTGTAGGTATATTCATGACATGATACACATGTGGATGTCAGAAGACAACTTTCAAGTGTCACTCTACAGCTTCACTTTGCTTAAGATAAGGTCAGTTGTTCTTTGGTGCTATATGTGCTAGTATGACTGGCTTGTGAGCTTCCGGGTAGACTCAGTGTCTATCTCGAATCTCACTATAGAGTCTAGGATTATAGGAGTATGCTTTGGTTTGACTTTATGTGAGCTCTGGGGATCAGAACTTAGGTCCTCCCACTTGTGTGGCAAGTGATTTCATCCACTGTGTCATCTCCTCAACCCCCATGTGATGTTTGGATACGTGTATGAATTATTTGATGTGTAAAGGGTTAAAACCTACTCAGTCTACTCAAGCATTTATCATTTCCTCTGTGGTTAAAAACTCAAAATGGCAGCTACGAATGGCGTGGCTGCTAAGAATATTGCTGCTCTTCTAAAGGACCTGAGTTCGTTGCCTGGAACCATGTTAAGTGGCTTACAACTGCTTGTAATTCCACTTCCAGGAGATTAGACACTCTTTTCTGGCTCTAAAGGTACCCACACACACCTATACCCTTGATTATCCCTTTGATTATCCCATGAATCAGCATTTTATGACCTTAGTCCCTTAAGTGTAAAGACAGAGCCACATAGCCAAAGCTGCCAAGTTCTGCTTATTGCTGGAGTGGAACATGGTCTTATTGTTCTATACATTATCACCAGCTTTCTGTTTTCCAACTCCTTCCCTAACTAAACTTAGCTATCCTGGAACTTGCTTTGTAGACAGATCTTGAACTCAGACATCTACCTGGCTCTGTTTCCTAAATGCTGGGATCAAAGGATGTACTACCATGCCTGAACTTAAGCTTTTCTTCACCTAGAACTTTCTGTGTCCCAGGCTGGCCTTAAACTCAGAGATATGCTTGTCTTTGTCTCATGGGATTAAAGGTGTGTACCATCATGCCTGAGCTTAAGTTTTCATTGCTACCATTCCTCAAGATCTGGATCAAAAGCCTGTGTCTTCCAGCCTCAAGACCTGGATCACAGTGTAGTGACTCCATTGTAGTTCATTCCAAACTGAAAGTCCAAACTATTCCTTGTTCAACTGCAAACACAAATAATAATCTTAGACTGATGATATCTTACTCAGAGATCACCATTCCCTAAATCTCTTTATCTCTTTTCTTAATAGCTCTCTGACAAAGTTAACTCATTAATGCAGTTGCCTCTGACCTTTCAGGTTCATGAAGGCACTCACACAATTCATATTGAATCCTTATATTTTGCATAGTTGAGAAATCCTGTAAACAACAGTTCTTACATTGATTTATATAGTCTTGAACTCATGCTTTCAGAATTCTTTCCCACAGCCTTAAGGGTTGTCTTGAAGGTCACAACATTACCATTTTCCTGAGGAACACAGACACATTCTTGCTTCCTGGAATCTTGCTGTTTCTGATTATCATGCAGTCATTAACCTTGGCAGGACAAACATTCCCTGATAACCTTGGCAGGGAGAGCATTCCCCAAAGGAGGAACAAAACATAAAGTATATACATTATTAAATAAACAAGCCTTACACCTACAACATCTGTCAGCACCCCCTGCAGGCTCTGCTCCAGGAGCAGGGACCAGTCACACTATCATTCCATGGCCATACCAGACCTACGTTTCATATCACTTTGTGCATATCTGATTTCATTTATACAATGTTCTCCATTCATCTCATCACAAATAACAGGATTTCATTCCTTCTTAGGGCTCATATTCCATCTAGTATCACTCCACATATTCTTTAGCCATTAGTCAATCACCTGACAAATATTGTTCCAATGCACATGAGAGACAGGTACCTCTTTGTAGAGGGGTAATTTCCCTACATTTGCAATAAAGGTCGGTTCATTGGGCAGTATGAAAGGTAGGCGGAGTGAGGAAGGGGAGGAGTGGGAAGGAGTGGAGGAGAGAAGATGGCTGCGGATGTACACATGTCTCTAGCAGTCTAAGGTAGTTATAATACTACGTTAGATAATTGGGCAACAATTCTAATTGTGAAGGTATCTTGTTAATTGAGCATTTCCAAATATATAAATCTATTGGATAATCCTTAACATTAAGAGTCTTTATTCTACCGGGTACCACAGGCTAGTGGGAATGGCCTAGGCTCAGCTGAGCATTGCGGACAGCGTGGTGGATTGGCAGAGCCAGCCACCACTCTGGTATCTCGTGGGTGCCAGGGCCTGTGCATCTAGCTAGCCAGAGCCCCAGTCAGAGCCAAGGAGCAATGGGAACAAGTCGCTGCCTGGAAACAAGCCGGGCGGACACTGTTTTTTTTTTTTAAACTCCACCCTTATAAGTGGCGCACCAACTGGGGGTGAAAATTCACTAGAAAATTAAACTATTCACCTGAGAGTTAAAGTTGTCCTTTTTTATTTTATTTTATTTTATTTTATTTTTTATTTAAATAATGAGTTTGTGAGCTACACCTCTTCAACATTTTGAGTTCAATTCTTCTTGTAAATGGCCAGTAGTGGTGTTTGTAGACCATACAGTGCCTATATTTTTAATTGTTTGAGGAACCTGTATAGCATTTCCCTAATGGCTATACTACCTTACACTTCCTCCAACATTGTCCGAAGCTTCCCTTTTCTCTGCGTAATCATCAATGATTGTTACCTTTTGTCTCTTGGCCCACAGCCATGATTATTAAAATAAGGTGGTGCTCATTTTGGTTTTGATTCGAATTTTCTTGAGTATTAATGATGTTGGATATCTTCTTTATAGATCTGTTTGCCATTTACATATCTTCTTTTGTGAAAGCTATTAGGCCCATTGCTCATTTTTTATTGCATTTTCTAATATGGGCAGTGGCCTCTTATGCCAGGGAAGCTATAAAGCTGAGCCCAATCACTTTCTACTGAAAGGGAGCAAAGCTTTAAGCAGGAGGAGCTTCAGCTAACGGGCTAATGAGAACTAGTCCTGACTGCAGAGGTAACCTAACTCCTCCATCAACAGTGGGCAGAAGGGTTTTCTTTAAATTGGAGTTTGACTAATGCTTGGTAATTGTCCACTAGTTCTAGGCATGGATTCAAAACATGTTTTTCTGCTTGATCTGGCATCCTGGCCTGACTTGGTCGACTAGGGCAGTGGTTTGAATTCAGGAACTTCTGATGTCATCATCATAATACAACATCCTGGTTCCATAGCTTGCTCTGTGCTTCATGATAAGGCTGAAGGAATTTCGGTGCTTGAATTGGTGAAAGAGGGTCAAGGAAACTTGGCTCTACCACCAGCCAAGTTCATCCTGTTACAGCCTTGCACGAAACATTTGTTAAATGATAAGATGAAGACATACAGAGCTGAGTCTGAGCCAACTGTTTTAAGGAAGCAAAGGGGATGGATAATGTAAAGAGAGACGCCAACGCTTTCATATCTTCTAAGTCACCACCAGCCCTTATTCAAGATAGACTCTGAGAAACAAAGAATGTTTTTTATTTGTTTTTCTTTTTTGTTTTTGTTTTCTGCTTTTGTTGTTGTTTTGAGGAATGTTTGATTTTTAGCTTTATTTATTTTGAAACAAGGGTAGTCAAAAATCTACAAAAAAAAAAAAAACAGTAAATAAAAGTTAAGTTTTAAGATAGTAGTTTGAAAAGGTAATTGTAGACTTTTCTTAAAAATGCCACATTTTTTCAATCTTTATTTTTGTTGTTGTTTTAATGCCCTCAATATTCTGTGGAGTAACCTGGCCAATTGCTGTCAAATTACACTTCAGAGATCTTATCTCAGAGCTAGTAGGAGACTAATCAGGCTTTGCTCTACCATGCAACCTAAGAAATTGTTCAAGTTGAAAGAGCTTTTTTGAATTTTCAATTGTTTCCTCCCAGGAAGACTGTTGGGTGGAGTTTTACATTAAAACATGGATATTTCAAAGAGCTCTGTCATGGGAATAACTTAAAAGAGCAGAGAAATATGGGTGGAATGCAGTAGAGGAAGATAGCCCATGTCAGCCTCTGGCCTCCACAGGCACATGTACCAACTGGTGTACACCCATATACATATGCTACACATACATGCTACACAAACTACCACAGACACACACATACACACACTCTATCCGCACACATACACATATAATATACAAGTATACATTGAATACACTCACAGTTTTCTTTTTGTTAAAAAGCTAACTGTAACCAAAATAGGAATCCTAAATGCCACTGTGGTGGTTTTAATGACAATGGTTCATATGTTTAGTTCTCAGTAGGTAGAACTGTGTGAGAATTGTTAGGATGTGTGGCCTTGTTAGAATTTCCACTTAATTGCACAGAAGATCTGCCTTGCATGGGGGCAAACTCTCCACTTCCTAAGTGTGACCATATTAGTCAGGGTTCTCTAGAGTCACAGAACTTATGGGTAGTCTCTATATAGTAAGGGAATTTGTTGATGACTTACAGTCTGAAGTCCAACTCCCCAACAATGGTGAGCAGCAGCTGTGAATGGAAGTCCACGAATCTAGCAGTTGCTCAGCCCCACAAGGCAAGCAGGCAAAGAAGAAAGAATCTTCCTTCTTCCAATGTCTTTATGTAGGTCTCCATCAGAAGGTGTGGCCTAGATTAAAAGTGAGTACTAACATGCCTGGATCTGGGACTTTCTTTGTCCCAGATGATCTTGAACTCAGAGATCTCCTTGCCTTAGTCTCCTGGGTTTCATAGCCACTGTGCCTCAAGATCTCCTTGCCAAGATCCAGGTCAGAAACTTGTACCTTCCAGCCTCAAAATCTGGATCACAGGTGAGCCTTCTAATTCTGGACTGTAGTTCATTCCAGATATAGTCCAGTTGACAACCAGGAATAGCCAATACAGTGACCTCATTCAGAACATGTCATAGACTAGAGGAAAAGTCAAATAAAACCAACAGTCCCAAAATTAGACAACAACTGCATCAGTACATTTTCAACATCAGCCATCATGAGTCATGAAGACAGTTTGTGACCTTGAATGAAATGAAGACGGCAGTTCCCTCAGTAGCCTTAGTGTGGAAAGCTAAGGTGTGGTTACCTGAGGTGTCAACTTAATGGGATCCACAATGACCTGGGAGACACATCTCTAGACGTTTCTATCTAACTGAAGGAGGGAAGACCCACTCTGAATGTGGGTAACTGTATTCCATGGCCTGGGCTTCTGGATTGAATAAAAAAGGCAAAAGGAGAGAATGAGCTGAGCCCCGACATGCCTCTCTCTGCTTCATGACTGTGGACCCAATATGAGCAGCTCCCTTATCCTTCCACCCACGTTCCACACCATGATGGACTGGTCATCCCTCCATCCATGCCTTCTTCACTGTGCTGGGCCAGAGCCTCAAACCTGCATTTTTCTCCTCTAAGGTGTTTATGTCAGATATTTCCTCCTCATTGCAGTGAGAAAAGTAAGCATAGCATCTTTTTGCATAGCGACTGAACATGCTTGTAGGACTGTCTGTCATCAAGGAGGGAAGCTTGAGAATTTACTGCACTGCAGACCCAGCTGATAGAGACAGTATGAAAGCTGACAAGGTATCCTAGGTGAGGTGCTGTGTAGGTGCACTTGTGTGTGTGTGTGTGTGTGTGTGTGTGTGTGTGTGTGTGTGTGTGCTACTTTATTATTTACAGGTGATACTTTGGGGCTATTTTGTTGGGTTCTTATGTCTACCACCCCTCCAAACCTTATTCCACCTTAATCCTTTCCAACACCCCTCCAAAACTAGGTAGGAAAGAAAGAAGGATAGAGGGGAAATAGGGTATAGGTCTCATTAGACAACTTCCTGCTGGTTAGTGGTGTTGAGTTCCTTAGGACAAGTCTAACCTTCATCATTAGGATATTCAATTTCTTCTTCTCATCTCCTTGCTTTCAACCACTTGACAAGACATGACAGGAACTAGCAGCAGGAGTAGCAGCAGCATCCTTGGGACAGGTGCCCGGCCCCCTCTCTGGTCTCTGGCATTTTCAAAATTTTGAGAATTCCAAATATCACACACATACACAGAAACTATCTGCAGCTGGCAAAAATCTCACCCCTGTCAGTGCATGGGCAAATCATAGTTACCTTCTGCAAAGCAGCCTCTTAGCCCATGCCTGGAATTAAAACAAAACATACTCACATAACATAACTTGGTTTTTAAAGAAACCAAAATTCTCATTAGAGTTCTAGAATAGAAAAGTCATGGTAGCTAAAGAAATTGGAATAAATGTCAGATCTGGTTAATGTCAGCACTGGTTAATTAGTTATAGCAAATGTCCCAGGCAAAGTGAAGAGGAGTTCTTCATTCTATTAGCTCAATGTTTCTTGGAATATAAAACTGTTCTAAAATAAAATATAATAGCTAATCCCCAAAATTGGATCATCCGAATCTGAAGAAATTATCAACATGCTCAGGAGGGAGGTTGAAGTCAGAGTGCTCGTCAGTTTCTGTTCACCTAATTAGATGGCAAATTACTTGAGATCACATTGTCCCTAATTACATGATGTTTAAAACACTTGTAAACCGTGTTCCTATTTGCTGTAAGGGTCTTGTATGTGGCATGAGGATTAGTTTGAAATGCAACAGCACAGATATCACTGTGGTCTTGTGTCTGATAGTTCACCCTTGTTTCTTTCAGCCTAGAGTACATGCAGTAATCACGAAGTGTTTGTCTTATGCCTTATGTGATGTCATATATGTCTTTGTGGTTATATTTTCTTGTCATTATGGATTGGCTATAGAATGGTCATTGTATCTCATTTAAAAGCAAACCCAATCTAAGGGAAAAAAAAAACCTTGAAAATAAGGTATTGTTCATTAGGGACTTTAACTCCCTCTGATACATCTTACTTTTTCCACCAGAGTTAAACTACATCAACATCATTTTTGTACAGCCTTAGAAAGAAAAGACTCAGAAACATTGATAGCTATGTTTGTTTGCTATAGCCATAAAGATTTACGGTTACTTTCTCATATATGTGTGGGAGAAGGGCCTGTATGGGGTCTACAGAAGCTGGGGGACAACTTCAAAGTCTCTGTGTAGCTGTGGGCTTTCTACCCATTCCCAGGTTCCTAGAGATAATGACTCTGAGACTGAATTACATATGAGTAAATGTCTTGGCTGTATTCCCCAACTAGCTCATACCTCAATATGAGTGCTACATGATTGGTTACGTGGTCCTCAGTTTCATGTGACCATCTTCCTCCATGACTGAGGCAAATTTCCCTTTCCTGAACCTATTTCCCAGAATTCCTCATTCCCCGCCTCTGTCAGATGCTCCACCCTCTAATCCTGCCTCAGCTCATTGGCCATAAACTTTTTTATTAACAGGTGAAGCTTCCATTAGTCAGCTTGTAATATATTTCTAAGTGGTTAACTTAAAATGTTATTTTTATTTTTTAAAAGCACTTAATTCAAAATTATAACTTATGTTTATATTTTTCCACTGCATGTTATAATCCCTTCAATTTTATAAAGGTTATTGAGAGACTGCGAATGAATGAGGCTAAGGACTGGGGATGTGGCTATAGGTAGAAAATGTGCTTGCGATGCGGGAGGCAGAAGGTACTGGGTTTGATTCCCAGATTCCCAACTCTAACAGAAAGAGAAGGAGAAAAAGAAGACAGGGGAGAAAGAAGGAAGGGAAGAGGGAGGGCAGGACAGAGGGAGGGAGGAAGGGAAAAACAAGCAGACAGAGAATCTAATACATGAACTTTAGCTTGCCCTTTCACCTGTTTGTCACTGAATAGAATCCAAAGTATCATCTGGAGTCTTTCAGAGTTAAGTCCATGTGTACTTACTAAACTCTGTACTAGTAAAACAGAAAGCGAACACTCACTCATTTTTCTCATTTTTTGTATTAGTTCTTTGAGAATTTTGTACAATGCACATTGATCTCATTCACATCTTTCTCCCTCCTCTCAGACTAACTCTTCTCCCTCCCCACCTAACTTTGTGCTCCCTTTTTAAAGTCTATCAAGTAGAGTTATACTGCCCATCTAACCTTGAAGGTGTGGCTTTCAAGAGAGGGCTGTCAACCTACGAGGAGCCATACCTTTAAAGAAAACAGTCAATCCTTTTCCCAACAGCTATCAACGGCCATGGGCAGGGTTTTGCTCCCATTTTGCTCCTCCTTGCAGGAATTTCGTCTGGCCTGATCTTGCAAAATATATACTCCTTGTTGGAAAGAAAAAGTGATACCAAATTATAAAATTATTGCTTCCTATCTAAAACTATTGTGGGGGTAGTGATGGTGGTGATAACGGTGGATGGGATGCTGGCAGGGGAGTGGTGAATGTTGGGGATGTGGATGGGGTAGTTGATGGTGGTGGTAGTAATGTTGATGATAGTGGAGGAGTGGTAGAAAGTAGTATTGGTGATATCGGTAGGAGTATTGATGGTGAGATAATGGTAATGATGGTTGTGGTGGTTTGATGGTGGTAATGGTGTAGTGTTGATTGACTAGGAGATATATAGCCTTATTGGAGGAGGTTCAGAGAAGAAGGCTTGGAGATTTCAAAGCCTAAGCCATTCTAGATTAGCTTTCTCTCTCTGACTCCTACTTTCAGAAAGGATGTAACTCTCAGTTACTGCTCTAGAGCCATGTCTGCTTGCCTGCTGTTATGATCCCTGCCATGATGGTCATGGACTCACCCTCTGACACTGTCAGCCACCACCAATCATCTCTTTCTCTGATAAACTGCCTTGGCCATGGTGTCTTATTACAGTAGTAGGAAAATAACTAAGACAGTGATGATGATGATGATAATGGCCCTGGTAGTGGTGGTGGTGCTGATGCTGGTGGTGCTGGTGCTGGTGGTAGTAGTGGTGGTCATGATGATAATGGCGTTGGTACTGGTGATGGTGATTGTGGCTTCTGAGCCATATTCATCCCAGTTTCTCACTCTCAGAAGGAAAAGATTAACATCATTGACTGGCAGCTATCTGGATGTCCCTGGTTGCTACTTAACCCAGTCAACATCTCTCCCCCAAGACTACTCTCTCGGGATGTAAATCCAATTGTAAAGTCCAGTTTGAGATCGAATTCTCTGCTTTGTGAAAAGAGTTTGTGATGTCTTCAGCAATAGGGTCTTACCACCCAGTTCTATGTGGGAGCTGACATCGGTGGCCTGTACTGTTCCAGAGGCCTCGGGCCCCCTGACCAACAGCTTACAGGGATTTTCACTGAATGCCACATGGCCTCTGGAAGCAGCTTTATCCACTGTCTCAGTTGTTTTTCTGTGGCTGTGATGAAACACTCTGACTAAAAGTAACTTACGGCAGAACAGCTTCTCTGGGCTTCAGTTCCCTGTGGTAAGAGTTCATCACAGCAGGGAAGCTTGGCACCAAGTGACAGCATGGCAGCAGGAGCAAGAAGCTGAGACTTCACATCCTCAACATCAAATACAAACTAGAAGTAACAAGAAAAAATTCCTTTTCCAAACCTGCCCCTAGCGATCTAATGCCTTCAGGAGACTTCATCACCTTAACTTCCCCAAATAATGTGACTCACTGTGGAAGAAGCATTCAAATATCCCAAACTATGGTGGGGGGGGGGGAGGCATTTCTCATTCAAGTCACCCTTGTATGTCTACTGATAATGATATTACTTTTCCTTAAACAAAACAAAACAACCCCCCTACCCC
>JAJTUV010002081.1:0-257620 GCA_021653895.1 Mastomys natalensis | reverse complement strand
AAGGTTAAAGAATGAAAACCCATGCCTGTAAGATGGCTTAGACCCCTCCTCCAGAAGAATGACAGCTGAGGCTGACCCCTGCCCTCCATGTGGAGGTGCACCAGTACACCTACACCATACCCACACGCTGGCAACATACTAGCACACGAGCTCACATGCCAACACACCGTACATACACATATACACATATGCACACACTAGCACACAAACATACTCCAGCACATACCCCACACATATACACACACACTAGCATACAAACATACCCTAGAACATACCACACACACACAGCAGCACACACCACACAGACACACTAGAACACAAACATACCCCAGCATACATCATATACACATTAGCACACAAATATACCCAAGTGCTTATGCATGCACTTGGGTACACACACTTGTATGCACACACACACACACACACACACACATACCTTGGCACACACACATGTACACAGAAACATGCATATATCCATATACACACAATTCATACATATATATATACATACATATGTGTATATATTATATACATAGTATTATATACATAGTATTATATAGTTATAACTATATATATATAATACTATCTTTAATAACCCTAAGATACAAGTTCCCATCTAACAGCCATGCCCAAGCATTACAAAGAATACTGTTTGCCCAGCCTCAGCCAAGCACTGGGCTCGATGCCCTGTACAGCACACAAAACAGCCATGCATGTTTTCATAACTTATAAAGTAATGTTAACTGTAATTTGTCTCAACTCACTATTTAAACAACACAAAGGAACAAACATAACCAGGCCTCCCTAACACTGTGTTCCCTGTAGACTGTCTGAAAATTTTCAGAAAAAAAAAATTGTGTATACAGAATACTACAGACAGTATTGTTTGACGTTATGTCTCCAAAACTGCCATGTAACAACTATTTTCATATAGCATTAGGTATTTTGAGTAATCTAGAGATAACTCGAAACCTAGTGAAACTGAGTGTTATGCGTATGTACATAGAGTGCTGTTTTATGAGAATGTGCATCTGTGGACTGGGCTGTCTCTGGGGAGTCCTGAGACCAACACCCAGTAGATTTCAAGAAGTGATTTACTAAGTTTCCATTTACCATCCCTAAAGGATTTCAAAAGCAGCCCTCTCTTAACAAGTAAGCCTCCCCTGTGCATGGTGAAACAGTGGGGCCTCAGGATCTGCTCTTTCCAGTGAGGCTTCTGTACTACAGAGAGGTAGCTGGCTCTCAGCTCAACGTCCCTGGGTGCTGAAGGAAGGGATGCACGATGCCTAAATGATGACTTTACAAAATCAATAAATAACAAGAATAACCAAAATCTTCTTTTTATCTGGAATTAATTCAAATTTAATGTCATAATAATGCTTTGCTCTTGTGAAACAGGAAATCAGGGAAGCAAATATAAGGATAGAAGAAGTTATGTGCGTTTTATAATCAATGGGAAATGCAGCTGCGAGGTTCCATTGTTAAGTACTTGCCATACCAATATCGAGGTCTCAACTCAATCCCAGTGCCTAAGAAGCTACGTGTGCTGGTGTGTGCCGCTAATCCCAGCATGGGGGCAGGGGGAGACGGGGGAGAGGTCCTTCTGGCTGAACCTCAACTGGTCACCAACAGAAGGACCCCTCCTTCACTTACGGTAACCTAGGAACCATGAACCAGCAACCTGTGTGGGATTCGCTTACTCTACATGGGCTCAACAAATGTGTTTAAAATAATTTGTATCATAATTCTAGACTATACCACTATGGGCTGAATGTGCATGTTTCCCCTAAGATCTATATGTTAAAAATCTGTATACTTGATGTCACTGGATTATGATGTAGGGCCTTTGGCAAAAACTAGATTGTTGTTCTTCCTACGGGGTTGCAAACCCCTTCAGCTCCTTCAGTCCTTTCTCTAACTCCTCCATTGGGGTCCCCATGCTCAGTTCAATGGTTGGCTGTGAGCTTCCACATCTTTATTTGTCAGGCTCTGGCAGACCCTCATAGAAGCAGGAGGGGTGGGGGTGGGATAGGAGATTGCAGAAGGGAAACCAGGAAAGGGGATAATATTTGAAATGTAAATAAATAAACTAGATTGGAAGGGTGAGACTTTCAGGAACTAGATTAATGTGTCATGGAAAGAGAATAGAGAGCTTGCTGGTCCTCCTTCAATCACGTACAGGCACTGTGAGAGTTGAGTGGTATATAAACTGGAAGAAGCCCCTCATTTGGCCAGGTCAAGCTGGGGAACTCTAATCATGTGATTTCAGCCTCCAGAACCATGAGAGACAGATTTCATTGTTGATAAGCTACACCATCTGTGAGGATTTGTTATCTAAAGCCTAAGAATGGATTCTCAATGAGGAGAAACTCTAGCTCACTCCAGGTCATATATACGTGCCCCTGTCACTCCAGTCCCCTGACCACACTACTTACAACAGCCAAAACATAAAGCCCAGCTCCACTAAGACTGGATACACCCAGCCATCGCTCTGCTTGACTCCTGTCACTCTTCCTTCCTCAACACTGCACCCTTCAGGCCCACTGCACGAGTTCTTTATACACTTGTACCTGTGTATCTGCATGCTTACATACATACACACACACATACTCACACAAATATAGACATACAACACACTGTGATTGAAATTATACATTACATAGGAATGGTTCCATTGAAAAATAATTACTCTTCTTAATCATTTCCAATTTCTCTCCAAGACCCCACATTATTCTGTCGGTTCTCCATGGCTATGAGCATCATGCATAAGCAAGTCCTCCCCAGTTAGAGAGCAGAGTCTTTTACACCTACTCAGAGATGAGTAGAATGCCCGGCTCTTATTGGGAGGAGTATAGGCCATGGGTATGGGAAGGTTTTTATTATTACTATTATTAGTATTACTATTACTCTTATTAAAAACTCTCTAGCAAGATAGAAATTTAGCACTAAATCAAAAACCAAGATTTTCTTTTTCTGACTTCTACCCCTCTACTTTCCTTTCTTCTGATGATGAAAAACGACTTTCCTAGCCATTTGGAAATGCTCATTTTCTCTGGGTAGCTTGAAGACAGGAAAAACTGTGGACCACTTGCCTGATCCCATGTATGTTTTTGATTGCATAGCTTATTTCTCGTCTCAGTTCTTTCTCATTGAACTCCATCTGCAGATGCAAAGCGAGCCACGGTTATGACACTTAATTCTTTTTGGATAATATTATTGAATAGTATAGAATGAGGATAACCTGACTGTTATTAATAAATGGATACTCATGTCTTCTGTAAGCTAAACCCAGATGGTCAAAACATCTGTTTATATGGAGTTCAAGGCCACATGGAACACTGGGATTTCTGGAAGTTCCTGTGGATCAGAGGTTCTTTTTTAACTCTGTTATATATGGGGAGTGCTGTGTATAAGGAATACCTCCTGGACATAAACCCAGGCACTTGTTTGAAACATAGAATTCTTTTTGCTGAATGGACTAAAGTGGAAGCCACAGGAGAACGCATAAATGAGAGTATCTTCTGAGGGGTGGCCATGACACAGCTGTCTTTTCTTTCTGGCCATTTTAACCACCAAACCATGAGACCACTTTATAAGAGGAAATTAATAATAGCTTATGAAGCCAACACAGGATGCACTGCTATATAAATATTTCCCAGAAGTCTTAGGCACTACAAATCTACTTGGAAGTAGGATCAAAGTGTCATGGAACTTAGTCCCGAAAGGCACATCCAGAGAACACCGAATCCAGCTTTGACGGGGATGCAGCCGTTCCAGCCTCGCTCTCTGTCCATTTCCTCTCTTATGCTCTACATTTCAGAGAAATGACTTTCCTCAAGCCTCTCTTATATGCTGTAGCTTCAGGGTTCAGAGCCTTTGTCATTCCTTTCTTTGTGTCATGAACATTTGCACCCCTTTCTCACCTCTTCCTGCTTAACTAGCTACCCATCCTTCCAAACTCAGCTCAGACGGCAGGCTCCCTTGCATACTTGGGCTGGGATTCATGTCTGTGGGTGGTGTTTCCATAGCACCCTGTGCTGAAGTTTGTCACTTTACTTAGCACATTTTAATAAAATGATCTATTTATCCACCTTCTTCCCACACCAATACATAAACATCCGCCTCCTCATATTGAGGCAAGTGGTGCAGCCCCTGAGCTACTCAGCTGCCTTACTGAGCGATCAGTCTTAGCAAACGCAAACAACTCTCATTTCCTTCTTACACACTGACACTTTCCCTCAGTTCCCTCATCTGATGGGCACCATCACTCACTCAACGGCAAGAGACAAACCTTGGTGAGTAATTTTGAACCTTCTGGTTTCTGTCTCTTGAATCGATCCAAATCTGTCAACCTTACCCCTAAATTCCCACAGTCGTCTGTTTCTCTCCATTCTTTCTCGTTACATCATTTTGACTGAGAACCTTTAAAAATGTCCATTTCAGAGCTTCCTCCTTGTGGAAGATCCCTTCCAAGACCATGTGCCCAACCATGTGTTTGTAATTTTGCTTTCTTTGTCTCTAATGGACTCCTGAGATTACAGAAGCTTTGAGCAGAAAACATGGTCCATCCATTTCTGGTCAGGCTCTCCTCTTCTTCACCATATTCACTGCTTGCCCCTTGACGATCCAGCAGGCACAGTTCTCTTTGGAGATGATCAGCCCAATTAGATAATAAACCCCTGTGTAAATTCCTCCTCTTGCTTTCCTTTGTGAACTATGAACAACTGTAGCCAGGATAGCCCTGCATGCATAGCTTCTTCCCTAAGTGAGCCCCTCCCCAGGACTTTTCATAACACTTATGTCTTTGTGCTGTGTTGGACACGGATATTATGCCCTTCACTCAGAGGGAACCTATCTAAATATCCCGTGGAAAAAAACTTCTGCATCATGTCACCGTAACAACACTTGAATTTTTCTTATGTTGTTTACTTTTTTCATTTTCCTCACTAGATAAATTTGACCTATTTTAAATTAGACAACTAATAAAGATCATGAAAAACTGAAGTATTATTTCTTGAAGTAATCCTTATGAACTCACTGAAATCAGAAAAGAATATTTTGAGTACAAAGGATTCTATTCCAAGGACTCTGATGGTCCTGTGATACATCACAGTACATCAAGAGAGCTTCAAGGGAGAACAGGGAATGAGGTGGGACAAAGGGAGAGAAGAGCATCGGTTACAAACCTTCACTATCTCAAAAGGAAAGCGTTCGTGGAAAATGCGATTGATCTTAGCACCGCCAGAGAGCTCTAACGTGTCTACTTGATCCCCCGACCCTTCGATTCTCTTCTCAAAGTCTACAGCAAACTGTTGGACCATCCTAGAATTGAGAAAAAGAAATAAACCGGAGTTAAAAAGTTAGTTCACAGGGCTCTCCTGCCCTTGCCTGATCTCACTAAGGGTGCCGATCAGGCTCCTTTCCTGGTGTTCTTAGTGACACCTGCTGGTTAAGTTAGCACTGTGCATCATTCGGCTGTGACAAGGCCATTGCAGGAACAGAAGATTTATTTTACACATTTTAACTAGAGTAAATATTTTAAGTATCGTTCTCTTTAAATGTGTTCTATCCATTGTGATTATAACATGAAATAGTATCTAAGGAACAGTTGGATTTAAAAAGCTATATAATAAATCTTAAGTAGACTAGTCAAGTGAGCCTCCACTCCCTGTGACATCATACCTGCCTACTCCCAGCTCCTGCCACTGAAACACCCACACACAAGCACAGCCACACACCTACAAACACATCTACCCAACCAAATCCCCCCCACACACAGCAGAGCCACACACCTACATACACATCTACCCACCCAACTACACACACACACACACACACACACACACACACACACACATGCTCACACACACACACAGCACAGGCTCCTTCTCTCCCTCCGATACAGCACCTCAGTCTATCCTCCTCATCCTACAACTGTGTGCTTGGTGTTCTAAGGGTGGCCAGAGCTTCAAAAGTCATCAAGATACAATTTCCCCTACCTTCAGATGTCACAGTTCATAGGAGTTCCTGGCCTGCATAGTCAATCGTGTGCTGGATATATATTTTCTCTTAGCTGTCTCAGATCAAAACACCTGAAACATGAACTGCTGAAACTGCTTCCCTTCTGTCAATCTGGAGCCTGCTGATGCCCTCAGCTCAGCTCAGCCCTCAGCAACCCCTTCTTGAGTTACTAAGGTACCTCTAGGCTTCCATCTTGATTCTAGGATTCCGTCTAGGACAGACCCTACACTGACACAGCCACACAAACCTGCCATCACAGACCCCTCTAAACCAGTTCTGGTTTGCTTTTCAGTGGGTTCTCACAGTTTGGTTTAACTCATCATTGTAGGATTCTTTGTGCTGTGGCCCTGGCTGTTCTTGGGGCTGAGCTCTTGCTCGGTGACATGCACCATCCAATCCAAACCTAAAGAACCTACTGTTCGGTCCCCAAATGTACCATATCCCTATGTTTTTGTATGTACTTTGAGTATTTACAGCACCATTGACTCCATCCCTTGCCTGGCTAATTTCCTTCTGTTCTCAGGACTCAGTTCAAGTCTTAATTCTTCTGAGAAACCTATCATGATAGTGATCCTAGGCTCCCACCATCATCAACCACTGCCCAGATGAAGGGATCCTCTGCTTCTTCAGCCTATTTCTAACAAAATACTTATCAGACCACATCACCACTGCTTGCTTCCCTGTCAGTCACTCCCTGGAGGGCAAGGGCATGCACTGTAAGGCAACATATAAAAAATGCTTAATAATATTTGTCCTGTGAATCAATTAACTTTCTTAAGCCAACTGGTGACAATAAAGAGAAGAAAGAAGTATTCCCATTTGTGATGGTCACTTGATTCAGAGATTCGAATTCTGACATACTAGAGCTACTACTATCAAACTCAAAATCTAATAGAAAAATATTTTCAGATCTTCTGAAACTTGTATATTTTTATTGTCAAAAATTGATAGGATACAGTGGGTTACAGTAATTTCAAATTATTTAGCCATGCTCAAGTATCTTCTATTTTTAATGGTTTTTGTTAAATGCCTAGAAAGCTGTGGTATATACATTGAAACACTAGAAATATTTACAATATTCACCTCTGTTAATTCTTCCCATAACCTCTACTTGGTGGTATTGGAATAAGCATTCCCTGAGTCCACTCTATTTCTTACCTTCCTCCTTAAACCTAACTTATACCCTCATACTTCATGGCTGTGAGCATCACTTTTATCTAGGAATTAATGCCTCTCTTCACATGTACCCAACTTCTCCTCTGGGCTCCAACATTTTCTACTTACGATAAACAGCATTTATTATCATCCTACAGTGTGTAACACAATTCATCATTTATATGCTTGTCTTGATGATCCTCTTCCTAAGTGCAAAGTGTGATGATCATTGTTGACTGCATGGTAGGTAATGCAGAGCCAGAGTCTGAGTACAGTGCATGGAAAGATGGCAGAAAGAAGAAACAAATAAACGTGTCAAGAAAGACAGGAGCATACACAGAAACAAGACGAATCAACAGGCTAGTCAACAATCTAATGGTAGAATATTCTGCAGTCAAGACCCATGAAATGACAGAGGCAAGGACCAGTCTTTGCGTCCTAGCTTCAGATAAATGTAGAGATAGTGATGTATGACCTCAATATAAATACATTTCTTTTCTGTATAACTTGGAGAATTTTTATAAGCATTTAACTGAAGGCAAGAAGAAACAAACTTGGACGTCATTCTACTCTTTAAAAAAAAAATTCACCTTTGTCATGGTATTGTTTTAAGTGAAAGGCAGCATGATGTAGTTAAGATGCCACTGAAACTATTTGAATATCTGCAAATCTGATTTTTTTAAGAAACTGAAAAACCACCAGTTCAGTACCGTTATGACTTCTGATCAAAGCAAGAACCATAGTATGCATTTTGATGCATCCTTTCACATTTGGAGGAAGATTATGTCCCCTACTCTTTTCAAAGAGCTGAGACAGTACTGTAATGTTAGATCTATGACTGTCTGAATGAACGATGAAGCTCAAGTTGTAAGAGGACCATACATAAGTCATTAGGTTGACAAAGTAGCCCCAGTTTACAAGAAGAAATATGTCACCTTCACTGAGTGGATACAGCAGAAAAGTGCTAATGGCATTGCTGTCTATGTGGGTGCTCACCCCAGGAGGCTGTGATCACCAGGCTAAAGCTAGACAACAGTGGGAAAATGTTGCTAGAACAGGAAGCCAAATCTTACCAAGTAAGGAAGAAATAAGACAAATATAAGAAAGAAGCTATTGGAAAGTGTAGTGGCTCAGAGGTCCTTGTGCACACAGATAAGGACTGGAAAAGCCAGGAAAGTTAAACATGAAGGCTTGTCTCTTCAAAGGAAGGAGATGTTTGCCATTCCACACAGAATGCTGGGAAAGGATTTAGTTTATGACCTGGTGATCTTTTGCTATCTGTAGGGCCAGGCTTCACCCAAATATTATGTCTGTTTATCCCAGACTTCCCACTGCCCCTAAATCTTAAGCATTGCTTCTCAGTTCATAAAACCCATCCTTATGAGAGACATCACTTGTAGTTCCCAACAACAATACAGCCTGGGTAACTTCTGCTATCTTAGGGCCAGGCTAATGTTGACTTCCACGGGCATTGTGTTTACCTCAGTCATTCTCCCAAGACCCTTATCCTTATCTTGAGCAGTGTTCCTGACTCAACAGAACTCGTCTTTATGGGAAAGGCCATAGATAATATATACTTTGAAATGAGCTTCCATGAAGTTTGGCCCAACAATACTAAATAAGTCAGACTGGACCAAGTTTAATTCTTGTCTCTCCTTATTGCCAGCCATGAAGCTTACAGGCACACACACACACACACACACACACACACACACACACACACACACACACATCCACAGTGTAAAGACACAGGAAGAAAGGAATCTTACATACTACAGAGTGGTTGAATGAAAAATAAAGGAATTAAATTTTGCTTAGAGGTACAAGAAATAAAGGTGCCACAAAATCAGCCAGGGAAATGGTTTTGTTGCTAAAATGTTTCCATGCAAATAAGAGGACATGAGTTCAGACCCCTAGCACCTACATAAAAAGCCAGGCCCAGTACCATGTACCTACAATCCCACTATTGGAGCAGGGAAGATAGGAGTCTCTCTTGGATTTATTAGCTAGACTAGCTAAATTGATGAGCTCCTGGTTCAGTGAAAGATACTGTCTCAAAAATTAAGGCAGAGAGCAATTAAAGAAGATATCCAATGTTACCCTCTGACCTACACACACAGACCCTCACATACATGCATGCCCACAACAACACATGAGCATGTACATATATATGTATATGTATATATGCATATATGAAATAACACACAAATATAAATAAATAAAATAATAGTACTTTAAGAGATATCAACTATCTTCATTGATAGATAACTCGGGTGTGTAGGGATGCTAGATCTTCCAGTTGAGACAGACCTAGTGCAAGTTGATGCACATGGATGAAGAGATAAGTAGGGTCTACAGGGATCAAAAGCGAGATGAAGAGAGGCAGTGTTCTCTGCTATTGTACCTTCAAATACTCCAAGGATAAAGGAGGGATGAGAGGATCATGAAGATGGACACATCATGAAGGCATAAAAGCCCTGCTTGAGTTTTTAATGCTTGAAGTTTAAATTGCCATATTAAAATCATTACCAGAAAGGGAAAGGGAATGGAAATGTAATCGCTTTTAAGTCAGCCTTTCATTCTCCTGAGATACACACAGGGACAAATCATGTGAAAATTGGAAACAAAGATAATAAAGCAACATCTATAGATTTAGTTATAAAATATAAAAGATATGCTCATCTCTATGGACTTCTGAGGCTAAGGGAGAAAAACCCTGCTGAGTTATCACTGCTGGTTATGCTCCCTGACTGAATCCATAGAGATGGACAACTGGTTAACTTTGTAATAACAATAAAATCAGCAAGTGTTCCTTGTGAAAACAGAATGATTCAAGGGTTACTGTGCCACACACAGAACCTCAGCTATGCTCCTTGTTGCTTCCAGAAAGCAACATGACGAGCATACACAGGTCAGGCAAGCAGTTTCAAAGGAACAGAGGAAGAGAGAGGTGACCCACTGCAGTAGCGCTTTGGTCTTCCTTGTGGGGTCTTCCGGCTTGAAGTTTTTGAAGGCTTCTACTTCGTGTTCTATGGAGAGCAACTGCCCCTGTAGCTTGTTCCTGAAGTTGGGTAGAGTGTCTCGGATATGGTTGGTAAGTTGCTAAATAAAACACAGCAAAATCAGACATGTGTATAAGCATAGAGATTAGTGTATAAGGCCATCTCCTTCTGGATCCATAAATAACACCCCAGCCTTAACACACCCAAATTAACTACCTGATTGTTACAGTTTGAATCTGTGGTGTCTTCAAATACCCAAAAGCTTGGTCATCAACCTGTCGGACTATTGGAAGGTCATTAGAACACTTAGGATATAGGGTTAGTGGGAAGAAGTTAGATTGCAGGAATCATGCCCTTGAAGGCCATTGAGACTCTGGTTCCCTCTTCAGCCTTCTCTGCTATGAAGGCCCAGCACAGTAGAATCAGATGACCATGGACTGAACTCCAAAAAGAGGAGCCAAAATTAGTCTGACTTCTCCTGCAGGTGTCCAACTTCCCAATAATCTGGGAACGTGAGAGTTCATCTACTTAACTAGTTACTCACCAAACATTTTGGTCACCCATCACAAGCTCTATTGTGTCACTAAGTTCTCCGCTCTCATCAACATCTCTCAAAGCTACTAGCCCTGACAAAGACCAAGCTAGCACATTTTTTTTTCACTTTCTTATTTACTAATCTCCCCAATTTTAATCTGCATGGTCTACAATTAATCTTCCTGCCTGTGATTTGAATATTTCTTTAAACTCACCAACCTGACCCCCTTTTTATTTTTATCAGGTCTCTTAAACCATTCTCTCTGCTTGGGATAATAGCAAAAGTTCTTAACTCACTCTTGTGAACATTAGAGGCCCTAGCCACTGTCTGCCTTCCCAGCTTCATCTCTTTCCACTGACACCCCCTCCGTGTCTTCCAGCCGTGATACCGGTCCTCTCAAACCCTCAAAAATACCATGCTATGTTCCATCTCTCCCATAACAACTGTTCTTTGGGGTCACAGCATTGAATCACTAATAACGGTTATCCTAATTTCTAACAAAGTGAAGATATTTGAAGTAACAGAGAGTGCCTGTATAGGAAAGGAAAAACCTTCAGAACAAAATCCAGTCAAATTTCATCCAACAAGAATCCAATTATATTCTAACTTACTGATTGATCACTGGCAACCTAAATAGGTGAATTGTGCCCTTCAGGTTTTCTACTATTCAAAACCTACTTTATTTCTAACATTATGTTCCTAAGCATATTAGTGAACTTTCCCTAAGACACCTTTCAATCTGTTTATAGTTTATTTAGGCCAATGCAGGCATGGAAGTAGTAATGTAGGAAGAGTTACTAGCACTGGCTACACTGGTAGAACAATACTGTGGTTCTTACATGACCGACTTGTGTAGCTGTTTAAAATGTGTTGGTGTCTTAAGCGATACAGCCCGATGCTGCCCCGTGGCTTCTAAATGCTCATTTTCCCTTGATTAAAAATCATGAATTCTATGATAGTCTGTTACATCACTTAAAAGTATACTATTGGTCTTTATTTTCTAAAACGTCCTCAGTTGTTTTGTCCAAGTAGTTCAGATACAATACCAGCTACTGTTACCATGACAACTTCTCTGATTCCTGCAAGGAGCCAACATTAGGTCATTTATGACTGACTCATTGGCAGACCACATTCACAAAGAAGAGTTCAAATAGAAACTGTTAGGATATTTGTGACAGATGCTACTCACAATGCAAGTCAATGCAATGGAAACTCAGGAAGGAAGCCTGTATTCAATGACTACCCATGCTTGCCAAGATGTTCAACTCCCTTACGGAAAGAAGATATGTAAGTAAGTGTACTGAGGACTTCCGGGAATGATGTATGTGATGCACAGAAGAGGGTAGGCTGAATGCCAATTCCAAATCTATTTATTTTGAGTGAGTGTGTTATCTGGAAAAGATGTTTTAGGTTAGTGAAAATCAATGATTACTTCATCAAGATTTATGGTTTCAATATTTTAAATTAAGAAACCAATAAAAGTTTAATAAAACCATAAAGCAGTTAATGGAAGAATCTAACATAGCCATCATGGCTGGACATTTGAAACAGATCCTAAGAGACGACCTTGTCAGAGCTGTGTTAAGTTTAACTTAAGAGACTGCATACTGTGAGTAAGTGAGTGCATGCTCACACGAGTGTCTCCGATTTACTCTTCCTAAGTCAGAGTGTAGTTTTCCTTTGGAGTCTATCAACAATACTGAGGTGGATTCATTTCAATGAGAATGGAAAGTGTGTGGATCTAAACAATTAATGTGAAAAATTATTATCAAAAGCTGAGTGAATCTTACCTGGGCAAAATAAAGTTTTATAATAAGAAATGTTCATTCTGGTAATCTAGTCCTTTTATAATCATACTTATTGCTTAAAAGAGTAGTTTTACCTGATTCAGGACCTTCTGGAGGTGTGGGGTCCCCATACGATCAGCAATGTGTCTATACGCCGGGTGAGAAAGAAAAAATTTCCTTTCTGCCAGCATAGCCGCCTTGATGTCTTTCTTTCCATCTATGTCTTTCTGGCTTCTGTTGACCACCCCCACGTAGCCTGAAATGACACACAAACCCATGGGGTTTGGCACACTTCCTGCCGTTTATTGTAGAGAAACATCAAGGCTCTCTAACAGGCAAAATTAGTTTTAAGGCCTAAAGCCTGCATCTTCTTACAACTTTCCATCCAAGACCTCACTGTTCAATCCATGCCACTGGTTTGGCTATTGATAGATCATTGACATCAACAGAATAGTATCCTTCACCTTCTAAAGCTCTACACACTTTTTAAGAAACTATATCTCAACTGTTATATCATATAGCAGGCAAGTAAATATCAGACTTAGAACAGTGTATATTTATGTAGCCCATGATGAATATTTATAACCTTCCTTTGAGCTCCTTCCTTTCCCTGCTTTCCAATTCCTGTTATTTTAAGACATAGTTCTCTTCTTGAAATGTTCTTTAATACAACACTTGGAGCAGCGTGCCATTACATATAAAGTATAGCTAATAATAAATCATTCCCTTTTAACAGAGGAAGAAGTAAAGCCAAGCCTCCCTGTGTCTTGCCAGTCATTTCTCTGCCATGTTATAAAAGGCAGGCCTGGAGGAACCGCAGTACATTACCCCTGCGAAGAGGCAGCAGCTTGTTCTCTAGCACATCCCTGGCATCCGTTCCTTCATCCATGAGATCCAGCTTGGTGATGACGCCAATGGTCCTCAGACCTGTTTCATAAACAAACACATGTCTCACTATACGAGTTTGCAAAAAGTCTAACCAATTCTAGGGACTTAAGTGTCTCAGCACTACATGTAAGGCTCATAATTCAGGCCCTTTTCATCCCTGTCTCTCTGCAGCAATTTTGGCTTCCAGTCTGTGGTCACACAAGTCTACTGATTATCTGTGTAATGAGGGGAGGTGCTTACAAACCCACTTATCCAGGAGATAATTTAACATCCAAGAGAGAAAATCAGCCATATCACAAAAGTACTTCTAAATACAGCCATGTTTCACTTAATCACAGTGATGTATTCTGAGAGACGTGTTAGGTATAGAATTCATCACTGCATGATGCAATCATCATGGAGTGTATTTATGTAATGTAAGTGGCACAGTGTAGTGTATCAATAGGGCCTCCTGGTGTAAGCAAGAGATGCAACTAGCCTGAGATGTGAGACTGTAGTCGGCCTAAGTGGGATAAGGTTTTATGCTTGATATGTGTGCATGCACATGTGTGTAGGGGTATGCACATTCGTGTGTGTTCATACATGTGGACAACCAGAAACAACCCCAGGTACTGCTCTTAGGGGACCATTGACCTTCCCTCTTTTTCTCTACCAATAAGCTCTCTTGTTGGCCTAGAACTAAGTAGGCTAAGCTAGTCAATCCACAAGTCCCAGGAATTCATTTATCTCTGCTTTCTCAGCACTGGGGTTGTAAGCAAGCACACAACACAATGCCTGGTTTTTTGCATGTGAGTTTTGGAGCTCAAACTCAGGAATTGTGAGGCAAGGCATGTGCCCTACCAACTGAGCTGTCACCCAGTCCCTCAGCACTTTTTATGACTAGGAGGAGAAAGAAAATCGGTCTTAGTAAATAAATCAGTAACACAGTCATCTATTACCATTACCAAGCTTTGTGTGACTACATGATTGAATGTGTGATAACTTCCTTACATTGACAGAGGAGTGGCCATCTCCACAGCAGTATCACCACAAACTTGAGGAAGGAGTTTCACTGTGGTGTTTTGAAGGCAATGATGTCCCTGGGCTCTAAGAATTTTTAAGTTCCATAATGATCTCACATGACCACTATCATACATATGCATCTCGCCATGAATGACAAAGTTGTCATATAGCACTTGTAACTGTACAAATTCCACACACAAAGCAAAGGATGAAAGAGGCAGAAATTTTCATTGTTTTTATTAGTATCCTTGCAGTAAAAGACGTCTGTGGTTTGTAAAGACTCGGACACCATAGAAACGCTCAGATAAAGCAGAGGTGACAGTGGTCAGAAGATGAGGTTGATGAATCCGCAGAAAAATACCTTTAAAAACTAAATAAATGCCTATGAAGATACAACGCCTGAACAATTAGTGCCCCTGAGGGGAGAGCCCATGCAGAGATAGTCTGGGATTGAGAAGATCCTATTCAAGAATGTCCCAGAAGTGAAAGGTATGATTTTAGAAGTTGGATGAACTCAGGGAGTGCCCAGCACAAAGTGAGAACAGAAGCAATTTGTCACATCAGTGTCAGATTTCAAACCACTAGAAACAGAATGTTCCAGAAATTCTGCCAGATGCATTTAAAAAGGAAGCCGCATGGAAATGGTTGGGAGTCACAGCCATCTCAACCTTCCCAGAAGCAAACTGGAAACCCAAAAGCAGCAGAGAAATTGTTTCAAAATTCAGAAGGAAAAAAAAGTAACCTAGATTCTAATTTATCAATAAATGTGACAGAAGAAAAGAAACTTACTACAGTCTTGCAAAATCCCAGAATATTTAAGCTCCTTTCATTTTTTTAGGTATCTAGTAAAGCGTGTACCCTATAAAATAAGGGGTAATTTGAAGAAGAAATGAGAACTAGGAGCTATGTGGTATCTTCAGCAGTAGGGTTACACCCCCTTTTTATGGGAGGCACCAAGGCCAATGGCAAAAGCCTATATCATTTTGGGGGGAGGGGTCTCTTAAACTCCCCATCCAGTGGCTCAAAGAGTTTTTCATGCCTGCCACTGAGGTTTTTGTTAGATAGTTTATAGTTTTGGGGAGGAGCAATGTCCCCTCAAGTGGCATAATTTTAATTAAATATATGCACATATTATGTGTAATTTTAAGTAAATATAAAATAATTCACTATGGCTTTATCAAACACCTATAGTGTTATTTATCTCTCCTCTTCCCTTTCCGTCTGGTTTAGAATCAAATATGAATCTCTGTTTAAGTGTATGTAAATATGGGAGAGTGACGTAAATAAGGACTTTAAGTTTTCTTCCTCTACACTACAAAGTCAAATAAAAATCCAATATCTAATAGGCAGTATAAACCTATTATATAGAGACAGGGAGGCGAATACCAACTGCAACAGCTACATAGGTTGAGTGGGTACTTCAGGAAACAGGAATCAGGAATCATAAGAGATGAAGTCAAAGGGATAGAATCAAATACATATATGTATGATTTATAAATACATATATATATATATATATAATATATCTTAAATGTGTATATGTATGTGTGACTTTAAAGAATATGTATGTAGAATTTTAATTTTCAAAAGCTTATCATAAAGCATCTCTTTCCTACTGTATTTCTGAAAAGGCAGCCAAGTCCTCTCTTAGTGAGGTGGTGTACCAGAAATGAAGAAGAGGCCTATTTTCTTTTTCTTCACATTTGGTTCCACAAATAGGCAGCTTAAAATAATCAATGGATGAACTCCTGCTGGCAGAACCAAGGCCTGCATTGATGGATCTCAAAAAGCCATTGTCAGAAGAGATTTCAAAGGCTTTCAAGGCATGCCCCTGGGAATTTAAAGACCTGCATAAAACAAAACACATTGTTGATCCCTGATCCTGTGCCAGTCTCATTAGGAACTCAAAACGAAAACCATATGAGGTACAATGACACAGGTTGAAGACGAGTGAGAGGAAAATACACTTGCCTGGGAGGCTCACAGCCTCTACACGTGGAGCTGGAGTTTGCTAAATCCAACAACCTGGTTCCATGTTTAATCAGACAAATTCTTCTGTACTTCAGTTCTCAGATTCTATAAGTAATAGTTGTGTTCTTCATTAGTTTACATCTAGTTCCACTTCTCTATAGATAGAACAAGGAGTTGGCTACAAGTCAGAATTCTGGAGATGGGAGTGATTTCCAGATTAGGAAGAGGTATCTTTAGTGGTGAGTGAAGAACTGATTACAGGTTAAGAATATTCCTTACCCTCTTGATAAAACAAAAAGTTCAGAGCTGTTAAAATGTTCACTATCGTGTCTCTGCTGTGCATTTCTCCAATAAGGATAGCCACAATGCTAACAATTAGTGACCCTGGGCTTGAACATGAGAAGGCACAGACATCTCTAAATCTGCTGCTTAGGTAGTCAGGAGGTTCCGTGCACTGACTTCGAAAGGGACCTCTTGTCCCTTCTCAGCTCTGGGCTGTTCATTTCTTCATCAGGAGGAAACGGAATCTGTCAGTTGGGGAGCCACATACCACAGCTCCCTGCTTTCCAGGACTGGTCATTAGCCGCACTCCTTGCCAACTCTCAAGAGATAGCCTTTCTAAAGAAGTTTTATGTGCAGCCTGGCTCATCTCAAAAAAGGAGAAGATAATGACTCTGGAATCTAAGCTAGAATAGCAGAAGTTTAGCCTGGCAGGCAAACATCTCAGACCCATCTTCACAACAGGTAGAAGCATAAATGCCTGAGCCTGGTAACAACTCCTTGCACGTCTGTCAGATGTAAGATCCCGGTGAATGATGCTGCCAAACAGTTTTGTCAAGATGGGTGGATAAACAACGCTTCTGCCTTACAAAAGTAGACACTTACGGGAGACCTCCTTGGGAATCAGACTTAGAGCGGGGAAACCTAGTATGTGCTTCCATAAGGCAATCCTTGGAGTGTTAAAGGGAATGATGTTATTATCCCAGGACAATAAAGTTTGGTTTTCCAACTGATGTCCCAATAGATGAGTAAACTACCATTCAGTGTTGAGGCAGAAGAAGCTAAACATTGCTAGACATACTTCAGTGTAAAAACCACAAGAGTTCAGAGCAAGACACCTTCATACTGTAGGCATGCATATGTGTGCATATGTGCTGATGCATGTGCATATGCGTGTGTGTGTGTGCGCATGTGTGTGTGTTAAGTCACTCATATAGGTGGTAAACACAGTGGGAATTTAGTTTATGAGCCAAATAACTTAATGAAAACACAAAGTTATCTATTTTTATCAGGATCATACAGAAGTTGAAATACAAGTTCTAGAGAAGTAGTTCCATGATGAAATTCTTCCATACCACCGAGGCTCACTGCCAGTACACAGTGATTTATTATGAGGATGCTGCCATTTCTTCCATTCATGTGTGCTACTAAACATCTAATTAAGAACTGGAACAGAACCGAGCCAACATTATCATTGCCGGGAAAGCAATCTGGAATAGAGTACACAGTTAAATAACAACAATAAAAAATAGTCATTATAGGAGGAATACAAAACTATACACAGAAAAATTAAAAACATACTTATTAAATTATATGTACTTCAGTGTGTGCATGGTTTAGGTTTAGGCAAGGTCGGGGGGTGAAATAACTGTCGCTCTTTCTATTTGGCGATGGTTATTGAATATTTTATTTCTGAAAGTAACCAGTGGTGAGTAGGAAGGGTTTAACCTATTTTTTTTCCATAGGGTTTCCATGAGTTTTATTTTCTTGTTACTTCAAATTCTACTGAAAACAGTTCTTATTTTCAAAGTCACCAGTTGTTTCATGTGTTACTGAGTAAGATGCTAAGTACATAGTATAGAGTATTGAAAATCCATGTTGGCAGCAGAGACGTTATGTTGTTCCTGTTCACTAGACTAGTCCAGAGAAAAAGCCAGGGACTGGGAAACTGTGATGTCTGAAAAGGAGAGTGGGAGAAATATATACTTGGGAGGGGAGAGAGAAAGAACAAAGGATTATTTCAAAATCAAGGTTTACTCAAAAACAGAACTGAGGCATAAAAGAGAAAACTTACACACACATATACATACACACACACACACACACACACACATACACACACCATGCACCTGAGCCTCCTGCTGTGTGTCAGCTGCTCAGGTTTCCTTCTCCCCTGGCTTGGGGCTAAATTTAACATCCAAGTCTCATTTACAAGTGAGTAGCAATGTGCCTTAAGCTATACACCAAACTAGCATCTGTCCCTAAATGTCCCTTTCCCTTTTGCCTTGCTGGATGGATTCCTAACAGATCCTGAGGTCATTAAGGCGGCAAGATAGAAAGAGCCTGGACCTGTGAATGACAGCATGGAGAAGGACAGCACTTCTAGGCTGACTACACTTACACCTGCGTCAGACTAATACTGTGCATTGGTATGCATGGTTCTATCTTTATTTATTTTTCTTTTTTTTTATTGGATATTTTATTTACATTTCAGGTGTTATCCCCTTTCCCCATTTCCCCAGGAACCTCCTATCCCATCCCCCCTCCTCCTACTTCTATGATGTGTCCCCACCCACCCAATCACTCCCACCTCCCCACCCATGATTTCCTCCACACTGGGGCATCCATTTCAAGGGACCAAGGATTTCCTCTCCCACCTATGCCCAACAAGGCCATCCTCCCCTACATATACAGCTGGAACCATAGGTCCCTCCCTATGTGCTCCCAGGCTGGTGGTTTAGACCCTGGGAGCTCTGGTTGGTTGGTATTGTTGCTCTCCCCATGGGGCCGCAAACCCTTTCAGCTCTTCTCTCTCACTCCTCCATTGGGAACCCCATGATCAGTTCAATGGTTAGCTGTGAGAATCTACCTCTGTATATGTCAGGCTCTGGCAGACCTCTAGGAGAGCTGCTGTGCAATGAACACATGACATAGAAAGGCTGGGAGGCAGAGAAACAATTACTGCAGGTCAGTTAGAAAGCTCATCTGTTTTCTAAAATGATTGCAGTCTGGAAGCACATGATAACTTATGAAAGCTACTACTGGAGCTATCCAGAGTGCCCATTTGTCTTGATTGTTCCTTGCCACTTGAAACAAAATGTTCCAAAAACATATTAGTCATAAAAGAAATTTATCATTTTGTAAATAGAAATAAGAGATTCAAAAAAATCTATTAAGTTAAACCTGTTGATCTTTTAAAATCTCACATGTACTTATGACTCAAATAATAGAAGAAACAAAGTCATCTAAGAATTTTTCAGTAAGTAAATCATCAATAATTTCTGCTTCAAATCATAATAATAATGGAATTCAGACATATCCTTCTTGGGTGAATGTGTAGTGTGTATCTGTGTATCTGTGTGTGTGTGTGGTCATATCTATGGGTGCACATGTCAGAAAGCATGTATAAACACATGCATCACATGCATGTAGAGATCATAGGTTGAGGTCACGTGTCTTCCTCCGTCACTCTCCACCGTATATACTGAGGCAGTATCTTTCACTTGAACCCAGAATTAGCTAATCTAGCTAGTCAGCCTTCTCCAAGTATCTCCTGCCTCTACCTTCCATGTGTTGGGATTGTGGACAGGTGATCACGCCCACCTGACATTTATGTGGTACCAGGGATCTCATTTCTGGTCCTCATGTTTGCATGTAGAGCACTTTATTCACTGAGGTATATCTCCCCAGCCATAGACACACTTCTCTTTTATAAACTCTAGGAAACTAGACATGCTTTTATATGAAAACTGTTTCAGACACTGAGTAACATGTTTCACAGAACTGTGGTAGAGAGAGAAGGAAAACAAAATAACCTTCAGTGCCACTTTCTACCTGGTGACACTTTTCAGGCTGTGAATAGGAGAATGTCATCCAAGGATATGTGCTTAGTTCAGGAAACACAGGCTAGCATTTAAGGACACTGAGATGTTAGGCTTTGCAGAAGACTGCACCAGGTAAAAAGGAGACAAGGAAAGAAAGCTCCAGAAATGTTCATAGGAGTTCTCCAAGTTTCTGTAAACAGAGGGGTGCATTAGGTTAAAAACTCCATGTGGCTGGCAGACAAAAGAAAATATCTAGATGCTCTAAGGCAACTAATTCCCAGAGCTTTCATAGGAATGGGAGTTATTTAAGATCCTACTAGCAAACACAGATGGAACCTGGAAGATGAGAAACAAGAGGCACCAGATGGGCCAAACCTCAGGAAACACTACTGTAGACTAAGACTTTGAAAACATGAAAATCATGCAGTCAACAACAAACAAACAAACAAACTAATCTTCAGGTAATGTAGCTACTTTCTAAAACCAAGTCCAGTACATTTTCTAAAGAAAACAATAAAACTCAGAACTCAATAAAGTAAAATTCAAAATATCCAACATTTAGGGGTAGGGAGATGGCTAAGTGCTTAAAAGTGCTTGCTCCCCATGCAGAGGACTCAAGTTTAGGTTTCAGTACCCATATTAGGCAGTTCAGAACTGGCTCTGGGAGATCCAGTGCCCTCTTCTGGCCTCCATGGGTACCACACTCAAGTGCACATATTCCTATACAGATGCACATACATACACGTACTTTTAAAAACTACATCTTTAAAAAAAATACATCACACATAAACTCTTATCAGAAAGCTTTTTATACAGTTCCAAACTATTTTGAAATTAGGGAATAGGTCTTGAAATAACCATGGTCTATAGTCTATAAAAGAGGTCACAAGGAAAGTTTAGAACACAGATAATCCTCTATTTACTATGGTTCAACTTAGAATGGTTTTATAAATATTATTTATTTGTGTATATTTATATGTATGTATTTGGGCATGTACACAAAGTTCATAACACACATGTGGAGGTCACAGAAAAATCTTCAAGTGTCATTTCTCTCCTTTCTCCATGTGGGTCTCAGGGATCCTGGGGTCAGCGGGCTGGGCAACAAGTGTCACTACCCACTGAACCATCTCACCCAACCCAAGGATGCTTGGACTCTTTGATAATACAAAGCAAGACACATTCACCCATATTCTGAATTTTACATTTTGATCCTTTTCTGTACTAGGTATCTGTGGTACAATATATGGGTCTATGATACTAATCAATGATAGAAATCTATAGTTCAGCTTGCCAAGAAGTAAACAACCGGTTCTTGGCAGTATATTTTGATGCTAAGCTATGCTGCTGTTCCATATATTAAGTATATTGGTGACATTTTAAATTTTATGGTATTTTCAACTTGTGCTGGTTATGTTTATAGCTTTATCATATGTGAAGAATCATCTGCACTCTAAACTGAATAAAACAAAAGCTCACCATACAAAATGTTTGGTGTATAGCTACACTAAAGCTTAGAAGTTTCCAAATGCTATCACCAACTAATGAAGGTTTTAAAAACACCAATATAAGCTTCTATCTTAAGAAATTAGAGGGGGAGAAATTAAATCCAAAGTAAGAAGTGTAAGTATTAGTAATGAAGAGTGTAAGTGAATGGAATGGGGTATAAATACGTAACAAAAATAATCAATTAAATCCAAAAACCTCAGTTTTTGAAAAGATCAGTTACATTGTTTATTTTTACTCTTTAACTCAACTTTTACTGGAGTTATCAGCCAAAGCAAGAAGGAAAAATCAAAAGTATACAATTGTGAAGGAAAAGGGGGCTATTTGTTTGTTTTAGATGAAAGAAAAAATTTTACACCCAACATGATTCTGTATGTAGAATATTTCAAAGACCCAACAAAATCTATGAGAGCCAAACAAGTAAGTTCATTAAGACTGCAAAAATAAGACCAATATACAAAAAGAACTTATATACTGTGTTTATACTAGCAATCAAAAAATATAAAATAATGGGATACACTTAATGAATTTCGTATGGAAAATATAAACTGAAAGTTATATATGATAAAAAGACTTAAATTAAAAAAAACCACACATGTTGATTGGAACATTCACTAGTGTTAAGATTATTTTTTCTACATTAGTATGGAATTGTGCAACCCAATAAAACTTATTGTAATAATAAAAATACTCCCCATGTGTGAGATTTTCTCATAGAAAAGCTATTAGCCCTATGAAACTGGGTACCAAAATACAGCATTGTGATGGAGGACCTAATTTTGAAATTTTATTTACTTTAAACTAATTTAAAATTTAATAGCCTCATGTAGATAGAAAATAACATATAGGATAGTAGGAGCTATAGAGTTAATGTTTGGATATGCTTGGCCCATAGAAAGTAGTACTGTTAAGAGGTGTAGTATTGTTGAAAGAAGACTGTCCCTGTTGGGGTGGGCTTTGGGGTCTCCTCCTCTGCTCAGGCTCTACCCATTGTGGAAGAGAGCTTCCTCCTAGCTGCCTGGAAGTCAGTCTCTCCTGGTTACCCTCAAATCAAGATGTAGAACTCTCAGCTCCTTTTCCATCCACATGTCTGTCTGGTCGCTGCCATGCTTCCTGACACGATGATAATGGACTAGACCTCTGAAACTGTAATCCAGCCCCAATTAAATATTGTCCTTTATAAGAGTTGCCTTGGTCATGGTGTCTCTTCATTAACAATGAAAACCAAGCTAAGACTATATGTAAATATAGTCTTTCAAGCCTTGATACAAAGCTCTAGTAATCACAACACAGGGATAGCTATACAGACTAATAGAATAACACAGAGAATTTGGAATCATAGATAGAGATATAATAATTTATCAATAAAATATCAAACATATAATACATTAATATGCATATACATACATGTATAATTGGCTTTGGTCAAAGATATTTGTGTAATTCAATGGAGAAGAGATAATATGTTTAATATACAAATCTGAGTCTCTGACCTTTCACTGTATACACAACAGAGAGAGAGAGAGACAGAGAGAGACAGACAGAGACAGAGAGAGACAGAGACAGAGGGGGGGCATCACAGGCTAAATTTAAGCCAAAACTATAAAACTTCTAGAGGAAAAGCAAGGAAGAAAGGTTTCTGTATACGCAGAGAAAATTCAAGGAAGTATGCACTGCATAAGGAAAACTGGTGAGTTGAACATCAAAATTAAAATGTGTTCTTCTAGAGTTAAGGTTCATGAATATAAAAACAGTAAGCTACAAAGTGAGAGAACACATTCACAATGTAGAATAAAGAATTTCCAGGAAAAAAAAAGTATTTTGAAAACCTAACTTAATTCTAAGAAGACAACAGTTTAATTTAAAAATAGGTAAAGGAGTTAATAATATAGCTCAGAGAGAGAGAATTTTCTCAGAAAATGTGTGTTTTAATCCCCAGCAACATGAAATAAGTAAGTAGGGGAAGAGGAGAAATAAGTAAGTAGGCAAAAAGACTCAAATAGACAATTCATAAAACAGTACATGCAAATGACAAATGGTGACACAGAACGAAAGTCAGTGTTGCACAGCAGAGAAAGGCAAGGCAATACCACCACAGGGCATCCAAATGACAGCAACAGAGACTAGCAAAGTCTGTCAGCATGTGCAATCTCCAAGACACTTAGCTACTGATACTGGTGGTAAATATTGTGCAGCCCCTAACTGAATATCCATTCAGTGGGGCTCTTCAGAGGTTAATGTATGTTCATGCACACATCCCTTTCTTGATTGTTTTCCCAAGTGGAATAACATGTGTGAATATAAAAACCACTCACGTTGATAGTTGTGCCAGCTTTATTGGTGATTATTCAAAACTGGAAATAGCCTAACATGGTCTTCACAGGTAAGTGCATCATCAAAACATGGTGCAGACACAGGAAAACGCAAGTCATTAGCCCAGAAACATGACTGGCCAGGCCTGCAGCAGTGGAGGGATCTCAGGAGAAAGCCAGGCATGAGTGTTCATATACCACCCCACTTCAGCAAATCTCCAGAAAGTACAAATGTACAAAGACAGAAAACTGTTTCCCTGACTTCCTGGGGCCAAGAGTATGGTGTGCTGGTCGAGACTGGCTTCAGAGTTAAGACAAGAGAATCTTTGTGGGTGATGGAAATGTTCTCAAACTCAGTTGTGGCAGACAGAATGAGGACTCCGACTTCACACGTAACACGTACACACCTCTGTGTGAGGCTCTGGTCTACAGTCGTCTTAGTTAATTGAGGTATGGGGGAGGAGAGAGAGAGAGACAGAGACAGACAGAGACAGAGTGAGAGAGACAGAGTCAGAGAGAGTCAGAGACAGAGACAGAGAGAATTGGATGGTAGAGGTGTTGCATTTATATCAAATGAACACAGAATAAAACAGATTTAAGAGCCAAGTCTAAGAGAAATCTCTAGGCACAGATGTTTATGTGTAGAAGTAACGAGAAGCAGATCGTTAAGAACGAAAAGGCCTGCCTAAAAAGACTGAGCCTTGAAACCACACTTAATGCCTCACCTTTGTATGAGAAGTAGACAGACATTGGAAGCTACATTTCTCTCAAGAAGGGCAAGAATCCCGATTTCTACTTCAGCTATGACATAAAGGAAAATGAGCAAGGAAGAGACTCCCAGAGATTGGTTGGCTTGTTTGTTTGTTAGAGGTTTTTGTTTGTTTGTTTGTTTGTTTGTTTTGTTTTTGGTTTGGTTGGGATTTTTTTTGTTGTTGTTTTGTTTTGTTGTGAGCAAGTTCACATAGCTACTAAGTGGGAGAGCAGAAACTCAGACTCTGGCAGCATGGCTCCTCGGTTTGTGCTGTTAACCACTGGCTCTGCTTCAATATGTAATTCTTGGGTTGTTACAGTTTCATTAATGTAAACTCTTATTAAGGCAAAGTTTCCTGGGAATGTGTCTAATATTTAGCAGAACAGCTTGTGCTTTTGTTGCTGCTAGCAGCTGCTTCCCAGTTTGGCCTAGCTGTTACACACACACACACACACACACACACACACACACACACACACACAGATGCGCACATGCACTTCCTGAGACTGTTAGCACCCTAGTACCCCTCACTACCCTTAGCTGCACTGCTCTCCAGGCAGAGCTGGTATGTATGCAGACAACATGTATGCAGTTCTCTGCTGTTCCTTTCCTGAGCCCTTACACGCATGCTTCACCTGCATGCCCTGTTGGCAGTTCCCCCTTGCACAACCACATCCTATATTGTTAAAACCTGCAATTACTTGTCCTAGGTATGAATCAAAAGCTCTAATCCCAGTTCCTAGTCTCCAGTTCCTGTGCTCTTTATAGAAATGTGCTGCCATCCTCCCCTCTTATCCAGAACCCCAACCCTGAAACACTTCATTCCCCTAAAACGTATGGGTCTTATTTTGTTTTTAATATCCTCCTTTCTTCCATAGTCCACTTCTCAAACTACTTTTAGGATATCCTAGAAGGATTCAACATAGTTCTCCTCAGATGGCTACATTACCACCTCCCTCTCATCCATCCTACGGTCCCACCCTCAACCCCAATTCTAAATTTATAATCTTTCCAGATACTTATAGTAAGGATTTAGGGGGTCTAGCTGCACAATGCTCTATTACTTCACTTGTCTTTGTTGGAAAAAAACTAGAGTTTTATTATCTATACTATCCACAGTATACAGCAAGCACTCAATAAATGTTGGGAATATAGACAAGAGTGAATAGAATGGGAAGGAGGGAGGGAGAGAGGTTTGGAGGGAAGGAGGGTGGGAGGTAGGAAGAGAGGGAAGAATTGTGGGGTTTCATTTGGTTGGTTTGGATCATGTTTTATTTATACTGCTAAGAAACAACTATGTAGATTTACTTATGTTGTATATTTAGGAAATGGCTTGCAGACTGTTTTCATAGAAACATTTTTAAAAGTTTGTATATTAATAGGAACGTTAAAAACAAATGCTCCTATCCAAATCTAACAGTAAGATGTAATTGCATAGACAAGTATTAGCACTTTCTCTGTTTCTCTCGGTTTTAATCTCCCCTATAACCCACAAACGTGTGCGTGTGCGTGTGTGTGTGTGTGTGTGTGTGTTTGCAGTGCTGTTGAACCTATGGCCTCAGGCAAGCTCTGCATTATACACTCACTAAGCAATACCCCCAGCTCTCTTTAGCTTCCCTTCTTCCCCTCCCCTCCCCTCCCCTCCCCTCCCCTCCCCTCCCCTCCCCTCCCCTCCCCTCCCTTTTCTTTGTCATTTTTAAAAGACACAGTCTAGTTAAGCTCCACCAGCTGGCTGGCCTTTAGTTCATTCTGTCCCAGGCAGGTCTTGAACTTATATGATCCTCCTACCTGAGCCTCCAATCAGTTGGGCTTACCTACCTGTGAAACCAGACCAAGTTTTAGTTGTATTTTTAATTTGAATTTTGAAAAAAACAATCCCTGACAGCACATTTATTCTGCAATATTAAGGTCACCTCAATTGTTTTCCGTTTGCTGTAACTTACATTATGGTAAAGGTAAGCTCTGAGAAAATATTCATGTTACTAATTTGCAATTAAATCAACAGAAATAGAAGGAATATATTTTAAGCTGTTTTTTTTCTTTTTTCTTTTCTTTTAGTCATTTCTGTGAATAGTGTTTCTTTTCCCACATTGTTTCTAGATTCTAATTCCACAAAACAGCTCAAGGAAGGTTTAAACTTCTTCAAGCCACGTCTTTACAGTGACCCCCAGTGGCAAAGGAATGAATGAATATATTGGTATAAGTAACCTACATCTTCCTGTCCTACACTGACAGCAATAACAAGTTCCATTTTAACAGCACATTTACATTCTCAAATTTTGCTTCTTTTTTCTTGTTTTTAAAATAATTCAAATCTCTCTCTCTCTCTCTCTCTCTCTCTCTCTCTCTCTCTCTCTCTCACACACACACACACACACACACACACACACACACACACAACTTCCCCAACCAAAAATAAAATATGTACAGAATATGTATCATTATTTGGATTACTGAGGAAAACTCTATTATGATATGTCTTAGCTTACTTTCTGCTGCTGCAATAAAACACTGATCAAGGGTGACTTAAGGAGGAAAGTGTTTATTTCAGCTTAAAGGTTACAGACCATCATCAAGAGAAACTGTAGCAAGGAAGGCAAGGCAGGAGCTTGAAAGAGAACCATAGAGGAACACTGCCTAGTGGCTTGCTCTCAGGCTCAAAGAGACCTGCCTTTTCTGGCCCTGGTCTACCTGCCTAGATACAATGCTTCCTGCAGTGGACTGGGCACTCCTATACCACTTGGCAATGAAGGAAATGCCCACAGACACTTCTGCAGGCCGTAGGGAGGCAGCCCCTCATTTGAGACTCCCTCTTCTTAAGTGTGCCAAGTGCACAATGAAGACTAGACATGATCTAAATAATATCCAAATTACATTTTTGTCGTTTTTAACCTTGATTGTTCCCAAAACAAATAAGAAAAATATTAAGAGACAGATAAAGCTTCCATAATAGGAAAATTACTGATTATTGAAGTAATTGTAGAAACCAATGAGCTGGAAAAAGTTCAAGGCATAGGAAGTCCATGAGTGCCCAGTTAAGGAGACTGGACTTGATATTGAAAGAAAAATGAAATGGAGAATTAGCATAATAAACTGGTTAGTTGAATAATATTCCCCTTATGAGGAAGGACTTAATAAAATTGAATATTTGGTTTTAAAGGAGATAAGGAAACACCTAATGTGTCTTCCACAATAGCACATAAAAATAGAGTGGGCTTCTGGATGTTAGAATGGATAGAAAGATATGTGGGCACAGCAAAAATGGGTCATTATTGTGAGTGTGTGTGTGTCTGTATGTATGTGTGTGTTTTCTGCTGTACACATGTGCACACATATGTCATAGTGTGCAAGTGGAAGGTCAGAAGCAGCTTTTGAGAATGGCTCTCTCTTTTCATCTTGGGTTTGAGGAACACCAAAGAATGAGCTATCTTGCTGGACTTTAGGTTGTTTTTTCCTGAGGTGAGATGAAAGTTCTTAACTGCTCTTAGGCAAGCCTGTTTATGTGGGAGATGATCTGCCTCTTTGCAAATGTATCAACGGATAATATCAGATTGAATAAATCTACTTGAATTGTATAGACATAAAACCCAAATAACATGAATAAAACTGTGAAATAAAGTACCTGCAGTGTAAAGTAGTAGCATGCATTGAGATGTCACATGACTCTGACTTTGGAGTATAGCAATGATATAACCCATCCACTTCCTATACAGGTTCCCATGGGAATGTAAGACCTTGTGTGTTTGTGGCCCTTAATGTCTATAGAGTAGACAGACACCTGACTTCTTCAAAGCCTTGATCAAGCCTAGTAAATGCTCAATGTGAAACGGATGAGTAACTGAACAGAAGTGATATAGACCATTTTTCAAAACCAACAAATCTTTTGATTTAAACCAATATTCTTAGCACTTTCTTCATTTGTAAAAGAAAAAATCAGACTTTATAGTTTGCATTCATGTTAGAAATAAGTTCAAAAGTGAATTCTTATAGCAAAAATACGTTACACAATTATTTCTCCTTAAAAAGCAATACATATTCATACTTATTAATTTAATATCAGTGTTATTTATATTCATCTTACTCTAATTACTTAATTTTTATTAATTTTTCCTTTTACTTTTGAATTACAATCTGATTACTTTACTCCTCTTTTCCCTTGCCTCCCTCCAAAGCTCCTATCTTCCTTGCTCTCTTTCAAATTCATGGCCTCTTTTTTTCATTAATTGGTGGTGGTGGTGGTGGTGGTGTGGTGGGGGTGGTGCTCGTGCGCACATACACATGCTCATATGTGTGTTTCCTTAATAAACCTACTCAGACGATATAATGGTTTTTGTACGTCTGCTTCAGGACTGATCATTTAGTATTGGTTAACCAATTGGATCTTCCTGTCAGGGGAAGATGATCTCTCTTACTCTCAGAATTCTTTAGGTGCCTGTAGTTCTTTGTGTAGGGTTGAAGCCTCATGGGCTTTCCTCTATCAGGTTTGGCATATCTATTGTCTTCATGTCTATAATTTGATCATATAATTAAGGCAAAATCCCATGGTAAAGATGGGTATTGAATTTTAAGGGAAGAATTGATGAAGAAACAAACACAGTGCCTGAAAACAAATGTGTTTTCTGCTTAGAACATTCCTATATTTGTTGCTTATAAATATATTCATTCTATCATGAGGGTTGACTGAATTCCCAGGAAAGGTCTTCTCAGCTTAGCACTCCAAGGTTCTTTGATGAGACAACAGAAGGGACGACTGCTAAATAGTGCTGAAGGCCATATAAGCTTACTACACCCATGGATTCAGCGTTGCCAGATTAAAAAGGAAGACCGGGGGGGGGGTGGGGGGGAACTAGCTTCCTGTAAGTAGCTAAGTAAGGTCAATTCTTGCCCAATTCACAAATTATCTCAAGGGAAAATGGCTCCCTCTTTGCCAGCCAGAGGTCTAACATTCTTCATGGGCTGATTTTACACTCCAGGAAGATGTGTGACTATGGTAAATTTAGAAACAAAATTCATTTGGCTGTGAAATAAATCACCATGAAAGGTGTCTCCAGACCCATCTACCTCCAGCAAGGCCTTTGAACAGCCCTCTGTTGTGGATGACAAGCTTGATGGGTAATGCTAAAATACTGCTGTCCTCCAAAGATAAAAAGGCACAGTGACAGGCTTCCTGGGTAATGAACTTGTGTCCAAGTAATAAATCAATACCCAACACAAAATGTGAGTGCCTGTTTATGATGAATTGCCCCACTTAAGGTCTAGCTGAACCTATAAAGCACAGATGTCCACTGTGAACATACGCTGAGCCGAAATGTAAACATACTGTCACTATTACACAACCATTAAAGCCTACAAAGAGAGGTGGCCCTTGAGCCATCATAAATAAACTTAATGTGGCTTTTAAAGGAATCTCCCTACTAATCAATCTTTGAGCCTCTATGGTTTATCTCCAGATCTCACCTTTCATATTGTTAAGATGTAAAAACAATACAATCTTCTGTAACCAGGACTTGTACAGGTATGCTACTGTACCACACCCCTACTTCCTTAAGTCAATTATCTGCCTTGTCTATTTATCTTCTCTTTGTCTTCTCTGGTTTTAACTCTCTTGTCAACTAGTCCCATCATCAATACACAAGGAAGTTGTGACATCTTTAAAATGTCTTCTTAATCTTTTACTACCATTGCCACTGACCTCTTCCTTTTGTCTTTGGTGAAACTTAAAAATGTTAACTGTAGTTCTTGTCTCTATTTCCTCATGTTCAAGATTTCATGAAAGTTTTCTTACCACACCCTCCTTGTTAATACCACCGAGGACTTTTATGTGCCAAATTCAATGGCCAACTCTCCCGTCCCATCTCCATTAGCAGAGGACCTAAAGTTCTACTGTATACACCAAAATTAGAGATAGTGAGACATCAGGCCATTCCAAGGTTGCTTTCTGTTTACACTGGATCATCTAAGCCTATCAATGGGAATGAATCCAGTGATAAGGCCCCTCACAAGTGGAAGCAGCTTCATAGCACTTCTAGGCAGTTTTGATCCAAGGTTGAAAATAGACCATGAAGACTTGGCTAAAGAAGAGAAGCAAAGAAATATGGTACGCTCCCTTTTATGTCTTTAGATGAATGTAGACCACTTCATTATATCATAAAAGAATGTCATTATTCTATAGCCACCAGCACCCCTGCTCTCCTTCTGACTCTGTTGTGCTTTTTTTTTTTACAGGCTCTGAGATGTAGACCTGGTTGACCTATATACAGTGTCACTCTTAACCTTGCTATAGATTTTGGCAAGACCAATAACATAATCCTTTCTTTTTTTTTTTTTTTTTTTTCAAGACAGGGTTTTCTCTGTGTAGCCCTGGCTATCCTGGAACTCACTCTGTAGAGCAGGCTGGCCTCGAAACTCAGAATCCGCCTGCCTCTGCCTCCCAAGTTCTGGGATTAAAGGCGTGCGCCACCACTGCCCGGCTAACATAATCCTTCTTAAAGATCTCTTTGTCTTAGCTTCTAGAATATAATGCCTACTTGGTTCTCTGCCACTCTCCATGACTTCTATTTCTCTCCTGTCACTAGAGGTCTTCCAGGCTACTTCTCTGGCCCTCCTCTTTTCTCTAAGTACATTCATGCCCTAAATTATCAAAACTGAAAGCTCAAGACTCTAGATATTACCTGAATCCATCTGTGAGCCTGTTGAAACAAACTGGTGACTTAAAACAACAAGAATTTGTTGTCCTGAAATTCTGGAAAACTTACGTCAAAAGTCAAGATGCAGTTATGCCACATTCCCTCCAAAGTCTCTAGGGAATGTTGAAATTTGCTCCTTTGCTATGTGTTGTAATGGTAAATACTGGCCCCTAAAGTCTAGTTGCCTCCAGGGATGAGGAGATCCTCATGTACACCAAGTGATGCTATGTGATCTTGCTCCTTAATTTGATTGAATAAAGATGCCTACAGCCTATAGCTGGGCAGAAGAGAGGTAGGTAAAGTTTCGATTCCCAGACTTGGGGTCTGAGTCAGGACCACACGAGGAGAGGAGTGAAAAGTGGAGAGAGAAGAAGATGCCAATGGAGTAAGTGATCAATCATGAGAACTGGCCATGAGGGCTGGCTAGTCAGAGTAAGAGCAGCCGAGGCAGAACATGGCAAGTCATATTGGCAGGGTAATAGACATAATAGCATAGAGGGTAGCTATCTACCCAGCTCTATGCTTTAAACATTTACTATAAATATAAACATTTTATATCCTTTATCTGGGAATGGATAATCAAAGGTGGGGTAGAAACCCCGTTTAGTTAAAATATTTTCTACAAAAAGGGAAGGATCTTTTCTTGTCTTTTCCCAAATTTTCTCAGGCATCAGTCATTCTTTGCTTGTGGCAATATAACGCAATCCCCATCTCCATCTCCACAAGGCCTTCTTCCCTGACTCTCTGTGTCTCAAATATCCTTCTCTTTGTTTGTCTATAATGATACAAGTCATTGCCATTCGGGGCCTATCCTAAACCCAAGATTGTCTCAAGAGCCTTAATAACACCTGAACTATGCATACTACTTAGCGTGATTTCTTTTCCAGACATGTCTTTTTAAAACAGAACAATGCACATAATTTATAATTAACTTTTCAACATAAACTTTCTAACCAATTATATATTTGAATATCTCCAGTGATATTTTGATGAAAATGGCTTCTCTATATCATGTAGTCTTAATTCAGTATGAAGTAGAACTTCTAAAATGGACTACCTCTCAAAAAACCTGTATAATTTGGTATCTTGGTGAATATAATTTTAGTTCATATATCCTTGAATAGAGAATACTCCCTTGCAGTCTAAATAGGTCAACATTTTTAGTTAGCCAAGGGAAAATTTTTAGAAGAGATATATGTGGCATGGTGAGGAGAGACCAGCAAATCAACCCTGAGGGCCAACGGGAACAGATGTCACAGCTAGACTGTCCTCACCACGTAACTCATGTGTTCACATGGAAAGCTCCTGGCTATGGCAATTAAACAGTGTGAAGGATGTCTGTGGGAATGCTGGAGTAAATACCTTTGAAAAGGCCATTTTTCCCTGAAGCACTGAGAAAGAACATGGCAAAAATGCCAAAATCAACTTTTTCAAAGCTGCATAATTAGAGACAGTCTTGCAATGATCTGAAGGGCATTCATCCCAGAAAAACAGATTAATCTCAATAAAAACAACAGGCTGGGTGGTATATGGACCAGTCCTGCTGCCCTCTCGAGCCCCCCTGATCTCTATTCATCCTCGTTCAACCTCTGTAACCAGAGTAAAAGCTGATTTCTTGGTGAGTCTGGACACAGCAGACAGGGCTGGAGAGTACCGAAAATACAATTTTAAAACAATTGGTATTATTTAACCTATAGAACAATTCCCTAAAAGCTGCCCTCCCTGTAGCTTTTCCCTATTTAACCTGACTGAGAGCCTACTTGGTATGGAAGAACTCTACCCCAGGGAGTATTTGTCAAAAATAATCAGTGGCAATTATTCAAAACTGTAGCTGCTTCGGGCCTGAGAAAAAATGTGACAAAGAAACATCTAAGCAAAAAAAGAGAGAAAAGTTTGGAATGAGGAGTTCACAAAGGCCTTTAAAATGTTTATACATAATCATAATCAGAACAGGCATAGGAGAACCTTAAATTTTCGCCTACTTGGGCTCTGTATTAGCAGAAGGCGAAGGCGAAGGTGGGGCTGTAAACTTGGAGCATTAGTGCCATTTACAGCGAACTCCAGTAAATGCTGAGAGAGCTGGTTGACTCTGATACAAGGAGATTGCTATAGAGTTATTAGCCATCTGGGAAGGGAACTGAGCAAGACCGGAGAGGCTGCATACAGCAGAGAATGTTGGTTCAAGAAAAGTGCTAACCAAGCAAGTAACAACATCTGTTAAAAAAAAAAAAAAACTACTTGGGTTGGAGGAGAGGTATGAATAGGGCTGGGGACAGAATCTGCCCAGACATACTACTCAACAACAATAAAAATATATATGAAGAAGTTATGACTCATACAAATGAAAATAAACAGTTAATAGAAATTATTCCTGAAGACATCAGACAATGGAAGAAGGAAGGCTTTCTTCTTCTCTGCCTGCTTCGTTTATTTGCAGCACATCTATTGGAACCCACTTCTTCAGATTCCAGCTTATAAAAAAGACCAGCTAAAACACCTAGCCTCATGGGTCTGAGCAATACTAGATCCTTGACTTCCCATTCACAGATGCCCATTGTTGGGTTAGTTGGACTGCAGACTGTAAGTCAGTCCAGTAATTTCTCTTAATATACAGAGGCATTCGATAAGTTCTGGGACTCTACAGAACCCTGACTAATAAAGCATGTTTAATGTGTTAAGAAGCTACATTTGTTTAAAGAAATCAAATATGTGATCCAACTACATACTGTCTACATAGACATATTTGGTTTCAAAATGACTAAAACAATTGAATTTAAAGAATGGAGAGATATGCCACTCAAACATCAGCCACATGAGAACTGGAAGGTCACCAATATGAGACTAAAATAGAAGTTTCTCAAGGACATCACATGATGATAAAAGATTAAGATGAAATGACTATTAGAAACGCATCTAAAAACATAACAACCCTCCCCTGGGGGGAGACTAATTAAAGAAAAATAATAGATGGTTTAACAATAATGGAGATATTATTTAATGCCACCCTTTCTATAAGGGAACACAACACAGAAGAAGATCAACAAGAAAATAGCAAATCTAAACAACCCTAAATCCTAAAACCCAAAACCTAACTAGTCCTAACAAACATTTATGGAACATGTAACCCAACAACAGCACAGGGAACATATAATTTGTCATTGTGTTTTCTTTTACTAGATTTGTGTGAATCATGAGGATGGCAGCAAGAATAATACGAATTACTACTACCTGTAAACAGAGTCTATATCAGAAAAGAATACATTTCAAGGGGATGGAGGTCAAGGTAGAATGAAAGAGGAGTCAGGGACTAGGAATAGTTTCATCTGCACTCCTGCAGGAAGCTTTGATTACATGTGGATTTCTCAGGAGCTAATGACACTACAATCAACAGTAGACAGACTATCTGTGCCCTAACTCCATGACCATAGCCTTGCCTCCTGGAGCAAAATGGCTGTGGACAAGCATGGTATAGTATCATTTTAATAGCTACATTGCACTGGTCTGTATCTACACGATAACTTTCCTGGACACTGGAGAGAGTCCTGGTGTGGGTCCTTATCTGGACATTGATAGCCTTCATCTGCATTGCTCTAAGCCTTCATCTCAAGGATGATGGAGAAGCCAAACAGAAAGAAATCAATTGTTATTCAGAACTTGGGGAAAGCTTCAGCAGTGAAGTACCAGGGACATAGACAGACTTAAAAACAGCAGAGGTGGTTCATACAGGACACTGTTAAGCTCCAGACCCTCTCCTCCACCTTTCATAATACACAACTACCCTGCCTCAACCTCGATATAGTGCTCTCAATTGCTTTCAGAGAAGCTGAGTCAGGTAGTCTTCAGACTCAGACCTTAGGAAACGTCATACGAAATCAGAGAGATTAATAGTCTATGTATTGTGCCTAGTGATGAAAATTACTTTCCTTCCATCCTACTGGCACATTCTTGCTCTTGGATTCAAATACATTGGATACATGGTCTACCATAGACCAGCTCAAGAGAAGATATCCATTCTAGCAGCTTGGAATTTCTACTAACAAAAGTGACCAGGTCACAGCCAGTTGCTGTATGTAAAGTTTTCTAACAATGGATTCCAGTCCTGCACATGCATCAGCTTTTCAGCTTTCACCCTCAGCAAGAACAGGTGGCAGAAAGTCATCACATATTTGACAAAAGCATCCAAGACAGAGACCAAGGCCACTGGAAAACAATGCACTCCAAGATTAAGTGCATTATAAAAGAAGAATCTGAAAAGGTTCTAATTAAAATCCTTAATCACTGTACTCATGAAAGCAAGAGCAATCTGCTATGTGTAAAACATAAAAATAACATGCATAAAATAAGAAGATGCTCTTGGAACCACAGAAGTATCACAAATGAAAAATTAATAGAGATGATTTAATTGAATAAATCATGCAAGTGTGACGCACGAAAAGACTGAAGCATGCACATCAGAAGAGGAACGGTTCAGAGAAGAGAAGACATAGTAAGAATTAAAAACAAAGACAATAAATAAAAGGGGAGGATTAACCAGAACAAAAATTGAAAGTCCTAGAATTGAGGACCACACATCTCCAGTTGAAACGCATATCTCTGAGAGTTTTTTATTACTTTAGACCCGCACACACCAGGGTGTGCAACTGAGGTCCTCGAAGATGGTCATTTCTCGGCTCAGGGAAAGGAAAAATTAAAACATCAGCAAAAGGAAGAGACTTTTCTGGGTTCTGATCTATAAACAACAACAAAAAAATGTCTCTGATGTTAAGATATATGTCAAATAAATACAAACTAAAGAACCTGTTGTGGGCTTTGTTGTTGTTTATATTTCCTGCTTTCAATGAACAGTAAATAAAGAATAGAAAGTGTTCTCATCGGCACGTTTGGCAAACTCCTACAATAACTAAGCAAGCATAATCCTTCTCTTACAGCTTATCTTATCAACCTTTAAGACTAAGCATTCCATGAGGTTTGACAGTGTCTATGTTCCTGGCTTTCATTTAATGTTATTTTTAATTATAGTAGTGTTTGACTGGTTTTCCTAGTTATTCTTCTATCAGCATTTGAAACGTAGATATTTACCAACATTGACCTTGCAGAATTTTACGAAATCAAGTCATGAGAATTTGGCCCACCTGGACGTGTGACCAAAACTCTTGGATTCTTTCAGTGATTCTTTCTCATCGGAACGGTCATACACTCACCTTGGGGATCAACTTCTTTGGCTAGCTTCAGTGCATCTGAGTTCGCAAGATCGGTGTTGGCTGGTGTGACAGCCAAAATCAGACAGTTCTCCCTCGCGATGAACTGCATAATCATATCTCTGATCTGATACTCAATATCTGGCGGCTGGTCTCCCACGGGCACTTTCGTTATTCCAGGTAGGTCGATTAGGGTTAGATTTAACACTGTGGGAAAGAATGGGAGAGTTTAACTGATACCCGTCGTCCAAAAGACACCCACGAGGTGGTCTAAAAGACACCATAGGCGACTGCGTCATCTACCACTCAGCTTAGCTTTACATATTGTGTATGTGAATGACTCCATCACCAGGGTGGAGAAGGGAAAGCATTGAATACAAAATGAGTCGCTAGTTTTCTCTATTTTTACATGATTGTGCTAAGCCAGACGTTCGTCTTAACATAATCTGAACGGCATTGATTTACATGCCTACCAGTTTGCTGAGATAGCTTTCATACCCTAGCTGTCATAACTAGGCAGCTATAATTAAAACACCGAACAATAAATGCATATGCTGTCTGCCAGTCTGGTGCATCTCCTTCAAGTGGTTTAAAAACTTTCAGGGTAGCAATAGCCCTCCCCTTCTAAAGCATCATATGCTGTTTGCAGAGGGCTAGCCACTTTGCCTCTGTGGGAGCTATGAGACGTTTGTGTTGCTTTGAATGGAACAAGTGGGCCGTAAAGCAGTCAATGGCAAGGTGACTCCAGTTAACCTGACTACTGTCTCCTCTGTGTGGGTACCGAGTCCTTATGGAATTCATGCAGACAGTCTAGGGATAAAAATCACACGTGATTCCTCAGATAAAAATATAAAAGCACTGCAGGGAGAGCACCCAGGAAGGACTCAGCTACATACTTCTAAAAGTTTTTGGCACAGACTGAAGATAGTAATAATTTAAAAAGAAGTTTTCAAGTTGCCCACCTTGCAATCTTTGATTACTGAAAGTTTATAATAAAAATAAAGGGATTCTTTTCTCAATTCTCAAGTCAATTACAATGTTGTCAGCCCCTTCCTGTCTCTCTAGACGGTCTGAGCTCTTTGAACTGTATGGCAGGCATCAGGGCACACACATTCCAGAGACTCAGCACCATTTGCTCTGCAATGAATGTGAATTGGTCCAGTGAAAAAAGTTTGAGGAGAATCATTCACATTCGGAAGTCGCCCTTACCGTGGGGAGAGTAGACTCGGAGGTTAATGGGTATAGAAGAGATGCCTTTATTCATTCCCGTCACTCGGTCCGTTTCTGCTTCAATCTCATGGCGAACTTCATCGAAATCTGTAAATTTTTTTCCTTTGCAATGTAGAAACTCCGCATATTCTAAAACAAACAAACAAAAAACCCAGAGATATGCATGTATTTATGTCAGGATTACATCAAGCCAACAATGTCTTATTTAAGTAAAAATCAAATTACTGATGTTGTTCTTCAGCTATCAAAACAACTCAGCAGTTACTGAGAATGGCGATGCTCTAAAAAATGGCAAGTTTGCTAATTACCACATAACAGTTAAGTCCTACAAGAAGTCCCTGAGCCATCAAGCCTAACAAACTGGTTAGAAATAATTGTGTCTGCCTGAATGAGAGACCAAACAAAAACATGGCACCCTGCTATAAAAACCTTAGATCTGGGGTGCACGCAAGGCCTCCCTGCTAACACTGGCCTGCTGGCATCTCCTTTTCAACATCGCCATCCCATTAGGATGGAATGCTGTCACACAAACACAACTTCAGGAGCTAGGTGACTTAGAAACAATGTTTTCTCAACTCTTTTTAAATGCATTATTTTAGATTTAGCAATATACTATTCAAAATACCATATCAATTTGTATATGTAGAAGTTTTCTCAAGAAAAATATAGACAAAGTATTACATCAAAAATATTTACCTGCAGTCAAAAAAAATATTATGTAGGCAGAAGAAGAATTCTTTCAAAAACTATATAAATAACAAAAATAGAGGGGTTATTTGATTGATTGGTTATTTGTCCTTTTTTTTTTTTTTTGTTTTAACTTTTTATTCCATGTTTTTTAAAGCAATGTCTGACTATACAGTCCATGCTAGTCTAAAATTTGCTATGTAGCCCAAGATGGTCTCAAACTCTTACCTCAGCCTCCTAAGTACTGGAATTACAGAGGCATGCCAACACTTCCCAACTGCTATACTATCAATTTTGATACCCACTTCTAGAGATATCTATGAAAACAAACCTTTACAATAGTCATAACAGTAAGCAAATCTTAGAAGATATTTTCATTTCTCCAAGCTGAAGAACTGTTCCATCAAACATATAATAATGCTGGACAGCTTAGGTCCCAATGGATAGTTGAGTCAAGGATAGGCAGCTTTTCTACAGTTTTTTTTTGTTTTTTTTTTTTGTTTTTTTTTGCCAGAAACATTGAAAATTCATCTAATAAAACTGGCCAAAGCCAATGAGAACATTGTTTAGAATGTGGTCCCTCTTCATCAAGCACTTTAGCATAGACTTGAGGAGCCACAGTAATATGATAAAGTTAACACAGGCTTTGTGGAGGAGGTACAAGTCTGCACTTTAAATGCTAGGACATGCAGAGATAGAGACATGGGAAAGGACAGGAAGTGGATGGAGCAGGAGTAACTGAAGTGTGGGAAGAAGTTCAGAGTCTTAATTTTGTCAACAGATCCCTGGCAGAGGCTTCTGTCTGGATCTGTTCACTGAGGAGGAACTAAAGGATTGGCCTCTAATATGAGGGCTTAAAAATCAGTTTTAATTGGAAGATAATTCTTTATGCTTACATACATCAGCTTCCTTGTCTCATTCCATTGTTTCAACCCTTGCCTGAACAGACAAGGGCCTGGTACGTGGAAAGACCAGGGACTAATCTGAATGTCCACTTTCAGAGGTTACCTCCTTCCTGGGACTCTCGTCACCTGCCCTGGCTTATCTGACCACTGTTCCCGTCTCCTATCAGAGACAAACAGTTCCCATCTCTTCCTCAACAAGGGGAGTGAAAACGGGGACTAAAGAGTTCTGCTTCAAGCCACCAATGTTCTGAAATGACCTTGCTTCCCAAATGCTAGAGTGATAGTCACAACCTAGCAGAATTGATGTCTTTCCTGTCAAGATGTACAGACATAATTTTTATCTTCTTGTTAGATTCTCCATATGATAATTATTTAGCTCTCTGCAAAATACTGAGCTAACTCAGACAACGCATCTTCTGGATGCTGGCGAACATACGGTAATGGTTCATAGGGTTTTGGCATCTGTCCTGGAGAGGTCACTTTGTTTTCCCTACAGCTTTACTCTACCACCTGACATTAGTATCAGAATAGAACTCTCCAGAAGATGGAGCTTTCATTTCATTATCCTTTCAACTTTCAGGACTGTGAGCGTTTCAAATAAGTAATAAGGCCCGAGAACAGGAAAAAAAAAAAAAGGAAATCAGATCTCAAATAAAAAAATAAATATTAATATTAGAAATGGTCCAGGACCTAGTTCAGTGATGTATAGATGTTGAGCATAGACAAGGCCCTGAGTTTGATACCCTGACCCCACCCCAAACACAGTGGAGAAGTGGGAAGAAAGTAATTAAAAAAAAAAAAAATAAAACCCTTTATTTTCCAGTCGGGTATAATCTGTGGAAAATGCACCCAATAGCACTTGCCACTATCCTAGTTATTACTATGAGAAAGCTGTAGGGTCTCTGTTGTGGCCACATTTTTACCTGTTAATAAATTTCAGTAGAATAATGGTCAAAATGCAGAGAATAAATGACTGTTGAAAGCTTGGCCCTAAATGCAAAACCTATATCACACCCTCTAAGACCTAGGGCACATCGTGGAAAAGCAGAGAGGAAAGTCCATAGGACCTGGGGGAGAGGGAGTCCTATAAAACAGTCTTCTGGATACTGCACGGTTAGTGGAGTCATGAAGCCGGCAGCTAGGGTAGATGCACAAGACCTACATGTAAAACGAAGACATAAAGTACAAGGACTGGCTGGGAAGAGTAGTTTCTTTAGGTGTATGGGGGGATAAAAGAGAACCATAAGGATTGAATACGTTTCTTATACATTATACAATTGTGTCAAATTGTCAGCTAAATTAATAAAAAATTTACTGATGACAATTACATAGTGGATTTCCTTGGTCACCACTAGATGGCAACTACTTGCTCTCTCTGCAGGAACCTAACTGATGTCCTTCTAGAAGGTTGTAAAACCACTGAGGTTTTCAATTTTGATTTAAATTCACTTCTGGACTCAAGAAAATACTTTTATCCTAGAACTTGGAGAGTTGGTGTGTGCAGGATCATCAGAAACCTTTGTGCTGCACAAAGGGATTCTAGGGATTTCTTCGTTTACTTAGTTAATTGAAGAATCCTCTTACAGAAACTGGGGCTTAACAGAGAGGGAAAAGCCTTTGTCGGCTCTCAAGGTTACTATGTAATGAAGTTATGTAGTAACAGTGTGTACCTGCCAGTTAACAAGAGTGGCAGAGACAATAAAAGACAGGGGGCTGGATATGTGTGAGATTTTGGAATAATATTTTGAGGCTTCTTTGGTATGACAAAGTGGCATTTGAGCAATAACTGAAGAATAGGAGGGAGCAAGCTATTTCTGTGCGTAAGAGCACTTAGAGTGATTGCAGCCAAGGCATGCTGGGCTGGCTGGAGAGGAGTGTGAAGGCTGCTATGGCTGGAGATGGGAACAGGCTTGGATGACAGGGAGCCATTCCAGATAATTCTGTGTTTACCCTGAGTGATAGACTACAGAGGGACAGGGGTTAGAGAGAAAATATCATGACATTGAAATGACTGACACTGGATGCTGTGTTAAGGGACACAGTGTGGAGCTAGAGGAAGCAGAAGCTAGAATAATCCAAGTCATAGTTGAAGGGGCTTAGAACAGAGGCACCAAAGTGAGGTGTTGAGAAATGGTTGAATTCCAATATACTTTGAAGGGAAGAGAATATGATTTACTGACGGATTCAAGTTGGGCTGCAGGAGAGGAGGGTGCTAACAATAGCTTCACAGAAGTCCACTTCAGCAACCAGAAGTATTCTGAAGTAGAAGAAACTGAAAGGAAGGGCCTGGGACAGGATGGAGAAGGAGGCAGAAATCAGTTGTCTAGGTGGGGACTCACCGAGCTGCACTCCGGCAGGCATAGGCGTGCACACATAAACACACACACACACGCACACACACACACACACACACACACACACACCACACACATACACGGATATCTGCTCCTGATGAGGGTTGTATCAATGCAGTTGATTCCGTTTAATCCCGTGTGTGTGGATGCTGCAGACTCCCCCAGAAGATGGCAGTCAAGTGCTTGCAGCCAAAAAAATAAGGTGGCTTTTTCTAATTAGCACAGAAATGCCTCTGGGGCTACATTCCTGGTGTCTGTCATGCAGGGAGAAGTCTGGGCTGGATAAACATATGTATTTGGAACTTGTTACATCCAGGCAGAAAGGCTCAGGATGCTGGGCCCCAGTGTGGTAATCGGGAACAGAGATGAGGGCTGAGAGAAAACTCAGGAGAGGTGAGGTGAAGTCCAATAGAAAGGTGAAGACCTTCCAGGCCCTTCGGGAAGTTAGTAAGAAGAGTCAGTCACAATGGAGATGTGGGAGAAAGAACAACTCAGTTGAGATTATAGGAAACTGAGAAGCTGGGAACTGGAGACCGATGATCAGCAACGCTTTTAAGGAGTTTTGTTGTGAAATCGAGAGAAGCGTGGCAGGGGTCTGGGGCAGAATGTGAAGTCAAGAGAGCTCCCTGTGATACACGCAAACAAACAGCGTGTTCACATAACAGGCTAACCTGACAGCTTCTGTCCTGCATTACAGGAGAGGTGACAGGTAAGAGCAAGAAGCAGGAGAGGCTGAAGCTGTGTCTTGGGGAGGAGGCAGTGAGAGGCCAGAAAGAACAAGACAAGCCCAGCAGCTCACCTGTAAACAGAACAAGTTGGAGTGAGGCTGATAACGGTGTGTGACAGACAGTGTGACATCCACCCTTGAGGGTGAGAACCTGCCATGCTTGCCTCAAGTCAATGACTAAAAACATTTCTGGAGCCAGCAAGATGACTCAGTGCTGCTAAGCCTGATGTCCTGAGTTTGATCCTGGAACCCATACGGTAGGAGAGAACCTACACCTTCAAATTATCCTCTCTCTCTCTCTCTCTCTCTCTCTCTCTCTCTCTCTCTCCTCTCTCCCCTTCCCCCCCACCACACATGCAAGAACACACAGAGAAAACACAAACACACAAGAACATACACACACTCACTTTGAAATAAATGTAAAATAATTGTTTGGTTTGGCTAGAGAGATGGCTCAGTAATTAAGAATACTTATTGCTCTTGCAGGGGACCAGGGTTCAGTTCCCAGCACATACATACATACATATATACATACATACAAACATACATACATACATGTCAGCTCATTTATTTATAACTATAGTTCGGGGATCCAGTGCCTTCTTCTGGCCTCTACATGCATTTCTGTTGCATGTACATGTATGTCAAGCAAAATAGTCATACACATAAAATAAAAATAAAACTTAGAATTAAAAATTAAATGAAACTAAATTGAAAAAATAAAAATGCTTGCACATATTTTCATTGGTTATTAATTAAACAATAATAGTATTTCTACTACAATATAAATTACAGAAAAAGGGAGAGAACACACATACAGCAGTAAGCTGTAGAAGGAGTCTAAATGAGCACCCAAAATAACCACAGCAAGCATGTCAATTTGGCTTAACCTATATCTACCTCTGGGCTCAGATTTGCCTAGTATTTTAGGAAAACTGACAGGATGGGAATCTTCCTATGGGGTCAAATCTTACAGGTTGGGAAAAAAACCAGATGCTTTACCATTTGCAATATTCAGTTAAACCCAGCAAACCGGAGTTGACAGAGAGAAGCTGTCTATAATGTCCTCTACTTAATCTGAGACTCACAGGCCCAGACCCCTCTGTGTCTAACCATACGGTGAAGAATTGACAGACATGCGTCCCACTTTCTTACTAGAAAAACCATTCCCATAATTGCAGTCCATAGCCATAGGGTTAGACTGCTCAACAGCTAAGCTCTTCTAGCAGCAAACCCAGTGCTGTTAAGGGATGTCTGTCCCTAGCAGGAAGACCAGGTGTAAGTGGAGAGCAAAGGCGGCAGGAACATTTTTGTGCACTTGACCATTGGTGTGATCAACATCACATCAGCCAGCATCAAGCATCACAATTCTCAAGTGAATCTTTACAGGTAATGCAGAGCCTAAATGATCATGTTTACCTCCCTGCTGTTCAGTACAAGTACATGAAAAGCTCAGAGAGGGTTATCACAAAACTAATGCACCACACAGGGAGAGAAGATTTGTATGAGTCTGGGTGTGAAGGAAATTCTAACAGTGATTCTAACCTGTACTCCATAGAACAGGTTTTTGAGGCACTGAAGACTGAGACTTTTTTAAGGGCCTGGCAAAAGTGTGCCTGCTGCAACTTGTTTACAGTGGTAATCTATTTTGCTTGAAGACTGATGAGGCACAATCTCATTTTATGATTTTGAGATGCGTTCTCATAGAAAGTCACAGTCTTTTGCTACATTCCTATGTTCTTTTTGCTCCAAATACGGTCACATGAAATAGTCTCTTTCTCCAGCAATGCCAGGCTTCAGCCCAGGATCCATCTGAACAATATATTCAATATCTTAGCCATGAGCTGAGATAAAGGATGAAGGCTGTGTGTGCATAAGCCTGAAACCCTGGGAATGCATCATGAAATTCTAATTTGGGGCAGTGTGTCTTCAGTTTCACAAAGCAGAACCCTTAGTTTTCAATACCTTTCATGTTTTCTTTTTATTTATTTATATCACATCGTAATTTGCTTATTTACACAGAGATTATAAACACAAAAAGGCAGGATGTGGGGAAGGGAATGGCACTGGAGCATAGGTGTTCAGGGGGAGTACAGATACCTTTCAGAATAGGGTATCAGCTGGGTGTAGGTTCAGGGGACAGGTCACTATGACTCTGCCTATGATTCACTTGTCCTTATCTAAGTTGGTACTGTCCACTGAGGCTTCCTATTTATAAGACCTATGACTACTCGGGCTGGTAAATTTCCACAGAAGCTGCCTGTTTACAATAGCCTTCTGTTTCAGTGTTTTTCCATAGAGACCCAAGACTTGTGTTAGCATGCATGTATGTCAGGACTATTGCTGACTTTAGGCCTATGGCTGATTTTAGGCCTTTAGTGTATATGCAGGGCTGCTCCTGACATCTCCTCCCTTCTCTAAGTATAGAAGGGCCTTGGCGATTCTAATCTTGCGAAGGGGGGATAGAGGCCTGACCTCTGGGTATGGCCCTCAATGCCTCACTGGACAACGACAGAGGAGACTAGCCTGTACTAAGCAACGGTAAGACTCACTTTATAACAGATCAATACTAATAATGGGAGAGAATTCTTAAAAACAGAACGATGGCTCTTTTTGTTTTAGTTCCCATCAATTAGCACTGTCATTTTGACCGGTAGGAAAAAAAAACAGATTATGCTTGGTTAAACAACCAACAAATGGTGTGGGGGAAGGGTGAAGAGGTGTATTCCTGGGCATTGGTTCCAATTATCTGGGAAAAGCACAGCATGACCATAAGAATTTAAATGTTTCCAATATGTACCCCCCAAGGGGAAACATGTATATGTTTCAATTACTCAAGGTTAACTAGAAAGCAGCAATTATGGAGAACCAGTATACAACACTCATCAATCTTTATTAGAAATTTGTGTGTTGAGCATTTTATCTGTAGCCTTAGTTTTGAAATGTTCTGATAGTGCTGTTTTCTGAGCAAAGGGCTCCAATGAAAACAGAATGCATTTATCACATAAGCAAGAGGCATTCGTGACACAATTAGCTTTCTTTTCTGGTTGTAAAGAGTATCTTTGTATGACTGTGTTTTTAAACATATTTCCCCAAAGGCAGAGGCTACATTGTATGTGCCTGTCCTTCCCTGATGCCTAGTTAGGTACTTAATGAACATCTGCAGAATTCCTTCTTCTCTAAAGGAATCTACTTTGCATATGCCTTTGAGGAATGCCAGTTTTAAAAAAGGAAAACTTCAGATGTTTAAGGGAATAGAGGGAGGCAACTGGCAGGAGAGAGAATGGGAAAGGGGGAATCAGGTATAGGGAAAGCAGGGGAGAGAGTATGGAAATACACATATACATGTATGTATACATGCATGTGTGTATACATGAATACATACATCCATATATGCACAGACAGACAGACAGAGACAGATACACATACATACATGCAGAAGCCCTAATTATATTCCTGATCTCACTCCTGTTCCACTCAATCCATTCATACCCAACATCAGGAGATCAGGGCCTCTCTCTACAAGTTGCTCCTCTTCAGGAATGCTCTTCCCACAGACCTATTCACATATGGTTCCTAACTGTCATTTGTTTCTCATCCAAAATATTAATCTTTTATGCAGGTTTTCCTGGCCTGAATATTTATCCTTCATCCAACTTATCTTCTAGGTGCACTTGGTCATTACATGAAGTGGTCTGGTTTGTTTGTCTGTTTGCTTCTATGCAGTGTCTTCATCTACTACAATATAAGCTCCAAGAGAACTAGAAACATTGTCTTATCTGTTCTCTTCTCCTAGTGAAATACGTCTAAGGTGCCATATATTTGTTGAATTGATGGCTAAACAGAGCAAATCAGTGAATGAATCAATCAACACAACATGTGGGACAAAGCTGAGGGTGGTTTAGATGAAAAAGCAAGTCTCAAATGTGTCTTCTAGTATATTGAGACTGAGTTGTTTTGAAATATCCAGGTAGACTTTTAAGGATTCAGTGAGAAATAAGGGTTGACATTTTAGCCCACGAGCCATGACTGTGAGAGCCACATGTCCTGATAACCACAGAGTAGTGATGGCTGTCAAAGGAGAATAGGAAATGACTCCAGAAAGAGCCTTGGGCAGATGCAAACTTCAAGGTCCGGGAGAAGATAATGTGTTCATAAAGCTGAGGGAGAGGCCAAATGTGAAAACAACCAATGTTTGTCACCATGAGACTCCTCAGTTCTCTGCAAGAGTAATCAGTACTCTTAAATTGAGCCATTTCTCCAGCCATAGAGCTTTGATTTTTTTTTTAAGCCTTGTTCCCATTTTAACCGTATTTTTACTCTATACGAGAAAGCTAACACAACAAGGTGTGTGACCTGAGTCTAAAATAAGACCGCTAGAGCACAAAGGCAGGCAATGCTCTCACACTTGTGAAGTTTGGACTAAGCCATGTCTGTATTTCTGGTTCTCTATGGGTCTTCTTTCTTCTTCCCAATCATCAGCTCAATTTTAAAACTGAGAACATCAAGAGGAAGGTTCAAGCCCTCCTCATGAATAACGAATGTGCAAATTCAGAAGTAGCAAAGGATTCAATGCTGCTTCTTAACAAAGCAGGAAGTGACTGTCAGATCTGTAGAGTGATTAAAAGTGAAATAAGACTATCCTGAAAATAAGTAATTAGATATTAAGGCAGAAAATACAACAGAAACTATGATTGAAAAGTGAAAGCACTACCTCATCAAAAATCTTATATGCAAGAAATAAAGTTAATAACTGAGACCAAGGAGCAGTCAAACCAGAACAGTTTATACTTATGCAGTCAAAAATATTTCTAAAGATAATGAGGTGGAGTGTGCACAGCTGGAATATAGATATATGATACTGAAATATAATCTTATTCTGTAGCCCTGGCTGGAAATCTGTCTCTGCTCCCTTAGTACTGGAACTAAAGGAGTGCACCACCATGCCTGGAAGTTACTGGACACATCTTAATTCCTCAAACATTTTACACACGTCCACATTCACACACACACATACACATACACACACACACACACACATACACACACATACACATACACACACACACACACACACACATTCACATACACACACTTCTATTTTTCTATTTTATACACAATTAACAGCATTCCATCTAAGCAAAGATCTTCAGTATACTTAATAAGATACTCAAATATCTTCAGGTTAATTTCTGAAAGTTGTTATTAGCTGAAAACACAGTCAAGTTGCTTCTTTTTGAAAGTTATAAGATATGAGTGGAAGTTTGAGTGTTTTGCATTGTAAATGTCTTTATCCAGTATCATTGAAAAATTACCATATCACCACTGAATTGCCTTTGTACCTTCGTTGTAAAGCATTTAGTTAAATCTGTGTAGATACATTTTTTAACTCCAGTCCTTTAATCTACGTATCATCATGCAAACACCATGTTACTAATTATTATAGCTTTATTAGTCTTGAAATCAAATGTTGATTCTTCAACTTTACTGTTGTTTTGCAAAGGTGTTTCAGTTATTTTGAGTGTTTTTGTTTTTCCACATAAATTTTAGAATTAGCCTCTCAGTTTTTATGAAAAAAAATTAATTTTTACCCATAAGAACATTCAGAAAAGGTTTCCTTCTCTGGCCTAAGAGGCACATGGTGGTTGGAGGGGGGTGGGGGGAGGGTGGACATGGTTAGCTAAAAGCATAAGGCTTTTTGGCAAATATCTTCTCTAAAAGATATATTAAATTTAAAAAACTATCCGAGTCTGGGGAAATATCTTAGTTAGCAGGGTGTACGTGCTTAGCATGTATCACGCACTGAGTTTAACTGTATTCACCACATAAATGGTGTGGTACACATGCCTGCAACCACAGATCTTCACAAAGGCAGGATGATCAAAACATAAAAATTATCTTTAGTTAAATAAATAGTTTGAGGCTATCTTAGACTACATGAGACCCTGCCTCCAAAAGAAAACCTTATACTTCCTCTATATCGTCTCAGTAGCACCACCACCTCAGTGTTGTGGGGTCTTATGAAGACATAGTTCACCAATTATGCCCTGTATACTAGCTAGCTAGTCAAGGTAAAATACCTTGATAATGAGAGTACATATTTTTGTAAGAAAAGAATACAAATATTTTGTCTTGTAAATTCTTGAGACTATTTGAAATTACTTGAATAAAATTAAAATGTAAAGAACCCTTATCTTGACAAATGTCTTTGCTTCATAGATAGCAAAATTATTTATGACTCAGATCATAAATCCTACTGAACCATTTCTGAAAAGTTTTTTTAAATAAAAGGAAAAGCTAAGTATTGGCCAGGGACAACGAAAGCTCAGTGGGACCTATCAATTTGTATATGAAATGTCTAAATAGAAATACATAAATTTATAATGCTTTAAGTCTCCCTTATATGGCCATTGGGGCTTTTATTTAAAGTTCTTGTTTTGTGTTGGTTTTATTGTTCTTTTTATTCCAAGACATTTTTGTAAAAATACCTGGTACTCAGTAAAAACCCGATAGATGATAGACACACAGATAGATAGATAGATAGATAGATAGATAGATAGATAGATAGATAGATAGATAGATAGATATCATATATATGGTTATAACCATATAAAAATGCATATATCATATAATTTTTAATATATATGTATGGAAAAATATATATAGTAAATCAGGTTATATGATGCTAGTAACACCAGTGACCAATATCTGAAAGCAATCTGAAGCAATCTGAAGCCATGATCTGACATTTCGTGTCACTGTTTTCTACATCAGCATGGATATTGGTCCTTAGCTACAAAAGTCACTGTTTTGTTTTTCATGAAAACTTAGTAGAAAAAAAAATCTATGAGTTCTTTCATTTCCTTTAAAGGAGATTACAGCATAGGAAGCAATCAGTAACTTTTGCAAACTACAAACAATTATAGGAGTTGGAAAAAGGATAAAGAGTAGAAAAGATGAAAAAAAATATTATCTTGTTTGCAATCAGGGCACTTAACTTAGTGCATGTTTAAAAACTGTGTCTTGGACTAGAAAGATAGTTCAGTAGTTAAAACTATATACCGCTCCTGTGGATGACCTAAGTTTGGTTCCCAGCACCCACACTGGGCAGCTCACACTAATGCCTGTAAGTAGAGCTTTGAGGGATCAGACAGGTCCCTCCAGCCTCTCCACATACCTGTACAAAGGCTCACATACTCACACATATGTTCATAATTAAAAATAAAATACTTTAATGTGTATCTTGTGGGCAATAATGAAAACAGAAGTGTGATAAAACTGTAGTAACTCTCCTGCCATCTAAATATGTCATCACGTAAAAATTAATTGGGGATACACTCTATTACTTAATGACTATTATTTAATATTGGAGTTGTATTTCTCCTAGATGTACGTTAAACCATTCCTAAACAAAAGTAGGTTTCTCCTTCCTCAAAGCATCACTCAAACTTGTACTGCATTCTACAGTGGCCTAGACTTGAGAATCAACCTCATAATTGTAGTGCTGTTTCTTCAACACATAGCTTGTAAAGTCATTTTAACTTCTGCAGGCTGCAGCTCTCACGGGAAAACTGATGTCTCTTTCCCAGGCTGCTGTGAGCACAGGAGAACATGCTTGTCTGCTCCAGTCACCAGAGTTACCCAGTGACTACTTACAGGACCTCAACAAATTTATACTACATCAAATAAATGAGTAAAGACTTTTAAGAAGTCCCTCATTTAATAAGGAAGCCTAAGGGCCAGGCAACAGCGGCACACACCTTTGATCTCAGCACTGGGGAGGCAGGTAGATCTCCATGAGTTCAAAGTTAGCCTGGTCTACAGAGTGAATTCCAGAATAGCATAGAGAAACCCTGTCTCAAAAATAAATAATATAAATAAATAAATAATAATAGATAAACAGGCAGACAGACAGACAGACAAAAGGGAAGCTTAAAACACATATGTAAAAATCTATATAGCAAACCCTTTGATCTCAGGAAGTTATAGAAGTCATCTCTGGGCATAGGTCCAAGATTTAAAGGGAAGCACTCTGGTTCTCAAGGACAAGATAACCCTCCCTACATCCCCTGCTCCTCACTTCTCGATGCCCCTCCATCCTGAACTTCCAATTTTCATCTCTTCACAGCTCTTGTTCTCCACTGTTGCTTCTTCCCTCCACCCACCCACCCCCAAACTAGAGCATTTTCAAATGTGAAGGAGCATGTGTTCTAGTCTCTATAGAGGAGGCACATGCCCTGGTCTCTAAACCATGCCACATTTCTAGGGTCATGGATGACTAAGTCAAGACAATGATGCCTTTCACTGAAAAAAAAAAGTACAAACTTGCATTTACTCAAAATTTTACAAATAATTTGAGGGTCTTCACTTTGAGGATCTTCACAGACAATCGCCATTCCAACTCTTTCCACAAAGAACATAATCACTGTCACAGTCATGACAAAGGCCAACTCACATGCCATTGTTGTCAAAACCCTTCTGTCACTTCCACTACAAGGAATGCTTTTCTGTTCTTAATTTTTTAGAACTTTGCAAATATACCATTTATGTAATTATATAGGTAGAAAGAAACTCAAAAATCTTGTTATAGCTAGTGTTCTCATTTTATATAGATAAGGTAATTAAATTCTAGGAAGCTACATAACATGTTTGAGAATGTTAGATAACATGCTTATGTATTCTACAAATGGGTAGCCAGTACTATATGTGTCCAGAGAATCAGACGGACACATCATTTCAAATCAGCAATCCTTCTGCACTCAGAGTTAGTTGAAAGAGCAGATGAGTGGGTGCTTCCAAATAAACCCAAGCTGCTTGCTGTTTTTCAAAGATTCTGACATTTTAAATATTCCTTTGGGATGTTCTCTAGGTGCACTGAATTTTGTTTTCTTGTTGGGTGTAAAACAACACTCTGGAGCAAAACATTTTCAATAAGCTTCCTTCTAGGAGCAGATGCTTTCTCCTCCCCTTCTGGACCAATTGGTTATAGGCTAACTAGAGACTCCCAGGAGTACATTATGGCTCTCTATAGTAAGAAGTTTAAAATCCACAAAATATTTCCAGTCTTCTAAAACATGCTTGCTCTGCCTTTTTCAACATGGTTTTGCATTTTGCAGGTGAGCAGGAGGCCTTCGATCACACATGACACAACTTACGCTTTCAGAACTCATGCTGTTTTCCATGCTGGGATTTAATGTTCTTTTTCATTGAGAGCTAAGATTTCTGGCCATATGGAAATCTGTAACTACTAAGAAGCTACAACTACAGGAGCACAAACCATTCTGTGACACCGAAGAACTGTTACAGGTTGGAGTAAGAAAACAAATCTGTGGTAATTAGCAATGGTTTACATATAGTCTGACAAAAACCAAGCCACTGCTGTAACTGACAGTTGAATTGTGTGGTGTGATGTTTATGTGGGCTTTCAAAGTGGAGAGTTACGTGAAGCTGAAATGGTCTATGCAGGATTTATGGAAAGGAGAGAGACTGGACTAAAGGCAAGAGGCTATACAGAACAGGAGAAGCCAAAATGAGAAGTTGGGTGTAGTAACTCATGCCTGTAATCCAGCACTCAGGAAGCTGAGTCGAAAGGATTGGGAGTTCAATGCCAGCCTGAGCTGTACAGAAAGAAATCACCACAGTTTAGAAAGAGAAAGAACCAAGAAGAGAAAAGAAAGCATTCGAAATTATAAGTTAGTTATTCATCAAATCATCTGCGACAAATAGCAAGTGAGTTGTGAGCAAACCAAGTGAGCAAACAACAGCATCATAGAGAAGCTGCATGTGTAGATAAACACATAAAATGAAGTCACAAGGCCTTGTGCAGGAGCATAAGAGATGGGCTGACCATGCCTCATGGATCATTGCCTATGAGATAATGCACTTAAGCCAATAGCTCCTATTTGTATGTGAATGTGAAATATGGAGGCCACTGTTTCTAAATGATCAACCTTAAAGAAAGAGCTGGAGTCTGATGAGCACTTCACTTGATTGCTAGAAATTATTATGAAAAAGTTTACTGTAGGAGGGGAAAAAAGCTGAATTGTGACAAAAGCTGCCAGATTCTTCTTTGTTAAAGTCTTAAAGGAACAAGTTGAAGAGCTAATTGGGGGTCATTAATAAACAACAAGGAGGGAGATTTCAAATGGATGGTAGTTACATACCCATAGATGCTGCATTGCCCTTCATGACCCCAGTGTGAATACTCCTGATTTTAAATGCAGTCGTCTCATAAGACAGAAAGCACTGCATACAAAAAATTCAAGTCCATTCCAAACATAATTTAGAGAGTGATTACACAGCTTACAAAAAAACTGTTCCACAAATCACATTCAAAACAAATATGAATAGTTTTATGTTTTATTTTATGCACATTTTCTCCTTTCTTTTTTCTTTCTTTCTTTTTCTTTTAAGATAGGATATCACATTATAGCTCGGCTAGCCTGAAACTCACTATGTAGCCCAGGCTGGTCTTAAACTCATGGCAATCCTTCTGCATCAGGCTCCTGAGTACTAGGATCATGGTACTGAGTTATCATATATTTTTATCTGCATTGTTTTTGGCTGAGGTTATTCCTGTGTTTTCTTTTTGCTTCTCTAGTTTCCTCTGGTGTTATCTTTTTCTCCTGCACAGCATTTTTCTGTTCCAGGAAGAACTGATTCCTTTTCAAAGAGGTCATTCCAGTGTGGCACAGGGTACCCTGGCTGTGAGTGCTGTAATCCGGCAGTGCATCCCAAGTCTTTGGTTCACTTGGAGATATGCGCTGACTAGGGACTCTGCATCCAAGCCTTTAGATCAATATTCTCCACATTTGAAGCATAGATAAAAAATTCAGCACTCTTTGGGGGTCCTTCAACCCTGCACCCAGCCCCACAGTTTATCTTGGACTCACCTACCTGCTCTGCTATTATATCAGCAGAATGACTACACACTGTGTCCTTAAAGTGATATCTTTCAGTGGCTTTTTGGGTATGCACATCTTGTTTTAAAGGTGCTCTTAAAGTGAACATGAAAATTTAAACTCTTGACGTGCATGATATTGTAAGGTTTTCTGGGTCAAGAGTGAGCCAATCATTTCAAAGATCACCCAAGAAGAGCCCTATGCACACATTCTTAAGCGTATTTGTAAGTCGTGGAGTAGCTTGCCATACATTGTCTCCTGTTAACATCCACAAAATCCTGGAGTACTCTTATCCTGGCTAAGTTGTAACTTCTGTGTGTCCCAGTTTCCTCCTGTATGAAATGAGCAAAATAGTAACATCTTAAAAGTAACAGTGTTTTCCAAAAACAGTGTCTTTGCCTTTGTTTCTTTTCCTGTTCCTACAATAAAATACTATGACAAAAGCAATTTAAGAAATAACGGGTTTATTTTGTTCATAGCACAGTCCATCATGATGGGGCAGTCAAGGTGTCAGGAGCTTGAAACAACTGATCATATTGTATTCACTGTCAGAAGCAGAGAGGAATGGATACATGATTGCACACACACACACACACACATACATATTTCATATATACATATTTATGTATACATTATTTATATTTAAAATTTCAGGTCCCCAGCTGGGGGGAATGGAAGCACCCACAGTGATAAGTCTTCCCAGCTCACCTAAAGCAATCAAAATAATCTCCAGCAAAGACCTGCCAGAGAACCATCTCCCAGGGGACTCTAGACTCTCTTATAACTCTACCCTTTGTCATCTTGACACATAAACGAATCACTCTGAAACCATAACTTTCTACCCTTTGTCCCCACAGGATCATTACCACAGTATAAGATGAATTATGACCAATCTTTATAAGTCCACATAGTCTTCAACAGTTCTAACACTTGAAAAGTCCAGTTCCCAATGTGGATAGCCTTACCTGTCCAGCCCCACCCATACAGTCATCTCTCCTGAGCCAGCTAAACTCCATGCCCAAAGCTCTCCTTGATGGGTGTCTCAGGGTCCTGCCATCTCGATATTCCAGAATCTCAATGCAACTTGAGCTTCACCTTCAGTGCTTCACAAAATGGTTTCTCAGAGTCTCTTTGCAAGGACAGCGCCACACATAGCTCCATAGTTTTCATGCCACTTCCATGCCTTCTAAACTAGTATCATATAGACATCACTATCAAGATGGAGGCTCCTCTCTTAGGCAACAACTGTAGCAGCTTCTATATTTTAAAGATGGGGAAATACTTTCCTAAGCATTTGTGCTCACTAGAATAGGGAGCCCTCTCATCTAGACTTTCTTCCTTTAGATGAAGTTGGGTCTTCTTGAAGCCTCCAATGGATGGGATCTTACCTTCAGGGCACATTTCCTAGTGTCTCAGTGAAGCACAAGAGATTTATGTTCAGTGGTACTATTTTCTTTAACAATTATAGTTGCTTTCTCAACACTAAATAACTATTATTCTCCTGTCTTGAAATTTCCTGTGCCAAAGAAGTTAATCCGTTATCTTTAAATTCAGCTTCATTCCTGCTCTCAAGATATGGGCAGATTAAAGCCATATTCTTATCTAAACTATGACATAAATAGCCTCTCTTGCAGTTTCTGATTAGGATCCATGTTCCCTTTTGAAACCTCGTGAGCCAAGGCTCCATTATGTGTTCTCTCAGCATTAGTATCTTCCAAAGTAATTCTAGAAACGGCCCGTTAATCTCTGCCTCTAACACACTAAAATATTTCTAGCCCAAAATACCAAACTCTTCTACATTTCAGCCACAAATGTCTCCAAGACTTAAGAACCACATGGTCAGCTCTATGCTAGCAAAGCCTCTCTATTCTGTGTGGATTTCTGTCCTTACTTTTCTAGACTCTGTGACAAAAATCTTCTGAAGAAAACAACTTAACTCACAGCTCAAGGTAGGGTCAATCATAAGGGGAATTCAAGGCAGCGTGAACTTGCAGCAGCTGGTCACATCATAGTCATGATCAGAAACAAAAAGGAATGGATGCATGCTTGCTGCTAATTCCCTTCCATTTATACAGCCCAGGACCATAGCCAGAGAATGGTGTAACCCACCACAAGCAGGGCTTCCACCTCAGATCAGTCATGATAACCCCTAGCACTGTGCCCAGGGACTCATCAGCCAGTTGGCTCTACATTCTATCATCAAACAATGAACACTAACTAACCACTATGGCTTAGAATGCTTACTATATGTGGTCTCCTCTTTATTGTTCTTTAATAGTTATGAGTTTGTTATTGCTTAAAACACACTCTAAGCCATGATTTCTGTGGTGCTTCAAAACAGTTTCATATAAAAGTAAAATTAGGAGTATAATGCAAAAAAATACTATTTTAAATACATTCTTATTTAAATACATTTAAATGTTATTTAAATATTTGGATATTTGAATATTTATTTTGAACATTTAAATATTTAAATGCATTCTTATTTTTATCTGTGATTTTACAGAAGTCATATTGACTTCCATAATAACTAACCCTTGAACTTTACAGTAAAATTTAAATGACTAAAAATCTGTTAGATGCCAAGCTTTTATTCATAGACACACATTATTTCATAAATATTTGTTATTATCCTGGGTGAGACACAAATTTTCTATTCCTCAGTCTCTTCTATATATTATGAGAATCAACATCATTATCATCATCATCTGCCTTGGATTAGACAAGTCAGCATTAACAAAGAGCTTAGGTGAGTACCAAGTAGACATGTAAAAGCCAGCTACATGGACTAAGAGGTGGCTCAGCAGTTAAAAGCACTGGCTGCTCTTCCACAGGACACAGATTCAATTCCTAACACCCACATCACTGCTCACAACCATTGGTAACTCCAGTTTCAGGGGATCTGACACCATCACACAGACGTGTGTGCAGGTAAAACACCAATGCACATGCAATACAAGTAAACAAAATCACCATTGTATAAAGCTAACTGTTAAGGACAAAAGCTGTCATAGCTTTTCTCAAAATAAAGAAATAAAGATTCAAATGAAGGCAGACTCTGACATTTCTACAAACATCATCTCTGGCTACCATAATTCTCACGTGGACAACATGACACTATAATTTTGCTTGAGGTATTTGAGATTTCCCTTGATGTAGTATTTGTTTGTTCTCATGAAAAAAATAAGCCATAACCATAAATGTGATCCTATTTTTTCCACAGCATAGCTTAGAAAATATATTAACACAAGAATGGCTTTCCTTCCACTCCCACTATAAAAGCATTTGTAACGAACATTTTTAGTGACAGAAGAAAAAAGTTCTCTGTTTCTATGACCACAAAAGCATGTCTCTTAGAAGCTTCAACACCAGAAAAAAATTTTTTGAACTGAGTTTAGCACATATGTAACATTCAACATTCTTTCATTCCCATTGTGTGTCAGTGTAGTGTCCCTGTGAAAGGCACCATGGCCAAGGCAGCTCTTATAAGAGAAAGCATTTCATTGAGCCTTGCTTATAGTTTTAGAGAGTTAGTCCATGATCCTGATGGAAAGCAGGAAGGCATGGTGCTGGAGCAGGAGCTAAGAGCTTTATATCCTGCTCTACAGGTAATGGGCAGAGAGACACTGGACCTAGCATAGGCACATTTAAACCCACTCCCAGGGACACACCTTCTCCAGTAAGGCTACACTTCCTAATCCTTTCCCAGCACTTGATCAACTGCAAACAACACGTGCAAACATATGAGTCTGTGGCAGCCATTTTCATTCCAACCACCATACACTGTCTTGTTCAAGCTTCAAAACCCTTATATGGAAATTGACAGGAATAAGAAATGTATTCTTTCTAACTACATACAGGAGAAAACATGAGGCTGGGTCATTTCACCATGCCAGACTACATCTTCATGGAAGAGCATTTGAGTTACAGGGGACATCTCTCATACGTGAAGGGCATCATACCTAGAATTAGCAGAGCAAACATCAAAAATTTTCCTACCCTTTGAACCCCCTTAACTTCTCTGAGATCATAACAATAAAAGGCTCGGAGAAAGTAAACATTTGTGAAGCCTGAGGGTCTCTGATCATACAGGGAGAGGGCAGGGAGATACTCATTGAGCAGCCTTCCAGAAAGCCTCCAACTCTGCAGCCAAGGGACACTGAAGCTAGAAAAGGCCCAGCTCACCGTAAGAGCCTGCCCAGCCTGCACACCTACAGCATCAAGTCACATGGTCACACAGGAAAGACACTTAAATCTTGCTCAGGAAGTCCACCTGGGAGAGCATGAAGACTTCATGGGCAATATCTATGTGCCCATTGGTCAATCAATGAAACATCTAAGATATACACATCAGCCCACAGTTCCTGACGTAGACCTGAAGTCCTTGTGTATTATGACTCTCAGGATGTGAGGAATATGGATCAGTAACTCCTGCCTGTGTGCCTCTTCCCTCTGCTAACCCCAAATTTGTATACTTCCTAATCACCAGTTAAAACGTGGACAAAATCTTTCCCTGGATTTTATGAATTCTTAAGGAAAAAAAATCATTAAAGCAAAAATCATGTTACCTGGGACCCAGTACTGGAGATTGGCATCAGAACTGAGGTCAGTCTTGTGAGATAAAGGCCTTAACCTTGGAGTCCATTGGAACTCCAGATTACACCAGGATAGAATTAAATTACAGACCACCCAACTGCTGTCCACAGAGAGGTGAAAAATAGTTTGGCATGGAAAATATACACCTTTGGTGCCAAAAAAAAAGAAAAGAAAAAAAAAAGAAAAAGAAATAAAAAGAAAAGTGGTGTGAGCTCATATCTCCCTCTTGGGAGCCTGGAGAAATATTTTTGGGATATACTATCCTTTTCCTACATATCTTTTTTTTTCTCCCTTAATGCTGATGGTTCGATCTGTATCAAATCTTTTCATATATTTCAACTTTACCTTGTTCAAGAAAAGCATGTGGAAACAGAAATTTTCCATTAATCAGAATAAACAGAAGTGAGTCATGCATAGAGTGCCACAGTGCAACTTCCTGGGCTGAGAAATCACTGAGGGGCGGATTGCAATGAGACCTCCCCTTCCTTTCTGGAACCTGCTTTGTCTACTTACTGCTCACACTTGAAAATGTGTTCATAATTGCAGTTCATAATTGCTTGACATCAGAGTATTCTGAACAAAGCAAGCAACTTTGAAGAAAATATGGTTTGGAAAATTTTCGCTATACAATCATATACTGCATATGATTTACATGTTTATGGTATTGGCATACTATAATGTGTATGATTTATAATTTTGATCATTTTTAAATTCACAGAAAAACTGAAGGGCAAATGTAGAGATTTCCCATATAATCCCAGCTCCAGCTGTGCATCAACATAGTGGTAGCCTTGCTGGATTGTGAGCCTACATTGCTACATTGTTACCATCCAGTTTTTGTTTCACTTTGTGGCTTACTCTTGATATTCTGTCTTCTGAAAGCAGCTGAAAGAAAAGCAGAAGAGGGCAGCCTACTGCTAGGTCTTATGTTAGAGTTGTTTTTCTGTTTGCTTGTCTGTCTGTTTGTTTGCTTGCTTGTCTGACTCTTTGTAACACATCATTTGGAGAGCACTCCTGATCATACACATCATCTCTCTTGTACCATTTCTTCACTGTACATCCTTAGCTCAACTCTAGAATCTAGTGTTTCTGATATTAATCCATAAGTCTGAATGCTCCCTGGAGCTATAATAGCCCCATTGTTTTATACCTATTAACAGTTTTCAGACTTGGGAGAGCCCTGGTACTAATTGTCAATTGTGGTCTCTGGTCATTTTCCTAGTCCTTAGTAACTCCAAGTCTCCACTGCTTCTAATCAACTTTCTCTTCATCATCATCTGCCGGTCTGTAGCTCACATGCGTGGCCGTGGGTCCTGTTGGGCTGTTGTGGTTCCCCAGGCAGCTGGAACTGCGGCTCTGAGGAGCAGAAGTGTGAGAATTTGACTGAGTTCACTCCAAGTGGCGCCGGGCAGATGCTGGGCTGTGAAAAGCTGTGGGGCTCCATGGGCGTAGAGAAGTCCCACAGGGGTAGAGCTCCTGAGTGGGAGTCTCCGGGCTGATGTGGCTGGGCCAGCCTGCAGCCGAGAGGGGGAGAGAGGCTCAGGCAGTTGCCTGCGGGTAGAGACTCTTGGTTAGGCACTCACTTAACTGGGTCAGCTAGCTTGATTGAGTTGGCAGCCTACACAGCAGAACATAGAGAAGTCTTCTAGGCGGGAGATTAGGCAACAACTCAGTAGTCAAAGGCCTTCTCCACTGTTCCCCATGCAGGTTCCCAAAGACAGGAGGAAGTCAATGGTTTTAAAGGGTTTATTATCATGGCAGAAAGTGGATAAAGTTGTACCCCCCATCCATCTCAGGACAGACCTGAGTTAAATAGGGAGGGAGGAAGAAGGAGGGTCTGGGAAGGAATGCTTAATTGGGCTATACCCTCTGGCCTTTAGGTATCTCATTAATATGGAGATCTCTTGAGGCTGAGGCCTGTAATCATGCCCTCTACCTGTGCTGGGTGACACAAACCTCTCTTTGGGAGGGTCTGTAGGGGCATTGTCCTCTGTGACTGAAAGGTGCTGATCAATGGAGGTCTTGGCTACATGTCAGGAGTCTGGAGTCTGGGAGTACGGCGAAATGTATGCCATCCCTTGTAGGTATGGATACCTGTTGGGTCTCTGGCTATCTCTATCTAGCCAGTGCTCTACCAGAAACCAAGCTATCCTTTCACGGTCCCACAGTCATCCTCAGTAGAAATCATCTAGGATGCTCATTTTTAACTTACTGATCTTTCTCTCACCTACAAATGTAACTCATATCTCACTCAAACTTTCTGTATTTCTTCAGACTACAGTGTTTTTGTTTCAGATCCAAATAACTGATTTCAGTCTGTCCTCTTCTTAGTACCTTGGATATCTTAATGTTGTCTCCCTCTCTTAATTCCCTCACTATCCTGAAAAATATACTGCCTTATCATCCTCTGAACAATACAGTCCCTTTATCTAATCACATACTAGCTAAAACTTATTATAAATAATACTTACATGTATTTCCTGGGGGCTGAATCACAATCTGTGTTGAGTAAGACTATAGACATTTTTTATTTTATGTTTTTTTACAATTCTGTAGTCTAGCAGTCCAAAATCAGTATGTTGGCAAGGCCATCATTTCTCTGAAGGTTCTAGAGAAGAATATCTAAGATGGCCCCAGGCCATCCTCTTAGTTATAGGTGGTTGCCAACAACCCTTGTTGTTCCTTGTCTTAAGAATTTACCATTCCAGTCTCTGCTCTACTTTCCATTTGCAGAACAGTGACTTTTTAAAACTTGTTTTATTTATTTACATTCCAAATGTTGACCCCTGTCCCAGTTCCCCTCCAAGAGGTCTATCTCCCATCCCCTTTGCCTCTGAGAGGGTACTCCCCCTCCCAAGCCCATCACCATCCACCCACCCTCACCTTATTCCCCCACCCTCCCAGCCCTGCCCTGAGGCATCAAGTCTCTACAGGATTAGGCACATACTTTCCCATTGAGGCTAGACAAGGCAGTCCTCTGCTACACATGTGTCAGGGGCCATGGATGAGCCCATGCATCCTTTTTGGTTGGTGGCTTAGTCTCTGGGAGCTCTCAGGCGTCTGGCTTAGTTGATTTTCCTATAGGGTTGCAATCCCCTTCAGTTCCTTCAATCCTTCCCCTAATTCTTCCATAGGGGTCCTGCACCCCAGTCCTGTAAACAATCATCTTCTTCATCCAGAGGACAGAAACTGCTGGAAATCAAAATAAATTCAACCAGAGGATGGCAGAAGACAGAAGCCTAGCATGGCTGTCCTCTGAGAGCTCTACCAGCAGCTGACTGAGGACAGTGACTTTGAGAAGACACTATTCGACTCAGTGTGCTAACTTCCTGCTAACTCTTCAGTCTCTGGACCAAGTGATCCACATCCTTTGCTCCATTTTCACTTCATTCCTTGGTGTTCACTGCTTAGGAACAGAGGTGGCTACGCTCATCACACACCTAACCCTAGCCTCGTCTTCCTCAGTGGCCTGGCTACATCTGACAATGGTACTCAGCCCTCCTTCACCTAACTATTTCCCACCTTCCTCCATGCCACTCTTTGGGTTTTCCTTGTCTGCATGGGTTGCTCTTGCTTCTCAGACTTCAGTGTGAGTTCACCTCAAGATCTCTCTCCTGAGATGATTGTTTGGTATCATTCTTTGGAGATTTTTATCCACTCAAGAGGTTGTATTTATGACTTACAAATCTGAAGGGTGAGTCTAGGTTTTTATTCACTTGCTTGGATACAGTCCTAGCACCTCATCCATCATTTTTCATGAAAAAAAAAATGTTCGTTTTCTTTATTTAAAGATTATTTTGAAGGTTATTAGATTGGTGATCTAATATTCCAAGTCAGAAGCCCAGTAGCAACTTACCCTTGTTTCTATTTATACTCTCTTGTCATTTTTGTATATTTAATAATACAGTAGAATATATTGATTTACACAACAGATAACAGTAAAATCAACCCCAGGAACCCATCGTAAAAGTAAGGAATATCCAACCCCACTTCTGTATCTCTTTCCTTATTCCTCTCCTCATGAAACTTGATTATTTTCCTTTGTTTTATGACTTCTCTTCCCATATTAATTGCTTATATACATAGGTTTATATACAAAGGTATCTCTAAGCCATATACCATCTCTTTTGCTTCTTTGGAGATTTATAAAAATGAAAAAATTCACCTGAGACCTATCCTAAGTCAACACTAACATTATGTTTCAAATATTTATCCATGTTAATGTATATGGCTACAGTTTACGAATTTGAATGTTATTATAATATAGTATGATAATTAAACTAGAGAAACTATTTTTAAAATATACATATAGAGAAAGAGAGAGACAATATTAGGATAAGCTATATAGCACACAAAATAAACCTAACAAACAGCATATAACTAGGCCTAGCTCTCTGACTATACTTCCTTAAGCTTTCTTGCTTCCTTTCTAAGTCACTCTTACAAACACTCATCAAGAAAAGCTCTTGCCCTCTCATCTGGGCATCTTATTTCATGGTTGCATCCTGACCAACTCTGTTCAGTCTATTCTCCCATCACCATCACAGCAATCCATCAGCATGAAGCAATGCCTGGACCAGCCCTTCACGCCAAAGCTTTGGTAAGTCCCCTTTGAAGGTGGGCTTTGCATTGCGCCTCCATCTCACATTCCCAAGACAGTGTATACTCTAGAAGTCTCATTGGCTGTCTTCCCTCCAGGTTTTTAGCTGCACTTATTTCCAGGAATAACCTGCCAATTTTCTTTGTTCCTGCAAATACACAGATACCACCACACACATACATATGCACATGGACACATATATCTTGATACGGATAGCTTCTGCTCATTAAGACTCAGTCTAGACACCTCAGCACAGAATCATCTGTGTATATCATGTGCACCTCCAACAAGAGTCCCATCATAGAGGTAACTATGGTTATGGCTATGAGAAGAGAAAACAAGGATGAGTGTATGAATGTAGGTAATTGCTTTGTGATTTTATTGGCTACACTGAACTGTTCTTGCCTCTGACTTACTTTCCAGTTCATGAGTTCCTATAAAGCCAAATTATCTTATATCCATCTGTGACCTCTACCTGCATGGCACTTGAAACAAAGAATATGACATATTTATTGGATGATTATTCTGTATATCCATGTGTGGTGTTTCAAATATGCTTGGCCCAGGGAGTGGCACTCTTGGGAGGTGTGGCCTTGTTGGAGTAGGTGTGGCCTTATTGAAGGAAGTGTGTCACCATGGGCATGGGCTTTAGGACCCTTGTCCTAGCTACCTGAAAGTCAGTCTTCTGTTTGCCTCAGAACAAGATGTTGAAATCTCAGCTCCTCCTGCACCATGCCTACCTGGATGTTGCCATGTTCCCACCTTAATGATAACAGACTAAAACTCTAAACCAGTAAGCCAGCCACAATTAAATGTTGTCCTTCTAAGAGTTGCCTTGGTCATGGTGTCTGTTCACACAGTAAAACACTAACAAAGACATCATGAAAGTAGAGTTACTATTTTATCTTGTTTGTAAATATATAGTAGTCAGTCAGATATTATAAAATACGCTTTGCATAGCTTTAATGTCATTAGCCAGTCCTTATTCAATATATTCATGCAGGCAGTTAAAATGGTCCCTAACTCCCTTGCAAACAGATCACACTTCTGCAATAGCTCACTCAAAGGGAATAAAAAGAAAGAAGCTGCCATCCAGAGGTGTAAGGTAGAAGGGTTTTATCATAGTACTGTTCTGTATGCTTCAATTTTTTTATGTTAGCACTCCAAGCACATATCTTTTTTTTTTATGGAAATTTTTTATTGTAATTTTTATACATTTAGATTTTCTCCCTTACCCAATTTCCCCTTCCCTCCCGGAACTCACTATCCTTCCCCCTCCTCCTATCTCCACTTTGGTGTACCCCTTCCACCCTCCCTTTTACTCACCTCCCCACCTCGAAATTTTCACCTCCAACGATGTCCAGCCTTCATGGACCAAAGGATCTCTCTCCCACTTATATAAGTTCCCTTGAAATTATAGCTGGACCATGGGTCCCTCCCTAAGTGCTAAGGCGGGTGGTTTAGACCCGGGGGTCGGGTTTGGGTTTGGGGATTGTTGCTTTCCTCATGTGTCTCGAATCCTCTCAACTCTTAGCTTCACTTATCTTCTCCTTTGGGGAAACCCCGTGATCAGTTAATGGTTAGCTGTGGGCTTCTCCCTCTGAGTATGTGGGAAACTCTTGGGCGACTTCTAAGGGACAGCTATATAAGGCTCCTGTCAGCATGTACATCCTGACACCCCACACAACCTCTACCTTTGGGACTGCACATAGGATGGATATCCAGGTGGAATGGTCTGTTTCTTCTTCAGTTCTGTTGCACTGGTTCTTTTGCACCCTTGAATATTTTGTTCCCTTCTTCTAAAGACGAAGGCCCTCCCCCCTACTTGGTCATCTTTCTTCTTGCTTTTTGTGGTCTGAAGTTGTATTTTGGGGTATTTCAGGCTTCTGGCTAAAATCCAATAATCAGTGGTGAAAAAACCAAATGTATGTTCTTTTGTGATGGGTTACTTCCTCAGGATGATTTTTTGTTCCATCTTTTATATATGAATTATCAAAATTCATTGTTTTTAATAGCTGAGTAATATTCCATTGTATAAATGTACCACATTTTTGTACCCCATTTTTCCCCTCTGTTGAGGGCATCTGGGTTCTTTCCAGTTTCGGCAAATTAAATAATGCTGTAGAAATTGGAGATATGTCTTTTATGTGTTAGAGCATCTTCTGGATATATACCCAGGGGTATAGCTGGGTCCTCGGGGTGATATTCCCAATTTTCTGAGGTATCCCCCAGACTGATTTCCATAGTAGTTTGCACCATCTTGCAATCCCCCAACAATGAGGAGTGTTCCCTTTTTTCCACACCCTCACAGCACTGCTTCACCTGAGTTTTTTATTTTTAGCCATTCTGACTGGTGTGGTGGAATCTGGGGGTTTTTTTGTTTTGCATTTCCCTGATGACCAAGTTCAAGCCAATATCTTAAGTGGGTAATCAACTTAACCTGTTCTAAAAGATATCTATCTCTACTTTCACCTGGGTATAATTTTATTTGGAATTAACTATCCCTAATTTAAAAACAATTTCTTCGCATAAAGTCACTATAATTCATTAATTCTCCCTGAGAAAATATTTTTAGCTTTCCGGGAAAAAATTTGCATAACAAGTGCTGTCTAGTTTCACAATTCTCCATTACTGAAAGGCCTCCACGTGAAAGCATGCTTTCATTAAATACTCATCTCCCTTGGCAGCACTTCCTACGCTGTGGTCTGGAATTTTCTGACTTGATATGAACAACTAGCTCCTTGTGAATGAGAAGCATCCTAACGAAGCTTTAGTGCGATTGGATAAAAGAAGTTGCGGCGTTGTGGCGCACCCCTTTTAATCCCAGAACTTGGGAGGCAGAGGCAGGCGGATTCGAGTTCGAGCCAGCTGGTTTTCAGAGTGAGTTCCAGGACAGCCCGGGCTACACGAGAAACCCTGTCTCGAAAAAACCAAAAAAAAAACAAACAAACAAAAAAAAGCACTGAGGTTGACAGTTCACCTTCTTAATGCTGTTGTATTTTCATTTCAACATCACAGGACTGGGTGAGAATGGATGAGCTGCTGCCCACCACTACTCCAGAAAAATCCACCACTCTATTCTGAATACTAGTGTTTGCCATCCCACCCTAATAATTTGGACAATCATGGTTAAGATTAAGACCATAGGAGAGGTGCTGCAACCAAGTTGAAAAAGGGAATCAAGGACTAAAGCCACTTCAAGGGGCCATCAAAGTTCAAACATGAGAAAAACAAAACAACTATTTGTCAACTGTGGTTGACTATAAGCTTGCTATTATTCAATAATAAAATATCAATAATCAAATATCATGTAATGTAAGACTACGTTAATGAGAGGCTCCTGTCCAGACCTCAAGCTTCAACAGTCTTCTGGGCTGTGCTGGGCAGAGACTACACACTTGCCTGAAGTGCTGAATGTACACATACCAATTGTTTAATGACATCTGGCCCTTGTTTGATTTCTACATGCCAGTGTATTGTTTCTTGATGTCAAAATGGAAATGAAAGCTTGTTAAGATAGCAAAGTACAATCAACACTAGTGAATATTGTCAATGACGACAATACTGGGGAAATTAAGTCTATATCTCAAGTGTTCCTATCACAAATTAAAACAATAGTGTAATAAGTGTTTACCTGTGTTTTTATTGAAGTCTTTGAATATATTTATAATTCTCTTTTAGAATCTTTGTCTGGAATTTTGTTTACGTTGTTCTCATTGGACTCCATCACTATTGGATGGGTGATCTTTGGAAGAGATGTGGTGACTTGTTTTTTTCATGGTACCTGTATTTTTACAAAGAGATGTGTGCATCTTTCGATTGCTATACCTTTTGATATAAGTTTCAGGCTCATCTGTGTTTTGTGGACACTGAGGTCTCTGCTTGCCATTAACCCAGCTTGATTGTTTTGGGGGCAGCTAAGTAATGCTTGAAATTCAGTCTTGGGATCACTCAGTCCTGACTCTATATCATTTTTACCATCTTCACAATAGCAAGGAAATGGAATTGGCCTAGCTATCCACCAGCTGATGTATATAAAAATGATACATTTACACCAAGGGATTCTATTCAGTCTGTAAAAAAGTGAAATTACAAATTCTCAGTAAAACAGAACTGAATACACATACACTATAGATTGATGGATGTTGATATATAATATTATATAAATAATATAGATTGATGATGATAGATATAGATATAATAATGATTGATAGGATGATAGATATATAGATATTATATAAATAGATATAAGATAGATGTAGAGATAGATATAGATAAGATTTTTTTTGGTTCAAAAGTTTTGTGTAGCCTGGCTTCCTATCACTTAACCAGTGCCTAATAGAATCCCGCTCTGCTTCCAGTGCTGGGATAAGGGTCGCCACCGCATCTAGATATAGATTTTAGTGAACACAGACCCAGAAAGACAAATGTCATATGTTCACTTTCATATGCAGATTTTGGACTTGGATTTTAAAGGCTGTGTTTAAGTTGGAACAAGATGTCAATAGAGACCAGGTAGCAAGAAAGGACCCATGAGAGCTGAGAGGAGGGCTCTGAAGCTCCCGTGGCAGAGTAAAACATGTGTGATATGAAAGTAGACACTGCCGGGCAGTAGTGGCACATGCCTTTAATCCCAGCACTTGGGAGGCAGAGGCAGGCAGATTTCTGGATTCGAGGCCGGCCTGGTCTACAGAGTCAGTTCCAGGACAGCCAGGGCTATACAGAGAAACCCTGACTCAAAAAACTAAAAAAGAAAAGAAAAGAAAAAAGAAAAAGAAAGAAAGTAGACACAGTATACTAGGGGTGGAAATGTTTAAGGGGGATGGGCAGGATTAGGAAAATAGGGAAACTGGGTGGGGGAGGGTCAACTAAAAATAAAGACACTCCCTGTAGGCTCTGTACACTACTTGGTCCTCAGTTGGCGGAACTGTTTGGGGGAGATTATGGAATCTTTTGGAGAGACAGCTTTGCTGAAGGCAGTGGACACTGAGGATGGGTTTAGAGAGCTTATATCTCACCGCACTTCCTACTCTACTTTCAGTGTGCTGACAAACTGTAATCTTGGTTCGTTCCCTTCTCTGGCTATCTGCTGCCATGTCTTTTTGCTTAGTCTCAAACTGGAAGCCAAACTCAACTCTTTCTTCTGTAAGTCGCTTTTGTCATGGTATTTTATCACAGCAATTGAAAATAACACAGTGTGTGTGGGGAGAAGGGTCAGAGCATACACAACACTATGAAGCCAGTTCTCTCCTTCCCCCTTTACACAGGTCCCAGAGAGCAAACTCGGGCCACCAGACTTCCACAGCAAGCACTTCTACTTACAAAACCATTTCACTCACTGCCCCCCCAAAACTATATTCTACAATGTTTTAACTGATACAATAATTATGCATATTTATGGGATGGAATATGAATGTTTAATATGTGTATAACATGTATAATAAGGGTAGCTAGAATTCCCTTTTTAAGCATTAATTAATTATTTATATTAAGGATCCTAAATTTCTTCTTTCCTATACTTTAAGAAACATAAGTTGTTGTGAACTACATTCACCATGAGACAATGCAAGACAGTAGAACTTATATTCCTCTAATGTGACTCTATTTTGGAGCCCATTGTCTGTCCTCCCTCTATACTCTTTCTCCCACCACATGAGAGGTTTTAAGTAGCTAGAATTTAAGCATCATAAAGCTTTGAGTCCTTCTCGACCCAGAATAGACTATTATGTAAATGACTAGAATTATCATCCATTTCTTACTAAAGTCATGATATAATAACTACCTATCTGAATTGAAATATTGAAACAATGTAAGGAGGAGAGAGTTTTATTCAGATGTTGGCAATAAGATCTGTGCTATTAATGATGAGAAATATAAAATACCAGCTCACTCCCTAAGAATCATCTTTTAAAAATATAAATGTGCGTCTTGATTTGTTCACAGATTCCCACAGCAGCAGAGCAGCTCTGATAGGTTTTCCAGTGATTCACATTGAGAAACAATGGTACTAACCACAGCCAAGCAGTTTATTAAGTCTCGTGTAAATTTTTCATGCCAGTAAATTTTGTGGAATACAAATTTTGATTCTATTTGTGCTCCTGGAAGCTTAACTTGGGAATTTGTGAATAATATCTCAGATTCAAACCGCGGTGGAGATGGAATCATTCATAGAAGACATGGGTACTAGTGCTTGTTTGTCCCTTCCCAGGAGCCATACCACAGGACTTGAAACACAAATATAAACAAGATATGGCCCTTAAACTCAAGAAATACACTGCAATAAAATAATCAGACCAAACCCTAAACAATAAGTCGTGGAACAGTGGATGGAACAGGTGACTGGGAGAAGCCCATAGGAAGTAGGAAGCACAAGGCAGCACAAGGATGGGAAGCTGGCCCGAAGACTTACAGGGGAAACAGCACCTGACCAGCAGCTGCCTTGACAGGAAAACGTCTGGAAGAAAGGGTAATAGGTGGTTTGGGTTGAGTTGGGGATGCACTTAGTGGGTAGACAACTGGCCCAGCACACACAGGCTCTAGGTTTGATGTCTAGAATCACATATGCTGGGCATGGTGGTGACACATACTTATCATCTTAGCACTGGGCAAAAGGATGGAGAAGTTCAAAATCATCCTCAGTAATACAGTGAGGACCAGGCCAGCCTGGGGCCCATGAGATCCTTTCTTGGGGGAAAAATAAACAACTAGAAATAAAGAGTTGACTATATGCACAATCTTACCAAGAATCAACAGTGATTCTCAATCTGTGGGTCGTGACCCCTATTAAGGTCCAATGACATATCCGATAGCCTACATAGCAAATATTACATTATAATTCATAACAATATCAAAATTACAGTTACAAAGTAGCAATAAAATAATTTTATAGTTGGGAGTCACCATAACATGAGAAACTGTATTAAACATTAGGAAGGTTGAGAACCACTGGGTTAAAGCATCCTTTGGGAATTTACTGAATCCTGGTCCAAAATGTCAACTTATTCTTCCTTATGAATATACCATCAGCCACACTTCAAAGAAGAAATAAGTAAACACCAACTATGTTATGTACTGGCCAAGGTCACACAATAAATCAGCAAAACCATGTTTTTATACTCTTTGCTGCCTGAGCAAAAAAAAATCTGCCTCTTCAGAAACATGCTTATGCGAAGCATAGTTCTTTACAAATAAATCTTCTAGAGAATAGGGGTGCTTCTGGCAGACATAAGCACGGAAAGGCAAGTACGTGATAAATACAGTCTTTATAATGCAAAGCATGAAGTGAAATATTTTAACATTTCTCCTACTTCATAACCAAATAAGTGCCAAGTCACATTCATGCAAAGTACTAGGGACAGGTGATCAGCAGTAGTTTTCTGCCTTGAGATTAAAAAGTATAATCTCTATCAATATCATCTTCCTATTTTAAATGAAGGGCATAATATCAACCAACAGCACTGTTAAAACTCAGAATCAACACTGGCTTCCACTAAGGAGTCAACAGATATAGAGTTGTCTGGTTCACAATATCAGAAAGGAACATAACCTTAGGAAAGCGTGTGTCAGAAGAGACAGATGCGTGTGTGCCACACACACACACAAACACACACGCACAGAGAGAGAGACAGAGACAGAGAGGCAGAGACAGAGACAGACAGAAATATACAGAGATAGAGATACAGAGAGACAGACAAAGACAGAAACAGACAGAGACCGAGCGAGATTGCCAATGTCTCTGGGAAACCCAGAGTTTAGAAATCACAACATGACTGGGAGAACAGCCCATCCCCCTTTCTCTACTCCACTCCTGGGAAAAATAGAGAAAACACAGCAGCATCTGCAACTGACTGAGATACAAACTCACAGCACTTAGGTAGAAGGATGCATAACATTGTAATGGCTTTACTTGGATATGATTGATATAGAACAAAATGAACGTATTTAAAGTACACAGCTTAACATATACATAGATGTATATACTATCACCATAATCAAGACGGAAAACATGCCCGCCATCTCCACAGCTTTCCCATTCTCCCTGGCAGTCTCCTCTTCCTTCAGATTGTCTTTCCATGCTACCCCAAACCAGTGATGTGCTTTTTGTCACTATGGCAGTTCCATTTTTGCTTCCTGACCAATATACCTAAATAAATTATTACATAATTAGGGAAGTCACATAATGGCACTTTTCTCAGGACTCCTGAGTGTCTGAATACTAGGAAGTAGAATCGTTTTTGTAATTCAGTTGTAGCTTACAAATCTTGACCTTAGGACTTCCTCTACCTGGATTCGGTCTCAACCACGAATGTTGTTCAAGGCTTTCTGTAGACTGAAGTGTAGGAATCTGGCTCCTGCAGGAAATGCCTGTTGGAAGAACTATGTCAACAGGGCCCGAGTGACAGGGCTGTAGCTGTTTTCCTTGGCAACTCTTCTTTCGATTACTGTCTTATCAGTGAAGAACTGCCTTCCTTTTTGTCTCTGACATGATCAGACCTGTCAGAGCTTGTTCGTCTGTGAGCTGATCTATACAGTGTGGGCAGTTTCACCTTTTGCCTATTTATCTGTCATCTTACCCTCTGCACCCAGAATGCTAATAAGTGTGTATGTATATCCACATGTGTGTGTATAGTAGTATATATGTATACATAAATATATACATATGTGTGTGTATATATATGTATATATATATATGAATATATGTGTGTGTACAGGTGTGTTTGTGTGTGTGTATTCACATATGTATGCATGCATGCATGTATGTATGTGTATATATATAGTGTGTGTGTATATATATATATATATACATAAATATATACATATATAAACACATAAGTGTGTGTGTGTGTGTGTGTGTGTGTGTGTGTGTGTGTGTTACATTTTGGCATTCTTACCACAGCTCACTCTTCTAACACCTCAGTAAAAAAGTTCTTCTCCTTTCCTTATCCATTATAAATTAGTTCCTTGATTAAACATTTAGTGGACTGGCTTAAACTGCCAGATCTTATACAGACTGGCAAAAAATCCTTTGTATTTATATCACAGACTAATACTTTTCAAAGTGTTTTCAAATGTGTAGACTTCCTTCTCTAAAATGTGTGCTTGTCGCATCAGCTGCCAAACAGACTCGATCATCCTCTGCTCACAGCAGACCGAGTTCTTTAAACACCAGAAATAATTCATAAGGCACACTGTACAGAGAAGAGATGGAATTACCTTGAGGTGCCAGCCTTGGATAGAAGCAGAGCTCTAGTCACCTGGGTGGGGTGACTTAAAGAACATTTTTTAAAGGCCTCTACACATTTAAAAAAAAAAAAAAAAAAACAGCAACAATCAAAAAATCAAATCAAAACAAACAAACATGAAACAGTCCTTTCTTTGCAGGAAGCTCCATGGGAAGACATTACTCCCTGTGCCAGGTAAGAGGAGCCTCTCGTTTCTTTCTACTGAAATGCAAAGGCCTTGGATCCACTTCAGTTACCTGCTTCTGAGTGTAAATAAACTCAGCAGATGCCTTGGAAAGGCTTTCAAGACAGAAGATGGAAAACCAGGCACCAGAGAGAGAGAGGAAGGGACTGAGTAAAAAATGTAGCAGAAAAGACTGGAGGGGGTCCTAGGAAACAAATCTAATTTGTTCAATTAACTTATGGTCTTATTTTACAGGGATCTTGACATTCTTTATAAATACTAAGGAAGTCTATTGATATTCATAATCATAAAGTTATTACTAATCAGCTTCTGAGGCTAAAGTCAAAGTAAAAGAGTGCCAGTATTTGCTGTGCAATACTGAATGCTCCTCAGCCTTCATGAGGAGATGTTAAAAAATTTAAACCATGTATAAAATATCTAATTCATATCAATTTAGAAGTGCAATGAATGATGTACAATCCCTTCTTTAACGTATATAGACATCAAACCTGCCAAAGGACAGTAACCAACAGGCAGCATAGCAGATATTACACATGCATGCCTGAACACACATATACAGAAACACATACACATATTATACATAATATTCACCCCTATAATTACACACAGAGACACACACAGAGATACATACAGAGAAAGAAACAGACACACACAAAAACACACATTGGCATACACACACACACACATACCAAGACACACAAGAGAAAGACATACGCAGAAAGAGAAACACTCAACAGACACACATACATAATACATACATACAGAGAGAGACAGAGACAGAGAAAAACATAGGCACACAGATACACAGACAGAAAGACAGTTCTATTGTTTAAAACTCAAACTCAACTTTTAAAACCAAAAAGAGTTTGAGTTTTAATCAATAGGAACCACAGAGAAGAACAGAGAAGAAACAGGAGGGTTGAAGCCCCCATTTAACACCAATAGACATGTTAACATGAAAGGAATAATCTCACAGGGCCCCAACCCTAGAAAAAGACCCAGAGTATCTAAGGAATGCAGACAGTGGGGAAATAGTCTCCCTCAGGAAAGACTGGGTTATCCAATACCAAATGGTCAGATCTGAAATCATATACATACAAGTAACAGTTTATGAACTAAGCAAGTTGCATTTATAAATTTAGGAATTCACATATATACACATATATTATGCATATATATGTGCTACCAATTAAATATACATAAACACACACACAAATGATGGGGGGGTTAGTGGAAAGAATGGAAGGGAGAAATGAAGCAATTGTATTTTAATTTCAAAAATAGGAATGTACTTAAAAATAAAAATTAAGTGTTTGTTATGTGTAATCCCTACTCATAGGAACCACAAATCCTATGGCCAAGCTACCAACAGAGTGACCTCTCATACCTCCCCCTTCCTCTCCTCCTTCCCCTCCCCCTCCCTCTCTCTGTCTCCCTCTCCGTCTCCTTCTGCCTCTCTCTCTCCTTCTCCCTCCCCCTCCTCTCCCTCTATGTTTCTGTCTTACTTGTGCATATGGTGTATTGTGTTGTGTTGTGTGTGTGGTGTGTGTGTTTTGTGTTGTTTATGGTATGTATGTATGGTCTGTGTGTATATGGTGTGTATATGTGTGTATGGTGTGGGGGTGGGTATGTGTTGAGGGAGTGTCCATTGTGTGTGTGTGTGTGCTGTGTATTTTAAGACATTCTCACTGTGCAGCCCAAACTCACAGCAATCCTCCTACCTCATACTCCTGAGCCTTGTGATTCTACACATAGCCACCACATCTAGTTTCTTATCCTACTCTGATAGCTGCCATTGATGTCTCCTCAAAACTGCTACCAATTACAGTTACATGTAACAAACTCCCTAACATGGAGCATGTGTGTATAAACATCTTTTACACACACTTCTCTCATGCTCATAATGACTTTATCATCCTTCCAAAAGCACAGCTCCCAGCCCACAGAGGCTCTTCTGAGGCCTACAAGGACCTTCATTTCCTTTTCCACTACCACATAACGCTCCCTCGGTTATTTAAAGGTACTTAACATAATTTAATTCTTAATTTAAAATTATGGACTTAAACCACATATTTATGTAATGTGTTTATACTTTTAAACGAGTACTCTCATGGAGTTCTTGGTCGAGGCTTCCTCTAAAATCCAATTCCCATTCCAATTAGGAGAGTTGAGAGCAAGGCACAGATTTCAGGAGTAAAACTAGCCTGACAAAGTAGATGCACTGATGAGATAATTTGCCTTTTTTCTACTGCCTCTGTTATTATTGTTAGAAGACCGGTTTTAGGATGGTCTTTGCAACAGCCAAACTCCAGTAAAGCAAGCAACAGTCAGCAACTCTGATGAGGTCTAAGACTGATTGTCCACCTGACAAAATTTACCATGTGATGCAGTCATGCCATGAACTAGCACGGGGACATTCTAAGGTGTCTGAGCTTGACAACCACAAACCTAAGTCCATTCCCAGTTCCAAGTCTCTCCCATCTCATGTCTCTTCCCTTAAACATGTCTGGGCTCCACATCCTGTGGGTAGTTCAGAAACATTTGAGGTTGATTTGTGTAAGAGAGGGAGTTGGCTCCATGGGTAAATGCTTTTTGTGCAATCTTAAGAACCCAGTTTGAATGCCAAGTGCCTACTTTAAAAGCTAGTTGTGGCAACACATGCTTGTAACTCAGCACAGGAGACACAGGAAAGAGGATCCTGGAGGCTCACTGGCTGGCCAATCTAGCCAAGTAGTAAGCTTAAAGTCCAGAGAAAGTCCTCTCCCCTTCTCTCTCTCTTCTCCCTTCCCTTCCTCTCCCCCTCCTCTCCCTTCCCTCTCCCCCTCCCTCTCCCTCCCTCCCCCTCTCCCTCTCCCTCTCTCTGCCTCTGCCTCTGCCTCTGCCTCTGCCTCTGCCTCTCCCTCTCCCTCTGCTCTCCCTTCTCCCCCTCTCCTCTCCCTCCCCCTCTCCCTCTCCCTCTCCTCTCCTCTGCCTCTGCCTCTCCTCTCCCCTCCTCTGCCTCTCCTCTGCCTCTCCTCTCCTCTCCTCTCCTCCTCTGCCTCTCCTTGCCTCTGCCTCCTTCCTCTCCTCTGCTCTCCTCTCCTCTCTCCCCTCTCCCTCCCTCCTCTCTCACTCCCTCCCCTCTCCCTCCCCACCCCTTTCCCTCTTCCCCTTCCCATCCTCCTCTCCCTCTCTGTCTCCCTCTCCCCCTCTTTCTCTCTTTCCTTCCCCTTTCCCCTCCCCCTACCTCTCCCTCTTCCCCTTCCTCCTCCACTTTCTCTCATGGTTTTGTTTTGAGTTGGTTTGGTTTGGTTTGGTTTGGTTTGGTTTGGTTTGGTTGGTTTGGTTTGGTTTTGGCAATTCTGGAGTTTAACTTGAATAAAATGCCTCACACATTCAGTATTCTATGATACTTTTCAGTAGCCTATGAGAGCAGATAGATGAAAGAAAGGAAAAAGCAAAGGAAATAACTCAGAAACTTTACTGAAGATAAGTCTGTGGTTAATGTCACCACCACAGACACAACGCAATGTCAATAACAATCCTAGCAACAGTTTCATGGGCTGACCGGAAAGACACATGATCTTCAATGTGGAACATTAACAAATAGGGTTAAGTTAATCTGGTCTCACACTTACTTCCAGCTATGATTGAATATCAAAAGTAACATTCACTGTCTTATCCCAAACAACAAAGGAAAAAACAGATTTATGAAAGAATTATTTTCAAACAGGCAACACAAGAGAGTGGCAAGGGAGCTGGCAGCTTCAGCTCTTCCCACAGAATCTAGAGAGATGTCAGTCAATCTCCTGGCAAATGGAGGGTGAGCCAAATGGATCTCAGTGATCCTCCAAAGGAGACAGAATTCTGACTCTTTTGTGAAGCAAAGTGATAAAGAGAAAGGACCTATTGTGAGAGAACGTTCTAGAGACAGGCATTTAGAAAAGTCTCTGAATGACCCTCATCTAGTATCTGAAAACACCATTGGTGCCATGCAAAGATCCTCCAGAGAGAGTAGGAGAAATGAAACCAAGAGTTTACAGCAGGCTTAAGGCAGTCCATGATCCAAAGGACCAAAGAGAAACATCCCTGCTACTAGGGTTTCAAACAAGACCATCAGTCAAATTCACTCCATATGCAAGGCTGCTTTAATAAATTTTAAACGCTTCAAAAATTTAACAACAAAGTCCCAAATTATTAAAACAAACTCCAGAGCATCCATAAAATCTATGGTGGCCGAGTAGCCAAATCAAAATTACCAGGCATGCAAAAGAGTGACATATGACCTATAAACAGAATAAAATCCAACTAGTAGGAAACACAAAAATCACAGATGAAGAAATTATTAGCTATCTAATAAAATTATTAGCATGCATGTACACACACATGTACACACACATATGTACAGGTATTACATGTCCAGTAATAAACTGCACATATGACTAACCTCCTCATAATCATCCTTTCAAATTTTCATCAGGCAGTATCAGCAGCACTGCTTTCTTTGGCATCCATTGCTAGAGGCTTATTATATTCCTTGGGAAATGTGTTTTCTTATTTTCTTGTATCTCTTGTTCTCCTATGTTGAGCCTGGCACATCTGTTGGGTCAATTATCTCGACTACAGAGGCACAGATAGACGAGAACACCATGATCTCACTCTTATGTGGAGAATAAAACCGGTGGAAGCATAGAACTTGAGAGAGGAATGACTGTTACCAGAGGCTGGAAAGAGGAGAGTAGTGGGTGGGAAGATAGACACCAGCATAGGCTGATGCAGAGAGACCAGGGCAGAATGGGCGTGACTATGTATAATATCTATGTGCAGACCATTCAAAAGAAAGGTCAAAGAAAGGATGTTGAACATGTTCACCATGAAGAGATGGTAGATGATAGATGAGATGGGTTGTGTTTAACCTGATTTAAACACTACACTATATATATGTCAAAAAAACTCACATGATACACAGTAGTAGATAACATTTTCTGTAAGTTTAAAGTAAAATAAATTACAATAAAATGACTGAACACTCTGAAATGGCTCTTGCCTCTTTGTGAATTTTATTCTTTGAGAGAGCCTCTGGAATCACTCTTTCAGTTCCTCAAAGATTGTATGACATTAACAAACTACATAAAAATGCAATTGGGCCTTTTAAGCCCACTCTTTATTATTCCAAATCATTTAACATTCTATAACATACTACATGAATTACTTAATCTTCTTTATGTCAGTCTATTCTAGAGTCAAGACTGACTCCCTTATTTTGATCATTATGGACCATACATGCAAACCACGAATATTTGAGGAGTGAATGAATACATAATGAACGAAAGTTTCAGTCAACATCTAATGATAATAATTATCCTTAGATTGACACCATTATTTCATAATTAAAGTTGTATTGCTTGCATTATTGTAAAGGCCTTTCCATGTGTACATTTCTTTGCCCAAAGGTTTGTATATATCTCTAACATTGCCATTGATGCCTTTGGCTAAAGGTGATGATTTCAGATGACAATGTTTGATTTTACATGCATAGTACATGTCTTTCTTGACGTCAGATATTGGAACAGAACTTCAAAGCATCTTATCCAGAGGGACTCAAACATCTTAATAAACAGCCATGGCTCCTTCAATAGATTCCCTGTGTGTGTGTCATGTAAAACTTCTTATCCTTCTTCAATTCAAACATTAATAATACAAATATCTCCTGTAACAAATATACAAATAATTCACCCGCTCCAATACAAAGAAAAACAAAATGCGAACTACAAACCTGTGTGTGTGTTTATATATTTAGGCTTTGCTTTAGCCACAGAAACTCAGCCTTATTATATGCATATTTACAAGTCACTATTCCTGGAGATAATTAGAAAAACATACAACGCTGGCATGAAAATAGGAAATGTGTGTTGATTAGCGAGGGATTCATTCAACAGAATCATTTTCCTTCCTAATTAGTATGATAGCAAAACAAAGACTGTCAAGTGCAGCCTCTGTGAGCAAGGATATGGGTGTTGTGCTCTTGGTCTCAGACACTGGAGAACTGACACGTTAGTAGGATGAGACACAGATACTCCAGTTTACAATAGACCAAGATCAACCCTGTGACATACAGCTACATAAAAGGTGGGACAGCACACAGAAGAGAAGGGCTGGCTGTCCCTGTGGGGCTATCATTGTAGGAATATTTAAATCTCAACCAGGGTTTCTACCCCACCTTTTACCATTTAGTTCCTGGGTGAAAAATGCATTCAGCCTTTATATTTACAATAAGTCTTAAACAGAATAATAGCTGGGTAGATACCTACTCTCTATGCTATTACTACTTCCCTTTGATAGCCCCCAAATATTATTTACTACTTACTGTGTTTCATCTGAGTTGCTCTTAACTCCAATTGGCCAGCCCTCAGGGCCATGATCTCTTGACTCCTAACCCAAGGTGCCTTCTCCTCCCTCTCCTGTGTCTTCTTCCCTCTCTTGGTTCTCCTCTGACCCCAAGCCCGCCAAACCTAAACCCCACCTATGTCTCTTCTGCTCAGCTATTAAGTGTTGGTATCATTTTTTCTTAATCAGAAATAACTTGGGGGCAGGATCACTTAGTGTATTATGTGTGGACTTTCATCTCTGGGAGAACCAGGTCTTGGGGGTTTGCACTTAGCATTACAATAGACAGCAAAAGACCAAACCCATCAATTCCCCTTTTTAAGCCAATAAAAGACTCTTTCCTCTCAGGTATAAATTAAAATACAATTATAACAATTATGTAAATTATAAGGTATAAAATATATTTATAATATCTATCTAATATATTTGGCAATTTAAATAAAGCTTTATATTGTCTATCCTAGCTTAATGAAGTTATAATTTTTTTACCTCAATCATGCTTGATTTTAACTTGCATTAGCATCTGTAAACCATCTTTTTAAATCTAGAACATTTTCTTTAATGCTAAACAACTTAAGTTCAATTGTGAGACTACAACTAGTCTTCAACTCCATCAGAGATTTAAGAAGGAATATATCTTTGAGTGAGCAGGAACATAGCTTCCAAAATTTTGGAATGAAGCAGGAATTATGAAGAACTAGCTTACCCTGACTTAGTAGAGCTTAGCAGTTGACTATCCTGCATTCATTTATCCTTTTTCAACAGCGTTCTATCTGCAGATAAAATCAGGGCATTTCTTGCAGAGTGGCCAGCTTGCCACCATTGAAGCAACTCCACATGGAGGTATTGATGTTCACCACCTTCCTTGAAGTGGAATGGGGGCACGGTCAGGAGCAGATATATCTAGTAGTCAGAAGATTTTTTTTTTTTTTTTTGAGTACAGATTGGTTTCTATTTTTTTAATTTTTATCACATCGTAATTTACTTATTCACACAGGGGTTATAAACAAAAAGGCAGGATGTGGGGAAAGGAATGACACCTGAGCATAGGTAATCAGGGAGAGAACGATACCTTCAGAACAGGGTATCAGCTGGGTGAAGGTTGAGGGGACAGGTCACTACGACTCTGCCTATGATTCACTTGTCCTTATCTAAGTTGGTACTGCCTACCAAGGCTACCTATTTACAGGATCTATGACTACTCAGACTGGTAAATTTCCATAAAAGCTGCCTGTTTACCATAGTTTATAGCCTTCTGTTTCAGTGTTTTTCCACAGAGACCCAAGACTTGGTGTTAGCATGTATGTATGTCAGGCCTATTGCTGATTTTAGGCCTATGGCTGATTTTAGGCCTTCAGTGTATAAGCAGGGCTGCCCCTGACATCTCCTCCCTTCTCTAAGTATAGAAAGGCCTTGGCAATTCTAATGTTCCGAAGGCAAGGATAGAGGCCTGACCTCCAGTAATTGAAGGAGACCTTGTAATGGCTCCAGTCCTCCTGTCATTGTCCAGTGAGGCATGAGAGCCATACCCATCCTGATGTCTTTTTCCTGGAGAGGGGATACTTTTGACATCAACCCCTATGCAATCAGGCTTGTCAGAAGATCTTTTAATAATGAAATGACATTAAATCCATATTCTGTGGATCTCTGATGCTTTTGAAGACCATCTATCTATATATATAGCATAACTGAATTGTTAAGCATTGATTTTTTTTTTTAGGATTTACTATTTTAATAACCTTGAAAACATTTTATTGTAATTAATTAAATTAGTATCTAATAAGACCATGAGTTTGACTGATTATTAACTTTGCATTACTTAATTATTGTAAACAGCTTTAATAGCAGCTATTTTAAAGGACTGGATCTAAGTCTTGCATTCTTAAATGAGTTGTATAGGCACAATACTATCTAAAAGTAACAACATTTTACATTTTATATCAATGTACAAAGATTCATACCAGTAAAAACTTTAAACCTGTATCAATATGCAAATTCTGTTCCAATGTAAGAAAATATAACTCTAATTCTAGATTTCTGCCAATGTAAGATCATGGCATAAAATGACTTGTTTAAGAGTAAATTTAATAATATATCCCTATTTGTCTAATTTCTGGAGAAAGCCACCATGAGAGGAGAGGAAAGCAAGTATCTGGGGTATACCACTGGGGAGGTAGCCAGGCCACCAGTTAGAAGAGTAGATTAGGGCTGGCCCCAATAATTGTCAAAGCCAAATAAAATAAACCATCGTCTGAGTCTCATTTATGTGTAAACTAGTCGGAGATAAGCTAAATTGTTCATACTACAGACTAATGCCCCAAGCCATATCACTAAACAGTCATCTCCCTTATTCACTTGCTGTTTCTTCACACTTGTCTTCCTTGCTCAGATAACTTCTTCATATTACCCCTATGTATAAAACCACTGAAGGGGTTAAACTTACTGTCCCAAAGAAGAAAATGAATACTCAAGCTACCACTGCTAAACTCAAAAATCCTTTGTGAATACGTGCCATCCTTTTTTTTTTTTTTTTTTTTTTGGTTTTCGAGACAGGGTTTCTCTGTAGGAGTGGTATAGGGACTGTGTTTACGCATACATTTGCACCACTCAAGAAATAGCTTTCCTGAGAATAAAGGAGACCTATAAGCAATTGCCAAGCATGTTAATTCATTCGCCTCAATGAATGCCCAGCTTTAATTCCTTCAGATACAAAATAATTTTAAAATTGTTTAAGCAAACACAAATTTAGACTACAATAAAAAGTTTAGGGACTGGAGAGATGGCTCAGGGCTTAAGAGAGTATACCATTCTTACAGAGGACCGAGTTCAGATCCCACTACTCACATTCAGTTGGCTTGTCACTGCCTTTAACTTATAGCTCCAGGCACACCCAATACCTCTGAACTCTGCAAGTACCCACACAATACACATACCCAACATATATTTATATGTTATATATATTATATATATTATATATATAATTTAAAATAAATCTCAAAATAATAAGCTGTTAGATAAATTTTCAACATTCTTCTCTTGTTTGTTACATCTTTATGTATATAGCATAAAATTAGCATACCTCTGTATGTGTACGTTTGTGTGTGTCGTGCACATGTGCATGTGTTGCGTGTGTGGTGCGTGGTGCGTGCATGTGTGGTGTGTGTTGTGTGTGGTCGATGCAAATTCTATGGTAACAGGATTGCAGACTGTGACAAAGCCAACACCTTGAGGAATAAAAAACCAAGAAAAACATTTCTTGCTTCCCAACACATCCAGCATATGCAAACCATGGGTGTGACTTCTGTGACTTGAGACACAAGGAACATCTAATGAACAGGGCAGTGTGGAGGAAGGTGATAGGGAGTGCAGACATGGCAGTGATGTAGAACAGTCTATGCTCTTGCTCTCTGTAGGAGTAAATCCCATGCCTCTTCTCTCATGCTTAAATGCTTACAACCCCTTGACAGCATAGTTTTTTAGACCTCTGAGATGCTGATTGTTACAAGAAAACCCAATATTTTCAGTGGGAGAGAAAAGAAAGAGAGTAGAAAGAAAAGGAAATTCCTAAAGTTGAGTTGCTTATTCCTCCTCCCCTCAAGCACTTTAAGCTGATGGAGTTCTGGAGTAAAACAGTACGTGAGCCAAAGAGGTCTCAGAAACAGAACTTCCAGGGTGGAAACTCAAGACAGCTGTAACCATCAGTGTGTTCTCCTATAGGAGAACAGGGGGAAGCAGGAAGAGACATCTCCAATTCAAGGCGCCTTCGACTTCACAATCGCAGCTGGACTACCAAAGTGTCTAATTCCTTTATTTTCATTAGGGAAGAATACCTTTAGCTTAAATCGTTGCTGCAGTGAGATCTGGGCCTGTTCGATTACAAAGGCCCTTAGAGTCTTGAAATGCTGAGTCAGAATGCCTGTGTGTAAACTGCCATCCAAGGAGCAGGGGTTCCCAGCTCCTCACAGAACCGCATAGGTATAAAGTCCTATGTGGATTCCAGGACCAAACATGGAGACATATTTCAAGAGAACCAATATGGCATGTCCCAAACAAATGATCCTATTAAAGGGAAAGGGAAAGTCATCTAAGTGAAGAGAAATCAGAACCAGAGATTGGGCAAAACTGGCAGAGTCTAAAATTTGCTTCTAAGCACCTAAAGGTGATATAAAATACAGCTCCTGATGCACCCTACCCAGATCCAGTGAATCAAAACGCTGAATATCTTAAAGATGCTCCCCAGGGCATCTGTGTGCACTGAATTTTTAAAATATCCACAGTAGAGGGAATTCAACCTGCCTTCATGTGAAGAGCAACAGAGCAGGGGGGAGCCAACAAGGGCAGAGCTGCTCTTAAGAAAGAATGTTCTCAGAAATGCATGATTTGATTGTTTTGATTTGTTTTCCCATGAGGTTATTTTTTTACTGAGAAAACTGCATTCTGTCCTTTGTAGAAAGCAGGTTGTCTTGCCCCAGAAGTCCGACTTCGATCAGACTCAGATGTTTAAAGTGTACTGAATAACGAAGTTTTCAAATATTTTCAGTGCTGTCACCCTAATATTTCTATTATTCATACCTAATTTATGAAACTAGAAGAAAAATTCTGGTCACTGTACACAAGTCGAGCTCAAAGTCAGGCTGGGCTAACAATGTCTTCCAGGCAGCCTTGGGAGGCCCAGCTTTGTCTCAGATGTACTGATTCCTTTGGCAATCTCCACAAACGTACCTTATTCAGTACCACCCAAACAACAGTGCTCTCTGGCCAAAAGGAGAAACTCCTGCCTGAGAGCAAAAAGGGTGACTCACCTTCCCAATGGCGGCCTGCTGTTCCTAGAGCCCCTGCGTGCACGTCAGCACATCTCCTCTCCATCAGCCTCTAACATAGTCTTCCAATCCCTTTACCATCCTTATTAAAATGTGTATAGCAGCTCCAACCAAGAATACAAAACACTGACTGGCACCCATTCTGTAATAAACTACAAGCCATAACAACTAACTTATTTGAACATGGAGCTGTTGTCCTGGTTACTTTCTGTTGCTATGATAAAACACTGACCAAAGCTATTGGAAGAACAAATGGCTTTTTTATTTAGCTTTAGTCTGTCACTGAGGAAAGCCATCACAGAAACTCATAGGTGAGACCACACAGGTCAGAGGTCAGGGCTTCAGTTAAAAAAGTGTTCTCAGAAATGCATGTCAACTGCTTTTTCTGCTTTCTCCTCTGCTGTTCACGCTCTCTCTCTCTCTCTCTCTCTCTCTCTCTCTCTCCCCCCCCTTCCTCCCTCCTTCCTTCCTTCCTTCCTTCCTCCTTTCTTTCATGTATGTGTGCATGTGTGTGTTGAGTGTATGTTGACTTGGTTGGTTGGCTTTTTGAGACAGAGTTTGTGTTGTGTGATGTTTTGAATAGGCATGGTCCACATAGACTCCTGTTTGTGAATGCTTGGCCCATAGGGAGTGGCACTATTAAGATACATGGTTTTGCTGGAGAAAGCATGTCACTATGGGGGAGGGCTTTGAGGTCTCACGTGCTCAAGCTATGCCCAATGTAGCTCACAGTCTCCTTCTGCTGCCTGCAGATCAAATCTTAGCTCCCTCTGGCACTATGTCATTCGTGCACACCACCAAGCTCTCCACCACGATGACAATAAACTAAACCTCTTAACTGTTAGTCAGCCCCAGTTAAATGTTGTCCTTTATAAGATTTTCTGTGATCATGCTGTCTCTTCACAGCAATATAAACTCTAACTAAGATAGTTTCACTGTACAGCCCTGGCTATCCTGGAACTCACTGTGTAGACCAGGCTGCCCTAGAAAACTCACAGAGATCTGCCTGCTTCTTCCTCCTAAGTGCAGGATTAAGGTATGTGCCACCACCACCTGATTCAGCTAGCTTTCTTATACAGCTCAGGCCCACAGGCAAGAATGGCACAGCCCATATGGAAAATGTCTATGGAAGGTCCTTAAGCAAAGTCATTACTCTCTCCCAATGATCAACAGAATTTACTTTTCAAGGCCTTTACAGGAGCCTTTAACACAGAATGAGCTGGATTCAGACAGCTTAAGAAGCCACTTTCTGCTTCAGGTTGGAGCAGAGAATATTAAATTCCAAATGACACCGTCTGGAAGCAAAGGACCTGGAACATGTTCCAGGTCTAAATTGCTCATCCAAAGCATTTGCTTTTAGGGTTCGGCGCATGAGTGAGCCAGCAAACAGTAAGGTCGGGTGTCAGGATCGAGTAGAGCAGTGGGGCTGGCAAGTACTCCGATTTTGCAGGGTGGCAGAAAGCGGCCTGTGACAATGAAGTCCTCCTCTGACACTGACCAGTGTCTTTCCAGGCTCTCAGCCTCCTGAGTCACACCTTAGAAACACTCCTACAGTGCTTTACGGTGACCTGCCCCTTCACGTGGTCACCTTTATGAATAAGGGCATGTCATCCTTTTCCTCGATTTTGCCACATAGTATATGATTTCTCGGAATGTTCTTCCATGCTAAGCACTAAGTGTCCTGAAGCAAATGACATGCAAGAAAGGTTACAGCACTAATTAGTTGTCTGGTTTAGTAACTAGTACAGCAGGTGCAGAGACAGGAAGCTAAATGTTACTTAATGGATAGCATGTTAGAAACTAGAAGGAACTTATAAATTAGGTAAGGGATTTCATATTTACATATTTATGCTTTTCACATAATATATGAAATGTATGGTATGTTATATATGGTTGAATATATGGTATGTTCTAGAATATAAAAGCAAGCGCTAAACCCCCTTTGCCTTTAGTTTTGCATTGTATATGATATTTTATGGACATACATTAATTGTATGTAAGGATTTTCATCACAGCATTTGGTAGACACTGAGATTATAATATCCTATGGATACTCACAATCTGCACCCCAGCCAGCACAGGGGTTGTTGAGAGACTGTTTAACTTTGCTGAGTCTCTTTTTTCCAAACTGGGAATCCAAGTTCTACCTCAGAAAAACTCTTGTAAAGGTTAAGGTGATAAATATCAAAATGTCCAGAGCAGAAAGGGCTTGGACAAAAGAAGGGCTAGTCACTAACAGTTTTCTGCACAGCACCTGTCTGGGGCAAACCAATCCCGTCTAAACTTTTCGTAGTGGTAGTTTTTATAGTCCCCCATTAGGATGGCAAGCACAGATAGGTCAGGATACTCCCAATATGCTCTGGCGTTCCATGCCATTGCCAGAGGGGCCAGTGCGATTGGAGCACTGATCTTACCCAGCTTTCCCCACCTGTGCCTGCCAGCTCAGCACCCTGAGTCTAAGGCTATGAAAAATGAGGTCAGCTTTGTTCATTACTTGGAAACGCTAAAATCTATCATTGGAGTTCTCAGAATTTCAAAACCCAATAGAAGAAAGTCAAAAGAGACCAAGGATTTGTTTTATCAGTCGTGTTGTTCATTCAGTAACTTGACAACAATAGTAGAATTCATTCAATGGGGCAAAGAGTCATAACCAGATGTAGGGTAGGAACAGAAAGATGGTGAAACATGACAAGATGGTTGTATGCGTTGTTAAATGACTGTCACAAATGAATGATTAAATAGAATAGAACAAATCATATCTACTTGTTGTTTAAAATTAGGGATAAAATATTCCCTGCCAGGACAAGCAGCAAATAATACATATATGGTTAAACATAAGAGGTGTCTTTGCCACAAATAGGAGCAGTGTATGGCTGAAAAGAACACGAGTCATAACTAAGGAACTGGGAATAGAAGATTTTGATTACCAACAAATGCCCGGCCTCTTCCTGAAGACAACAAACAGATGACAAGAAGATCATTGAAGGAGTCTCTGAACTCAGTCCAAGTACAGGCTTGCCCTCTCCCCACACTTCGCTGTTCCCACAACCCCCACCCCCACCACCCACTGCAGAAGTTCCTGCTTCTTGCACACAGGCAGAGGAGTTCTCTCTTAGTCTACCCTCCATTCCTCAGTCATTCTAGCCCTGGCCTCTGCTTAAAGTTCTAATCTTCCTGTTGTGCTCTCATGAACGGCCTCTGGCCGAGGATGTCCCTGCCACCAACAGCACTGCATCTTTACTGCATTCCCTCTTGACCTTCTCATTCCCTGTACCTCCACACCTACTGGCCCCTGCCAGTTAAACTTCAAGCACATAAACTGCATGACTGCATTCCTGCTCTCTTCCCTTGTTTTCTTTTCTGTCTCTCCTCCTCCTTCTCCTCTTTCTCCTCCTTCTCCTCTTTCTCCTCCTTCTCCACCTTCTTCTCCTCTTTGACTTCTGTTGATTGCTTTGTTTTGCTTCTGTTTCTTTTCATTGAGCTAGGCTCTCACTATGTCCTCAAGGCTGAACTAAAACTCACTACATAGACTAAGCTTGCCTCAAGCTTGCCTCTCTCTCCTAAGTGCTAATCCGTCCTTTTCTTGTTATCTAATATTCTGTGAACTTATTTTGACTGGTTTAAATGAGATGGAAAGTTCCACAGTGGAATGAAGTTTGCCTGGTGGCATACATTATTCTTTAAGAAGTATTTGTTGAAAGAGATTCACCTTGAGATTCACCTGTCTCTGTCTCCCTGGTCAATGCAGCCATGCCCAGTATTTATATGGGTGCTATGGATTTGAACTCAGGTTTTCCTGTTTGCAAAGGAAACACTTTTAATTTGCAAACTCTTACTCAGTGAGCCATCTCCCTAATCCCTTTTGCATTTCTTTTGTTAAATGCATTCTTGAGTGATGTACTCTTTTTGGTGCTAGTGTAAATGGAACTGGTATTAAATTTTTATTTGTAGATTGTTTATTGCAAGTAGATATAATATAATTGAGCTTGACATATTGATCTTGAAATTTGCGATGTCTGGATCTCATTTACTAGTTCTAATAGCATATCAGTGATTCCTTCATATTTTCCATATACATCATGAACCATCTGTAAAGAGACATCATTTTACTTCATCTTTTCCAATCTAAAAGTCTTTTCTTTCTTTCTGTTCTCAAATCTCTTCCACTAAAACTTTCTAGACAATATAGAATAGAATTGATAGGAGCAAACATGTTTATCTTATCCTTCATCTTACAGCAGTGGTTCTCAACCTGTGGGTTTGCTTTGACAAATCTCCATTTCCAAAAATATTTACATTGTAATCTGTAACAGGAGCAAAACTACAGTTATGAAGTAGCAACAAGAATGATTTCGTGGTTGGGGGTCCCCATAACATGAGGAACTGTATCAAAGGGTCGCACCATTGGAAGGTTGAGAAGCACTGTCTTAGAAAGCACTCCGTTTTTACCATTAGGTGTGTTAGCTGAGGGGTTTCCACATGTGTTAGGCTGAGGAGTCACCCCTCTACTGAGCCTACGGAGACAATCCTGTGGGGCTTTTTCATTTTAACTCTATTGACACAATGCACTATTACATTAACTGGTTTTCCAAAGTTAAAACTATAATCTCACATTTTTTGGATAAAACAAAATGATAGATTTCTAGATTCTTGAGGAATTTGGAACTCAGGGTAGCTAAAATGGTCTTGAAACAAAAGAATAAAATAGAAGTACCACTTTCTAAACAGATATCACAGAGCAAAGGTATTTAAGCAATGTGGTATTAGTATAAAGATAGAAGTAGAGACTCCAAATATAAGCCCACATAGCTACAGCCAAAAACATTTTGTCAGGGATTCTAAGAATACATGAGGCACAAAGAATAGTCTTTTAGACACATGATGCCCAGCAATTGGTTGGTTGGTTATCTATAGGTAGAAAATGCACTTGGACCTTATATAATATTTAAATTTTAACTATATGCACATATGTGCCTGAGTATGGGCACATGAATACAGTGCTCACGAAGTCCAGAAGAGGGTATTAGATCCCCTGGACCTGAAGGTGCAGGTGGTTGGAGCCACCTGATTTGGATGCTGGGAAATGAACTCAGGTCCTCTGAAAGATGAGGAAGTACTTTTTAACCACTAGACCTATCTTTCTAGTTCCCTAAATGCTTTAATTTTATGACAAATTAGTCATACATATAATATACGTACTTGCAGAAAGAGTACACACCAAAGGAGCATTTATGATTATTTAGTGCTATGAACTTATATAGGTGGATTACAACAAACAAATATTTTCTTGACAGAAGAAACTAGTGATACATTTGCATGTAAGACTTCCTCTTCACTGTAATCAAAGGAATCAAAAGATCAAAGAGCATTCTAGAGAGAAATGCAGGCAGCTGCTCACAGTGGTTTTAGAAGTGGTTTGTTGGTAAGTCTAGTGCCCAGAAATGAGCATGAAAATTGCCATTCGGTGTGCACATCCATCCAGTAAACATCCTCACTAATTACTTACCTGCTTTAGAGGTGACAAGCTGGAGTACAAGAGGTCTTCTGGTTACAATGCCTGAGCCTCGAGGAAGAAAATCCCTGAAAACAAACAAGAAACAAAGATGAAGGCATTATGGTGTAGGGCTGTGAAAGGGGTCTTGGTTTTTGGTAGAAGCGTTGGCTGGAAGTAGCCTGGAGACCCTGCAAGGGAGGGCATTTATCCGCTCCCAGAATCCAGGCTCCTAACACGTGGCATGGAACACCGTTAACCTGGACCGTTGAGTCACGTAGGACAGTGCAGCCCCCCCAAAAGGCACAGGTAGAGGGCGTGACTACAGGCCTCAGGCCCTAGAGAGATTTACATACTAATGAGATACCTGAAGGCCAGAGGGCGTAGCCAATTAAGCATTCTTTCCAAGACTCTCCCTCCCTATTTAACTCAGGTCTGCCCTGAGTTTCACGGGGGAGGGGGGGGTGGTGCATCCAGATCCATCTACCATCTGTCATGAAAATAAACCCTTTTGGAACCATGGACTTTCTCGTGTCTTTTGGGGCCCACCATGGGAAAACTCGAAAAGGCCTTTAATGAGTCTCTGTAGCCGCAGCCATCGAGCCTAACTTCCCACCTGAGGACCTCTCTGCTTTCCAGCCATGGAGACCACCTCTTCAATCAAGCTAGGTGTGCCACCGAATCTGCTAAGCGAGTACAGTAACCTAGTCTTTCCTGTGGGGCGCTGCCAAGGCCTCTTTCTTCTCCCCCCCCCCATTTCTCTCAGCTGTGGGTCGGCTGGGTGCTCACCCACATGCCCCCAGTCTCGATCCTTCCATGGCCTCTCAGCGGTGTCCACGGAACTTCAGACTGAGTGAGAACTCCCCACCAGGCAGGGCCCATAGAGCCTGCCCAGTGCCATGTGCAGAGTGAATTCAGTCAAGATTCCTATGCTTCAGTCTCTATGGAGCTGTGGGAATCACAACAGCCCAACAAGATTCAAGAACCCACAACCGTGCCCATGGGAGAGCTAATCATATCCTGCATCTGTCTCAAAACAACTAGACCATCTATGAAAGGGGCACTTGCAGTGTTCAAAACGAAATATAGCTTGTGTGAGCAACTGATCTCTTATTGCATAGTTTCCTCAACAAAATACACCAGTCATTTACGTAGGTGGGCTTGTTTAAGTTCCCTTGGGTTGTCCTTTCATTTTCACCTTCAAAGAATCTGAATTTTTAAAATGGTCTGATACTTATATTAATCCCAGAACCTCTGATAACTACAAAATCAGTATTGGCATTGGCTTCAACATCAATATTAGCACCATCAACGTGCTGGCCATTATGAAGAGGTTGGATGATAGTGTATTTCCTAAATATCCTAAATTTTTCCTCCAATAAGAAGACCCACAAAAGGCTGGAGAGATGGCTCAGCGGTTACGAGCACTGATTGCTCTTCCAGAGGTCCTGAGTTCAATTCCCAGCAACCATATAGTGGCTCACAACCATCCGTAATGAGATCTGATGCTCTCTTATGGTGTGTCTGAAGATAGCTACAGTGTATTCACATACATAAAATAAAAATAAACCTTAAAAAAATCTTTTAAAAAAGAAAAGAAAAGACCCACAAAATGTGGTCTCAAATAGGAGCAATTATTAAGTCATAGAAATTAACACTAGAAAAAATCTTACAACTTCAGTTGTCCTTAGTTCCTGTCAGGTGGGAGACTTCCAAGAAAGATTCCATTGAAAATGACATGTTTACATAAGCTAAACCACACCAATAAACCTGCAGCAAAGGAAGTATTGCATTAAATTACTTAGGCAGCATCACACTCATCATTATTGACTCTACAATGTCAAAAACTTCATAAGCACCTGTATCTCAGCTTTTTCTGTGTTGGTATTTTCTCTTATTGTTGCTGTGTATTGGGAATTCAACTCAGAGGGCAGTGGGTGTATTGTCTAAGCACTCTCCCGCTGATGTGTGTGTGTGTGTGTGTGTGTGTGTGTGTGTGTGTGTGTATATATATATATCCTTCTTGTGACTTTTTATTTTGCAATAAGGTCTCACTACATTGCTCAAACTAAATTTGAGCTCACTCTGTAGCCCAGACAGGTCTTGAACTTGCAATCCTCTGGCCTCAGACCCTGCTTATATCATAGTTTTAAAGCATACTTACAATGCCTTGAAACTGTAGAGCGAATGTGACAGAATTATATTCAAAATAAACCTTTGACTCAATGACTCAGTGAGAGTGTGTCTCAAAACAGAGTTTTAAAACCATGTGAAAGTTAGAATTTGAGTCACCCAGTACCCAGCCTTAGTGGTGAACACTCACACTTGATGAGAGAAGTAAACTCCCAGGAGACCCTAACATTTGCCAGGGTTTGCTCATCAACTCCACAGTCACACTGGTATATGAGAAATCCAGAGGCTTCAAAAAGAGCTTCAAAACAATGAAATTTTGACACACAACAACTTATTAAATAAACACAGGTCAGATGAAATGTTTCAAAGCATGAGCCATTGGAGGCACTGATGTTCTCAGTGGAGAGTTACAAAGATAAAATTAAGCAAAGTTTCCTCTATAAACATCATTTTGCAAGTACTAAAATATATTCTGAAAGAGTTTATTATAATGAACAGTCCCTAAACTAAGGTAATGGTATATTCCTTAGTCCCAAGGGCAAAGAACCATGTAGAAATTACTATATGCTGTTGAAATGCAGAAGAATGAGAAAAGATGTTTGTGTTTGAACTAAAAAAAAAAAAAATGCCTTCTAAATAAATAGTATTTTTATTCATAAATAAAATTGCCTTGACTGAGCATGGTGGTGTACATCTGTAACCCCAACACTCAGAGAGGTGAGGCAGGAGAATCCTGAGTTCAAGGCCAGCTAAGCTACACAGTGAGACTCTGTCTCAAACAAAGAAACAAAAACACAGAACAGAGCAGCTATGTTCTGTGCCTACAACCAAAAGGGAAGGAGTTCATTTGAAAGTCAAAATGAATGAAGGGAAAGCTAAACACCAGAGTAGAAAGCTGAAAAAAAAAAAAAAAAATCTGCGTTTCTGTGAATCAAGTTTGAGGCTTTATAGATGCCAAAGAGAAATGCAGGGTCTTAAATGCCTGAATACTGCCATTTAAAAGCTGAAATATTCTCCAATAAAAGAGGGATAGAGGAAAAGGAAGGAGAGGAGGGGAAGGGGGTGAAGAGACTTGTTGACGTTATACCCTCACGCAGTAGCCTGTTGCAGCTTGTGTTTGCGACTGTGCATTTACATGATACAGTCTTGGCAGCAACTCCAACGGATATGATTGACATAAAACACAAATAATACTTTCAACAACTAACAGGTTTTAAGCATCTGGCTGAAAGCAAACCCACCTATATTTTAATGCTCTTCTCTACCTTCTCAAGCAAGAGAAGAACACTGCATTGTGAGCAGACATCCGGCCTCTAACGCATACTCTCAGCGAGCATAAAGACACTGGGTGATGAAATTTGCCTGGAATTCTCCCCTGTTTCACAGGAGCCTCTACTATAAGACAAACCACTGGAGAGAAATCTCTCTGTAATAAAGAAGTAGGTGCTCAATCTGGCCTCCAGAAAACACACTTCCTTCTGACGACCCAGCAAAATTAGAAACATATGTCCGGAACCTTCCTGCCCGCTGTGTGAGCTGGGGGCAGAGGACCTCAAAGGAGAGACAAAGAACACCGGTTTCAATACCAGCTCCTTCACTGCACAGGCAAAATTCTCTCTAAATGTGTTTCAGTAATTCTAACTAAAACACAGATCATATGGCTCAAATGAAATGCAGCATATGGCAACCCATTAAAAACCCAAGGACCGTAAAAATGCACATCCATATTGCCATAATTATTGCTACATTGTGGTCATAATGTGCCCCCCTAATATTGTACTATTCTCTTGCAATAAATGTTCTAAGTCCCTAGTTACAAAACGTTAGCACTTTATGAATGGAATCTGAGCTAAGGAGCCACAGACCCCGTTTGAACTACCCTCTTGGTGCAGGCCAGCTGCAGAGGTTTGGAATGCTCGGCTTGTTATCCCTGCCTCCATCCACACCAAGCCAGGCACTGACACAAACAATCTTGAATAATTCATTAGCCACTGAGTGCAATCATCCACTTGATTTTCATTTCTTCTGTGCAATAGACAGTTGGCTTTTTGTCTCACATCAGCATGTCTTATGGGGAAGTGAGTTTTCTACATTAAAGTAGGAGAGCTAATGTCTGTACCTTAGTAGTTTTAATTTAATATATGTGTTTTCTTTATTATAGTCTAATTCACACACATAAAGAGATAAGAGGGAGCATTTAAAACACACACACACACATACACACAATCATGCAAGCAACCAACCAAGCGAGCACCTGTCATTCCAGTCTAAGCATGAGTTTTTCAGACAATAAGTACATGCTTTTCCTACTTTCATAATTCCTAAGGAAAAAGGAAAAAATAATTTCTATCATCCTATAGAAAGAATGGAATTTGTAGCATTTCTTACTGGCCTTTTCAGATTTGGTTGCCAAAAAATAGTATTTTTGCTCCAGTAGGAAATGGTTGGACTTTGGAAGCCCATCAGGAAGTGCAGCTGCTGTCTCCAAAAATGTACACAGGATTTCCTTCTGGACAGCAAATAAGTACAGAAATGGCTTCTTCAACAGAGAGTTAAGTGGCCATTAACCAGATGATCATGGTGTTTTGACAAGCACACTCATGAGCTGTGCTTAGAACTCCTGTCCCAGTGGCTTCCTCTGGCCAGCTCCTACTAGAACTTCGGCAGTTAACTGTCTTCCTTCCTTAACTCCTGCAAATAAGCCTGTGTCTAGGCTCTCAACAAACGTTGGTCTGTTCATAAATTTGTCCTCAGACCTATGTGCTCCTCTAGGGCCAATTAGATGTCCAAGTATTTCATTAAATGTCTACCTCCCCTTTCAGGGAGGCTCCTGGTTGCTTGTTAGAGTCTTTAACACACAGGAGAAGCAGTCTTGAATTTGTCTCTTCAACTGGAAAACAGCTAAGTGGCATTAAACAGATGAAAGAATAGCAGATCTTACAATTTATCAAACATTGGCTGAAATCATTGAATTTGCTATTTTAATATGCTTATTTAAAATAAAAATGCATTTGCCAATGTATAAAGTATGGAACACAGTGTTGACCTGTATTACTCCTTGTACAAAGACATGGAATAGAATTAAGAAAACAATTTTTGTTAATCCAAGAAACATCATACTTCTAAAAATTAGCCTTTACATTTAAAAAAAAAATCTCTTAAAATTATTGCTTCGAGTATAATTTTCTATACTGTAGAATAATCCCTGTGGTGCTAACATCTCAAAACACCTCACAAGAAAGTGAGGAAGGTAAGAGACAGGGACAGAAGCAAACAGAAGCAGATAAGTACTAAATACTGCCTGCCCTACTCCAGGAAGTGCTGGGGTCCCACGTCTCATTCTACTTCTGAACAGAATGTGCTGTTAAGTGCCTCTGTGCTTCCTGTGGGAGCCCTGAGCCTCACCAGCCTACACTGCCACCTCAGCTGGAGGAAGTCATAACACCAAGAGCCTCCAACTCTTTGGGAAATTTCCACTGCAGTTTCCGTCCAACACATACGATATTGGTCACATTAAGGATATTAACATTTATTTGTAGAGGATCACATGTTGTTGATGCCAGCCACTCTATAAAGTGATCGTTACTAACATCACTTGGGAAATACAAGATCATAGTTACAGAAAACTCCCTGCTTTTATACATCCAAAAACAGTGACATCCACCCACAAAACTCAAAATCTCTAAGCAACCAAATTAATCATGATCAATAGTTCCCACCAAAGCATTTAGAATGTAAAGTTTCTGTATCCAAGATCTATACATTGAATGAAGACAGTCCTCCGTTTACAAATACTATCCACCAGAATACACTCAGCTACAAAATTAGCTTATTTATAAGTTTTTAGCACCAGATTAATGAGTCTTGGTACAAATTAGAAATATATCACTTTCCCCCCAAATCTCACATTATACTTTACTCTCTTTAACTAACATGAAAATAAATTGCAAGAGAGACTATTAAGTAGGCTGCTGGTTGCCTAGCCAATGTCCATTTTTCCTTTCTTATTAACACAGCCCAAACTTCAGTGGGGACGGCAAGATCCCTAACATTAATAAATAAATTAACCATGATCCCCCAGACTTCCTTGCAAAAGCCATGCCCCTCACTGTGTTCTGCATGGTAAGATACCTTTGGAGACTGCTGATGTTTCAACCAGTGGTTTCCCTAACACACTCCGATTTCAGCCAGACGTACCCTTTGCCCTTCCTTTTCTTTCCTCTGCCTGTCAGTTATTTGTGACTGCAGTGCCGCAGTGATCATCTCCACACAGTGAGGCAAGGCAATCCTGTGGATAGAAGCCATGTGCCCAGGACAAAAGAAAGAACACAGCACAGAGAACCTAGGATGCTGATAACATTACAGTCAGTGGAGCCAACCTGACGCTTCCTAGGAAGGGGAGGGAACAAGAAATGCTGTGCTTTCAGCTTGTGTTTACAATTTGCTTTTCATTGCTGCCTCCTTATGAAAACATTATTTGATTGTTTTACCTCCTCACAGTTTCCCTTTGCAAATCTGATATCATAAATTTAAGTTTATCTGAAGATTTGATGTACATATTACTTATTTAAACTTAAATAGAAGATTCCTCCAAAAACCAATTTTAACTTCCTCGGGGGAAATACCAGGCCTATCAATAATATTTTATGGGCCAGAAAATAAGATAACTGAGATTATTCAGCACTCAGTCCCTTGAGCCATGTTTTCCTGCAAAGTTCCCAAAGAGATAAATACAGAGAAGGGAAAGTCCAACAGCTTTTGCCTTGAACTCAATGGGTTTCCTTTCCAAGACTGGAAAGATGAACAGAATGAAGTGAACCCCTTACCCATACTATGAAACAGGCAGGCTAATGGAACTCCATTGCCCTTTTTGCCGTGAAACCAAGATCACAAGCCTTTGTACTCCCACACTGTGATGACTAACAAAAACCCACCTGGATCAGTTCAAACCAGTCAGTGAGAACATACAAGGACACAAGAACTTCTGTTCTACAAGGTGACCAGGCAGAGTGGTGCAGGTACCCACTACATTCTTTCCCCTCCATGGAAAGGCTTAGTGGCCCAATATCTGTCATTGGTTCTGAAAGTCCATTACTGTTCCTTGTAATAGGACTGGAAGCGAGGTACATAGCAGAAAGCAGAAGTGAGCTAACTTCCCTGGCCTATACTGTGCAATTTTTGTTTCTTACTTTCCTAAGACTTTAAAAGAAAAATGATATATACTATTAAAAGCCAGGGTAACACAGATCAATTTCACCATTAAAATACAGAACAGAGTACCACAGGATAGAACACGCATTCTGCTTATTTATAAAGACTGGAAATGACTTTCTAATTAACCTGTGAGTTCTCAGACCCAGCCCTTCCTCTCTGGAAGCTCCATCCATTATTTCCTCAAACTTGTCACTAGAAGGTCAGTCTCTCAAGTGATTTCAGGCTGCTCTGATGTCTCAGTGTTGATGTTTACCACAGAAGCCCTTCTCCAATGTCCCCTTCTTCACCAGATCCTCCCTCTCATGGGAAATATCTCTAGATATAACCAGATGTTTTTCCCTTCTGTTCTCAAGGTTCCAAGATTCCTCCAGCACATCCCTCCCTAGACACACTCTCTTAGGGCAAGACTGTCTAACATACCATAACCTGCCACAGACTTGGCAAACCAATCAACTCCATACTTTAGAAATTAAAACTGGTGAATTCGCTAGAGAGATAAACTTTATAGGATAAGTTGGTAATAAATAAATAAATAAATAAATAAATAAATAAATAAATAAATAAATAAAGCTGTTTCATGTATATTGTATTAGTCAGGCTTTTCCAAACTGTGGCAAACATCTGGGAGACAGGACCCTGAGAGAGGAAGAGTTTGCTTTGGCTCATGGTTTCAGAAGTCTTGGTACACAGCTGATTGGATCCACTGCTTTGGGCCTCAGGTAAAGCCGAGTATCGTGGTGGGCAGGCCATGATGGAGCAGAGCTGCTCCTGATAGCAGAAAGTATGGAGCATCCTCCTTCTTCCTCTTTATTCCCTCTGGACCACAAGCCTATTGGTGCCAAACACACACACAGGGTGGCTCTTCATTGCTTGGTGGTTAATCACAGTATGAGCAGTCTCAGATACCCGCAAAGGTGCACTTTAACAATCTCCCAGGTATCTCTCAGTCCAATGAAGTTGACAATAATAATCACTTATCTATTTTCTTTCCTTAAACGTATTCATCTCATATATTTGTTTTTACTTCATAATCTTTTATCATTTACTGGTATTTTAAGGAAGGAAAGAGTAAAAGGGGGAGCTAGCTCAATATATAATAGATAAGTATGTGTGTATAACAGGGATATTTATAAGCATTTTGCTATTTATCATTGTTATTCATGAAATTATGTTCCAAATGAAACTATTACCAATACCTTCAAATTCTGAAGTATATTAATAGTAACTGATAGAACATACCAGAATAAAAAGATATAATTCTTTCTGGCTGCTTAATAAATAAGTATAAAGACTGAAGTTCAGGTCCCTAGAACACATGAAAACTCTAAGTGAGCATGGCACTTAGAGCATGGCAGCTCACTTCTAATTCCAGCCTCGGAGAACAGAGATAGGAAATCTGTGGGGCAAGCTGGCTGGAGAGACTAGTCAAATTGGCAAGCTCCAGTAAAGAACCTGTCTCAATGAATTATGTGAAAAAAATGGTTGAGGAAGATATTTTTATACCAACCTCAGATACCCCCCATACATACACACACATACACGTTTGTGAATATATATTCATACATATGTTGTGAATAATATATGTGTGCATATGCACACACAGAGAAGGAAAGATGAGGAGGAAGAGGAAGGGGGAGGAAAATAAAAACTTGCACTGAATACATCTGAAGTGACACCTGGTGCCAAACATGTCAGTGCTTTGGTAGCAAACCATGGATACTAAGAGAGAGAAACACAAACTGAATAGCCCTGTGTCACTGAGGTGGTGTTAGCCAATAGGTGAGTTCTGGCTAATGTAAGTTTTACTAAATGTGTTACAAAAATAGTATTTGGTTTTTACAGCATTCAGCATATTTGAAATCATAGAAGAGATGTACGTACTTATAGCGAACAACAAGAGGTCAGAAAAAGTTAACTCTCAGCATCACAGTCATTACTGGTTGTTTTTTCAGAAGCACAATAAGTTGTCTTGATGTTTATTTAGATATAAAAATGTATATCTCTCCACATCAATAAAAGGTGATCTTCTCTTGCTAACCACAAGCATTTGAGTTAAGGGTAAGTTGCATCTAGTTATTTACAGTGCGTGTAAATTTGTGCATAGCGTGAAAGAAAAAGCTAATCAAAATAGACCTTTAATCTTTTTACCGGCATCCTTGAGAGTCCCTAGCTACCTAAAGACTTCATTTCCTGAGAACTCTCTAGATCATTCTACCTCCTTCCACAATAAAGGGTTAATTCAAAACATGGAATAATCTTGAAAACTAGCAAAAGACTCAGCACACATTCCAACCACAGTGTGCTTGATTCAAACACAGAATGAACCAAACCTCCTGGTATCCAGAGTATTCCACACTCGTGCGGCAAGTGTTATTTCTAGCCACTTAAAAGCACCACAGCAAAGAACTCAGATTCTTAGAAAAGAAAAGGTCTCCATTCCCATGAGGAGAGGCATTTATTACCCCTTAATGGACTTCTTTCATTGCCTTTCCACTGACGCATCTCTAATTGTTCCAATTATAACTGCAAGTAAAAGAAAACCCATAATGGTAAAAGTGTGTAGTTCAATGTGTGCTTTGTGAGAAGAGGTCTTACAGCATAAACCACACACAGGAGTAAGTGCACAACAGCATGGATCTGGACAGGCAATATCACAACAGAGAGGGAGGAGGTAGTGTGGACAAGGCATTGGGCAAGAAGTCGCTTGGGTGCCAGCTGTGAACTCACCACACCCTTGAATCTGTAAGAGACCAAGTTTCTGCCTCTCTAAAATGTAAGAACTGGAGGAATAGCTTTTAAAGCCCCCATTAATTCTAACACTCTTTCCGTCTCTGAGGCTGGCTGTCAGTCAAGATGCTCAGAATCCAAATGCACTTTCTAAGTAATCTTGTGGCTTCCTACTACTGACTTTGTATTTTCTGTGCTCATACATTTAAAATGTTTTAAATTTTAACTATGTATCTAGATAGGGTAATGAACTAATGGTGTATTACTTCAAAATCATGATGCACAAATCATTTTTTCACCCCTACATATTTTCCTACACTGATAATACTTAGTATCTCTATAATAGCTATTCTTGGATGTCAACTTGACTATATCTGGAATGAACTTCAATCCAGAATTGGAGGGCTCACCTGTGATCCAGATCTTGAGGCTGGAAGACACAAGTTTCTGACCTGGATCTTGGTTGGCATGGAGATCTTGAGCCATAGTGGCCATGAAAAGTTTAGGCCCAGGCAAGGTAGTGCATCCCTTTAATCCCAGGAAACTAAAGCAAGGAGACCTCTGAGTTCAAGGTCAGCCTGGGACAAATCAAGTCTCAGATCCAGGCATGATGGTGTACACCTTTAATCTGGGCCATATCTTCTGCTGGAGACAAATGGAAGAAGACTCACTCTTTGCCTGCTTGCACTTAGTCAGCATAGGTTGACATTAGTCAACAGGTATGTTGGAACCTACTTCTACAGAAGACCAGCTGAAACAATCAGCCTCGTAAAACTGAGCAACTATTACATTCTTGGACTTCCCATCCACAGCTGACCATTGTTGGGTTAGTTGGACATCACAACAAATTCCCTTAATAGACAGAGACATTCCATAAATTCTGTGACTCTAGAGAACCCTAATACAATCTCTGAAGGAAAATAAATACCAATTAACTGAAAATTAAAACTCCTGAAATTTGGTAGAAAAGATAAAATAAAAACCTTCTGACACAGCAGGTGGGATGAAATATTCCTCATTCAAGAATTCTGATATTAACAAATTGAATCAACAAAATGTAAGTGTCAAATTAATTACCTATCTATGCAATTTAATCACCTTTGTTATGATGAATGCAAATGTACAGTTCTCATCAGAAGCCATGTGCCAGTACCTCAGAAGACATAAATTCCAGTCATCACCCTCCATGAGTTGTGTTCTGGAAGTTAACACATAAGATTCCTATCTTATCCTCTGAGTTCAGAGAATTTGAAGAGCAATCATCCATATCTTCTAAGTTTGGGGGTGTAGGCACTAAGTAAATTATGAGACCAGTTTTATTGATCATGGCCAACATAGCTTTTAATACAAAACCAACAGACTGCACCTGGAAGCATACAAGCACATCACACATGCACACACACAAACATATGCAAATATACGCACACATATACACACACATGTACACACATATATACACACAGACATATACATATACACTTGCATGCATACACACAGACATACACATATACACACGCATACATACACACAGACATACATATATACACAGACATACACAGACACACACACAGACATACATACACATATACACACATATATACACACACACATACACAGACACACACAGACATACACATATACACACATATACATACATACACACATATACAAACACATACACACACATATACATATACACACATACATACACATATACACACACATACATACACATATACATATACACACATACACACAAACATATACACACACACATATACAAGCTGTATATTTTGTAGAATTTTGGTTTCCATTTGCATTCATACACATGGGAGGGTCACAATGGACAAATGTGGAATAGTGAGAGCAGGAAGGGGTTAACAGGTCAGGAATGGGAGGAGAGGGAGAGAAGGGAAAAACAAGGAGAGATAATTGACCCTTAAGACCTTTTGAAAAAGTTCCTTTGAAAAAGTTCCGTGGAAACCTAGGATCACAGGGAACGTATTATTTATCATTTTTTTTAAAGTCTCTGGAAAACTTCAGTCTATACTACTTGTGAATAAATATATGTTGTGGTATTTTACATCTATTCCAATTTTGTATTTCAACATAAAGAAGTTACCCCTGAAGAAAGAAACAGAGACTTTTAGAGGTTTAAAGTTTTGTTTGTTTGTTTATCAAAGGCTTTAAATTCCTAAGTGATGGCACCATAAGCCCTACTGGAACTAAGGTTTCAAATTGTGGTTCAAGGTTAGCATCGATGAGAAAAGATTTGTGTGATGATATAGAAGACGTCATAAGAGCATGCTGGAAAGGAATAGTGGGTGGAAAAAACTGGGGATTAGATGAGAGAGAAATAAAGAGAAAAGGGAGTGTGGGCCATCGAAGGGGTCGGGCTTTCTATGTAAGAATTGGAGATTATTTGTGCAGAAGGTGACCTGACCTGAACTACAGTTTAAAAGGATGGTGGCAGCTAGTAAGAATACACTCTTGAAGTCCAAGAAGAAGGCAGAAGAAACAAGTTGGAAATGTGAGACTAACAGAGTCGAGCACTTTGGGCCACAGGAGGAGCAATGGGTGGGCCACAGAGTAGGTGGAGATGGTCGGGGTCAGGACATATTTAAAAGCAGAAATCACTGAAACCTGTGTCTGCCTTCACATGCAATGTAACAGGACAAGAGCAACCAGTCTCAGAAAGAGTGGAGTCTGCTGCTCACACACATTATCACCCTGGCTGTATTTACAGTCAAAGTTCACAGTCTGGACTTATCCCGGGAAGCAGTTTCTCATTCCGCTGAAGGCTTGTGAACCTTTCAACTGAATGGCCTGCATAAAGCACATAAATGGAAGCCTTTCCTCTGTTACTGTAATTATGTATTAGAGACATATTCACAGTAAAAAAAAAAAAAAAAAAAAAAAAAAAAAGGCCTAGGAAACAACAAATAAACATTTCCTGAAAATTTAGAATCTTTTGGTGAAAATAATGTGATTGCCAGAACAAATGAAGTGCTTGCAAGATTCGAACGCATTTCAACTTAAAAAAAAAAAAAAAAAAAAAGTTAATGAAGGATTGTATTAGACTCTTCAAATAAAGTAAACTACTAATGAGAATTTTTGCTAAAGTTACCTCACTGGTTCATCTCAGTTGTAATATTAATTTGCAGTGGGACACAAAGAACAGGTCTCAGGTACAAGAAGCTGTGGGCCTTTGTGATAGGTTATTTAAAAAGTTATTTAATAAAGAAGAATTAAATGTGTTTTTAAACAAAGAACTACATATATATTTATATATGTATAGATACGTATATATATTGATACATATATATATATATATATATCATGCTAACGTTTGACAAGCATCTCCCTAGCATATCTTTGAACATTAGAGATGGAGATGAGGTTAAGTACTCCACCCAAACAGCCCTTTCCCTTAAAGTACATAGTCATGTGCATCGGCCCTTCCCATGCTGAGATCCCACTCCACCTACATCAGCCATGGACTCCTCCTTAGAACTAAACCTTCTACCTTCCCAATGGTCTGTTGCATGTTTCAGTCACTGTAATCCCACTCGTGCCTGCCCTTCAACATCTACTTGCTCCAAGTTCACAGTCCATCTCCAAGGCCTGTCTAGCCAGGCTCTTTGCCCTACAATAAAGGTAGTTTTTAATCAGTCCAAGGAAAATATACTTAAAGTACCTCCCTTACCACCCCAGGGGAGAGGGACAATTTTCTGATAGTCATTGCATTAGATAAGAAGTCCTCTTTCTAATTTATAAGAACCTTTCTCTAACTCCAAGATCATGTTGAGTACATAATAAACTGTTTTCCTCCACACCATAAATAACCTCAGTTTTCTCAAGACATGTCTCTTATGCACCAGATTCCTCTGTTCCATGGTGATTGCTAATAAAACCCTCCATTCCTTCTCTTTAATGTAAGTGATTTAATTCAGTCCACACAGACAACCTGATTCAAGCAGGGTAGGACTTTCTGCACTTGTCCAATTAAGAAATGAGAATTATTTTAGACTCCCTAATCACTGCTTATACAAAAGAGAGACATGAATTTTGAATGATAAGGAAGCTTTTCCAGGTTGTCAGGTAAGGCTGAGAACATTCTGGAATGAATGTGTAAAGACTGGGGAAGTATTTATATATGCACATACATATATATATAAATATGCATATATGTATATGTGTGTATATATTTATGTATATGTGCATATGTAAGAATGCATGTATATGAGGTTATATAAACTGCCCCACTAGAGTTAAGATGTAAGAAATATCACATCATTTTGTTTGTCAATTTTAATTCAATGTATACCTAAGACCAAGATTTAGCTTAGAAGTCTAAGATTACATTCTTTGACCCATCTGACAGTATTAGAACCTCAAGGGTGTTACAATGAAGAAAAGGAAGCAAATCTTATCTGTGATAGCCCCACTAAGGACGTTCACTGTCTGTAGCCTAGGGCCTGGTTAGAGGTGATTTAGTTCCATTGATGATATCCTTTGCTTAAACTCTCTGCTGAGTTGGCTATGAGTATCTCCCCTGGCAAACAGCTCCCTTAATACCCATATAGCCATTGCCACTTCAGAAACGTCCAGGAACTCTTCAAGAGAATTCCAGCTTTAACTATCTATCGACAAAAGGAGGAAGAGGAGGAGGAGGAGGAGGAGGAGGAGGAGGAGGGGAGGAGGAGGAGGAGGAGGAGGAGAAGATCATGTTAAGTGAAATAAGCCAGTCACCAAAAGACAAACACTGCTGCTCTCAAGTACTCACTATCCAAACTGGGAATAAAGATAACTAAAGTCTTTGATCAATTAAATAAAAACTCTCTCTCCTTTTCAACAAAGATTATCACTTGGGAACACATTTCTGCAGCATCAACAACACTGCAGGCTACTACTTTGATTTGAAGCCATTGTCTGGAGTTCAGACTCTGGCTTGTGGAGGACAAAGGCATTTCTCAAGGCCGGAACACACGGTCTTGGAGGGTTTCAAGGCTAGTCCTGCCTGAGTGTGAGCAGAGTTGCAGCCCCTCACTCAGGAGCACTCTTATCTTCATTTCACAGAAGTTTAGCTCTGTTCATTGGCAATTACCAAAGAACAACTCAAACACTTGGTCCTTTTCAATAGTGGAAAAGACACTGCAGGCCTCTCGTATTTGACTTTAAACAATCTGCTACAGATTGCCTCTTAGACTATAGACACCGAAAGAAAATGACACTGTGCTTTAGAGTAAAAAAAAAAAAAAAAAAACCTGTGAATCTTTGCTGCTCCGAAGCTAAATATTTTGTTTTACAGTGTCGGAATAGAGTCTGGAATAGGGCTGCTTTATTATTAAAACTCTGACTACTTATAAATCTTATCACCCCAGAGGACAAGACTGACCAAAGATGCACTGTGGAAATGGAAGCTTCAGTGATGTCTAGACAGTGTCCTCTTCATCTATAAATGGGCTGACAATACCTGCTACCAGTAATTTATATAAGAAGCACCAAGACTTGGGCATCCTGCAAACAAATCAAAGGGAGACCCTTTGGGAAAGGACAGGTTGCAGGCAGTATTTCATTGTTGGCATTATTTAAATGTAGTATGCCAGGAGTTTAAGCCATCCTTGATAGCTCCAGTTTGAGTGATCTTAAAACATAGGGATGTCTTCCATGCCTGATAAGCCTGGACAACTTATGCTACCACTGCTATCTCCTGTAATATCTCCAGGCATTTTGCCATCTCTCCACCACTTCTTCAACTGTCTTCATTTTGGGTACCACTTCTCCCAGGCATCACACTTTCCTTTCTCACCCCTGGTCATCAGCTCCTCTCTGGTAAGGGCTGTGGCCTCTGAGAGTTATTTAGGAATGACTGGAACTCTGGCAAATAGCCTGAAGTGCTCTCTTGACAGCAGTCCATCACTAGGATTCTGGCACAGTGTCTCCGTTGCTGTGCCCACTTTGTTCGCTTCCTGCCTTTTAGGGCTCTCTTCTCGGGTTATGTGGAGACACTGCATATATAAAAACAATTTCCATGACATAATGCATAATGCTCTAACTTAAAATTACAGAAAGCTTGGCTTTCTCAGTTCTGGCTAGGTAAAATATGATTGCAATCATGTCAGCTTCCTGAGGACTCAAGGCATTTCAAAGCATTTATCATACATTATCCATATTAGTTCTCTGGGCTGTAAAAGAGTCAGGTATAATGGTTCTTACTACTCCCTGTCAAAAGTGGGTTAAGACTGGAAAGAGTCAAGGGACTCACTCTATACCACTGCTCATTAGTACAGAGTTTGGGCTGGAACCTGACATCCTGGTTTTCACCCCCTCCCTTTTTCTAAGAAAGAAATGCTTTCCAAAGAAGTGTCTCCCATCAGGAAATAACATGCCCTCACTGCCTTAAGGGGGGTGTGTCAGGGATATCCTCTGCCCCCCATTTCCTTGAGGTTGATCCTTTTCCATTGGGAAAAAGTATTTGTGTAGATCATGTATTAAACTAGAGAGAAGAGATCTGGAATGGGAGGGACCTTATACTTTTACTTGGAATAAAAAAGCTGTGGCTCAGACACAAGCCCTTGGCTCACACTGTAGCATTCACGAGGATGCGGCCCCATTTGAGCACAGTCTACGAACTGCTATATTTAGAGGTAGTGCCACTTTCTGAGGCCCTTCAGGGACCTCAATACGGTTATTCATCTGTGCTCAGCACCCCAGTCCCTAACACCTCCTCCTCTCTGGAAGCCTCCTCCAGCCAGTCATTTCCACATTCTGACTCTCTTCACCTCTTCACCGTTTCCAGCCTTTACTCTTTGGTATTTTCTTTTTTTTTTTTTTTTTTTTAAAGTGTTCCAGCTTTCTGACTTCTAAACAAAGGCCATCGGCCACCCTTGTGGCGGTACTCCTGCACCTTCAACCACTCCTCACCCTTCCCCCACAGCAAACTCCAAAAAGGAAGATATTAAAGTACTATGCCTCCCTTCCTGATTCTCCAAACTTGGCAAGCCACTGTCAGCAAAATCACTAATGACTCTATTTCCAAAAGAAGAAGAAGAAGAAGAAGAAGAAGAGAAGAAGAAGAAGAAAGAAGAGAAGAAGAAGAAGAAGAAGAAGACTAGACTATATCTCACTTCTTTAAATAATGTGTTGAGTCACTGCCCCCTCTGTCAGTCTGTATCTTTGTCAGTCTCTCTCTTCTTCCTCCTCCTCTTCCTCCTCCCCCTCCCCCTTGATGGCACTTTTCTTCCTCAGTCAATTGTCTCTTCCTTTCTTCTAGGAGTTTCCTTCAGCCTTCTACATCTCCCTCACCCCCTCCCTGATCATGTTACTGATCATGACTAGAACTGCAGCCCCAATCTCCCAGATATCTAAGTACTGTATTAACCACGTTCCCATAAGCTACTTGGGTGGAGTGAGGATTTATTTCAGCTTACAGTTTACAGTCCATGGTTGAGGGGAGTCAGTGCAGGACCTTGAGACAGGAACCTGGTGGCAGGAACTGAAGCAGAGACCGTGGCAGACCGCTGCTTACCAGCTGACTCCCCCCACACGGAAACTCCAAAGCTCAGCCTGCTTTTTTATACATCCCTGGATGGTACCACCACCACAGGCTGGGCCCTCCGATACCAATCATTAATCAAATACAAAGCCCCACAGACTTGCCCACAGGGTAACTTGATGGAAACGGTTACACAGTTGTGGTTCCCTCTTTGTTAGTAGTTGTTTTCCGTCAGGTCGACAAAACCTGTTCAGCACACACCGTGTCACAGGCATCCCACACTCACCGGATCTCACACTCTTTCCTCTCTGAATCTAGCCCTCCTTGTTCGTTGCTGGGGTTGTGAAAGGCATCCCGGCCACTCACTCACTCACTGAATTACGAGTCTGGGCATCATTCTGATCTTCCTCCCAGCCCTTACTGGCCCAGCTGAAACCTCCTCGTGCATCTGTTGCCGGTTCTCACCAATTTTTTGCCCTCTTTTGCTATACACTGATCTCCTCACAGCTCCACATCTGGCATCCCCTTGGGCTCCAGCCTTTGCAAACATAGCCACTACTAGATCAAGTAGTTGCTCACCTTTCCTTTAAGACAGCTACAGCCTCAGTCCCCACGAAGACATCTTTTATCCACCTAAGATGGTCTACAATATCTCTATGCTGCATACCCACACATTTTTATAGCCATCTTTATTATGCATTATTTGTTTCTTTTCCCAACCAGACTATCAACTCCCAGGGAACAGGGACCACGTGTACTTCATTCTAGATTTTCTGAAGCCTAGTAAATGTCCTGCTCCATCATAGTCTCTGATTAATGTTTTTTTTGTGAGGGGTTTTTTGGGGGAGGGGGTGTTTTTGTTTTTGTTTTTTTTGTTTGTTTCACGACTGAGCAAACGGAGCCTCACCTCGGTAGCACCCGTTGTCCAGTGTGGTGCTCCAGCCCCCTGAGGGAGCACTGTTTATCACTCCTCAAATACTGTCTCTCTTAGGAAAGCTTCCCCAATCCCATCCCTGCTCTCTCCTGTGATGATTAACCTAATTGCAGAGTAGTGAGGGAAAGGCGAGTGCTTACTTTCATACTGCTGATCTACTGGGGACACAGGAAGAAAGGGGAAATCCATCTGTCATTTCTCTTGGAACCGGTCCTTTGCTCACCTAGGACTCTCTAGGAAGGCGCATTCACATTTGGAAGAAAGGAAAAGCCCCACACAGCATAAACCTCCCCTCCATTTGAACAGGGCAGCAGCCCACAATAGAGCTTTCAAAAGGCCTTACAGATGCCCGTGTGGTGTTTCTCATGAGCCATCACGTGGCAGTGCTGAGGAAAAAGCGTCCCTGCACCAGGCAGGACAAAACAGAGATGAAGCCCACCCGCTGTGTTCCTGCTGACTCTACTGAGGCAAGGCCACTGCTCTCAGCTGGGAGAGAAACAAGCCTCTCATGCACCAGCGATTCATGCAGCCCCCTCGAAAGGCTCAGAACCTCCAGGGGAGTCCAGTGATCCAAGGGTGGCCATGCTCTGACAGTTCCCATTAGCGTCAAATACCACTCAGGTCCCTTTCTCTTCAAAAGATAAAATAAAGCCTCCTGACCAATTAGCACTAAAATAAAATTGTTATTAGAAGTCAAATAGACATCCAAAAGGAGAGCCCTCTCACCCAAATTAAGTAATCATTAAGAAAGAGGCAAATGAATAATTCTCAAGGGAAAAAAATTCTATAATTGAAAAGGTAAGTTAGCAAAATCCAAATGTGCAGTGTGACATCACAATAGGGTAGATCGATGGATGGATAGAAGATGTAAATACACACACACACACACACACACACACACACACATGCACACGAACACACACATAGATATATACACACCTTTGAACCATTACTATTACAGTCTAACATAATAAAACACCAAAATGTTAAAGGTGGTTAAATTTCAGTGGACTGGATTATAGCTGACTTGCTTTTTCTTGTATTTTATACATCTTTTTCTAAATGTTCTTTTTAAACCATTTATTTTTTAAGAATAATGGTTTTTTAAATAAATCAGTCTCCTGACAAGATCCTGAGTCTGTAGGTTTTTATACGTATATTTCATTTTTGTTTACATTCTGATGGCTCAGAATAATTTTTCCATGAGTCTTCCTGATGTTTATGGGAGAGTCTATAAGACTTATAGACCAGTATATCAGTAGTGTGACACCTTCAGATATTGAATTTAAAGCTCCAGAAACCAGGTTCAAAATGAAAACAAGAATGAGAAGTATTTATTTATTTTTCCTATCAAGAAGCTTTCTACAGCAAAGTCAGCTAACCAAGAGGAAATGTTAATATTAGCCAATCAGGGTGAATATCATATCCTATCTTTGTCTATTACAGAAAAGTCAGATTAGTAATCTTAAATGAAGTTCTTAGCAGAAGCAAAATAATTTCCAGGTATTTCCCATATGCCATGGACCCATGACCTGCCCTGTGAAGATGCAGGTGGGGTGAGCCCTTCTCTACCTGAAAATGTTACAGACAATACATGAGAACTTCAATAAAAAATGCAAACGGAAGTGTTCATCCAAAGAAAGTTGTACAAGAGCTCCATTAGTCTGTTACGATAGCATTTAGTGAACAACAACAACAAAATAACAATAACAATTCAACTATGTGATTGTATTTTTCTGTTCATCTAGCTGGTTTCACCAGCCAAAATGAACAAAAACAATATTTAGCCCCCAGGTATGGTCGGAGACAAACCAGGGAAAGAACAACGGAGACACGTGGAACTCACCAAGGAAGGACTTCTTAAAGCTCAGTGTTACTGATGTATGCTGGGTTTTACGTAATCTCATGAATGGTTGGGATTATTTGGAAAGAGTTTTGTTTTTAACTCATTTACCTGGTGTCTTAGTCATGGCTTCTATTACTGTGTGATGATAAAACACCATGACTAAAAACAACTTGGAGAGGAAAAGTTTCGTTACAGTTCTACATCGCAGTCCGTCCCTGAGGGAAATCAAGGCAGGAACTCAAACAGGACAGGAACTAGGAGACAGTAGCTGATGCAGAGGCCATGGAAGAACATTGCTCTTCACTGCTCGTTTAGCTTGCTTTCTTATATCATTCAGGATCACCAGCCCAGAGAGTGGCACCACAACGCTATGCTAGGCCCTCCCTCATCAATTATCAAGAAGATGTACCACAGACCAGCCCATGGACCTATCTGGGTGAGGACATGTTCTGAGGCTCCCTCTTCTATAATGACTATAGCTTGTGCAAGTTGACATAAAACTACCCAGTACAGTACACATCCGTTCACTAAAGCATAGAATATACTCATCAACCAAAGAAGTAATTCTCCACAGTGGTTTTCTTTTTTTCATCTAAAATCAAAAGACTGACAAGGGGCAGACATGATTATCCATCACTGTCAAACCCCTTACATTTGTTCTTCTTAAAGAAAGGTCTAGCCTAGAATAGTTAAAGTCAGTTAAGAGAAAAGGCTTCAAGTAAAACTGGATTCAAAAAGGCTACATAAACTAGTCTATAAAAATCAGCAAATCAGAAGCCATGAGTCCTGAGATCATTTTAGCCATCCAAAAGCTGGCTGACATTGAGGTCAAAGCCCAAGATGGTTAATTTGAGGTTCTAGATCCTAATTCTATGTCACACATGCAAAGGATGATACAAAAATATATATTTGTTGAGCGAAGAAACATAATCTTATTTCATGTAGAAGAAGCGGCTGGCTAGAAGTTCACTTTAAAATGACTCAAAATATTGAAAGTGTTCAGAGGTTCAAAACCAAACCAGAAGAAGGGATTCATTAAGGCACAAGTAAGGAGGCCACTCGAGAAAACAACGTTTCACTCTGTTACCTACAAATTGTTAATTCATAGCTCAGAGTGGCAGAGCCCAGCACAGGTCAGATACATTTGAACTCACTCGTACTCTACTTTGAAAATGTAAATAATCTGGAGAGGATAAAGGAATGTGACTTTTAAAGTAAGTATTTTATCAGAAAAAAAAATTGCAGGAATTTTTGTCAGAGCGGTCACTAAGTTTGTAAAATGTAACTATATAATTAAGATAATGATGAGATGTTTATAAACATAAAAGTTTTAAGTATTTGTTCTTATTTGTCACTGATTCTCAATCTTCCCAATGCTGCGACCCTTTAATACAATTCCTCAGATTGTGGTGACCTCCAACCATGAAATTATTTCGTTGCTACTTCATAACTGTAATTTTGCTACTGTTATGAATCAGAATGTAAACATCTGATATACAGGACATCTGATATGCAACTCCCTAAAGGAATGGAGACCCTCGGGTTGAGAACCACTGCTATATGTAAATAAAACATTGGCTTAGTCCTCAAATTATGTTATATGAAATTACTAGGTCAAAAGTATTTAGTAATTGGGGCAGTTTTTCTGTAAACACATGACAGTGCATTATCAAAATCTATAAAGCTTTAGAGTACAAAGGGTATACTTTAGCTATACGATTTTTATAAAGTCCTGAAGGATATCAGAGGATCTTAGAATGGAATGTTACATATAAAAAAATCTAACACAATCTAAATTTGTGACAATGCATGAAATGACCTCACTGAAGGAACTTAAGGGTAAGAGAATGCTGGTCAAGTAAGTGCAAAAGCCTAAAACCGGTGAGTCCTGAGGCAAAGCTGCTGTGCTCCAATTGATAAAGCCATTACCTATGACGGTACAAGTTAACCTGAATAAGCTTTGTTTGCCTGTATAAGAATAAATAAATTAATGAAATAAATAAAATAGTGACTTGTAGAAGCCAAGCTTGCCACTGGCAGAATGGGGAGTTTCCGGTAAGGAAGAGGAGGTGGCTAGAATTACTGATATGTTAATAGATTAGAGCTGGAGGCAACAGTATCAAGTGAAGATTGGCTTAACACAGACGTCTGTCTGTCTGTCTCTGTGTGTCTGTGTGCCTGTGTGTCTGTGTGTCTGCCTCGCGCTCTCTCTCTCTCTCTCTCACACACACACACACACAAATCAGAAAAATCTCAGTTAAGGGGCATTCTCCAAGATGTCTAAGCAAGACTCCCAAAACTGCTGAAAAATTTTCCAAAACAAGGTATGTCTGAGAATTAAAAGATGATGTATGAGTATCTGTAAAGTTTGCACTTCATTCTCCTAATACATGAAGAAATGGAGATGACTATGCCTAGAGAGATATTAAAGAGAGCTACCTGCTTTACTTGAATAAATTTAAAAATTTTGTAAGAAATCAAAAAAAAAAAAAAAGAAATTGTCACATCTGAGAGAAGTCAGAAGGGACACAATGCCAAAGCGTGATGTGGTCACCTGTATATGAAATAGAGAAAGGAAGGAGGCCAGAATCCATGGAAACCTGAATAAATACGCACTTCAACTCAAGAAAATGCATTGAGTGGTCCATTCCCACCCCAGTGCAGAGTCCTAAGAATCAGTGGAGCAGGTGTGAGGAATAGGACTCTGTGTGCTGACTTTTCTCTTTTTTGTATAAATCTAAAACTGTTCTGGGAAAAAAAAAAAGTATTTATTTAAAAGACAAGTCAGGAAGAGATAAGGGTTAAGTATTCCAATAGCTGCCAAGCTCACCTCTTCGAGCACTCCTTAGGGAGGCTCAGACCTGGTGAGTAGGCCATTGTGGCTTTTCAGTCTTATGCTCTCCCTGCCTTCAGTAGGCTGCACCCATCTAAGAACAGCTTTGTTGAAGAAAACATAAGAGGCACATGCAACCAGGTATGATATTAGCATGTCTGCAATCCCAGAACTTGGGGACTGGAGCAGGGGTATTGTGAGTCCACAGACAGCTTAAGTAATACAATGAGACCATGTCTCAAAAAACATTTTTTAATTAAATGGTTAACTATATGGGAAAATTTTCAGAAACCAATTATTCTTAAGACAGACATCACATCTCCCCCTTCTCTTTCCCCATTTCCCCTCCTACTCGCTCTCAAATTTCTGGCTTCCTTTTCTTCCATTGTTATTGTCACATAGATACACATATATTTGCATAAATATATAAATACAGCCTGAAGAATCCATTTAGTGCTGCTTGTGTATGTGAGATTCAGGGCTGACCACTTGGTAGTGGATAATCAGTCAAGGGTCTCGTCCCTGTGGAAACCTAACCCTCCTGCTTTCAGCGTTCCTTAGCTGCCTGTAGTTCTTTGTCCTGGGGAGCGGCCCTGTGAGATTTCCTCCTTCCACACTGACATGCCTACAAGAGTTACAGCTAGCTCAACTCCTGCACCTAAGGCTCCAGGAGCACCGCTGAAAGCAGGGTGGAAAGATTGTTGGAGCCAGAGGACCAGGATATCTGCTGTGAGATCATGTCTCCTAGAACAGAGCAGACTTCCAGATAGTCATGAAGGGTGGCGTGGTCCGTGCTGTCTTCCCTGCGGTCCTCGTGTCCAAGTGCTTACACTGTTGTGGCTGACACTGATCTCTGATAAATAAGAGCACACATACAGAACTGAACATCGTTACTCTACCATCATGAACTACGACCGTTATGATTCCCAAGCACATCCACAGGGGCAGTATTCAAAGGATCAACCTAAGGATATCTTTCCCCAGGGAAAGTTGCTTTCAAGCTAATTACATTGACATTTAATACTTCCTATGGATTCCTTTTTCATTCAGAGAGTTGGGGAGTAGGTGTATCATCTACCTTCTTGTAAATACATTCCATTAAATTCACAATTTGAAATTAACTTTACCTGAGAAGTTACTAACTCGAGTTTGCATGGATTTGATCACATTTTAGCTCTAGGAAAGCATCTGGATTTTCTCTAGGAAAATGAACTAATCATTTTTGTTTTGGTTTGTTTTTCTGCTTGGCTAGAAATACTACATCTACATAGATTTACAGAATAAGCTTGTCTCACAAGAATGGAGAAGCTTGAAAAAGCTAGGTCTTAAAATAAAACCAGAAAACAGATTCACTATGAAAGTTATTCTTAGTCTCTTTCTCATAGTACAATGAACAAGCTGGGGTTTAAATTATGAAATGGCTCCCAGACAGGCTCTAAGGTGATGCCAGTGTTCACCTGCCACCCCCCTCCCAAACCCCTGGTTTCCTGGACCTTTGAGTGGCAGACAGACCCCAAGACCATCGTTTGACTCACTGGTCCTATGATAAATAAATAGAATTGCCCTAGAAGCTGAAACATGCAAACTCTTTTTTTTTCCTAACTCTTTCTACCCCAATTCTTAGCACTATGGGTATCAGCTCAAATCTAAAGACTTAGCTTCAAAGTCAGAGCCAGAGCAAGCCAAAATGAGTTTGCAGAAAATCCTAGTTTGCTTTATTTTGCTCTAATGAACACCGTGACCAAAAGTAATTTGGGGAGGAGAAGGTTTATTTCAGCTGGAAGGTTACAGTCCATGACAGAGTGAAGCCAAGACAGGAACGCAAGGCAGGAGCCTGATGCAGAAACCAAATGCTGCTCACTGTCTTGCTCAGCCAGCTTTCTTAGGCAGCCCAGGCCCGCCTCTAGCTAGGCAAATCCTCAGCTGAGGATCCCTCTTCCCAGGTGACTCTGGGTTGTGTCCAGTTGACAGCTGAAACTAACTATGACACAGCACATCCACCTACATCCATGAAACATGGCAGCTACATTAAATAAAGAAACTGTTAACACCGGGTCAGACAACGGCCTATCTTTTAGTGTCTTTGATTAGCCCAAATAAGTGTTCAGCCAGTCTCTACTAAAATATTTCCAATAGAGAATCAATTTTAAAAAGATCTTTCCATCGTCCATAGCCAGTGGCCTTATCTCCATCTGTCTTCGATAAAGAGACATAGCCCAGTGCTTTCAAGAAGAAAACAAAGAGCTTTTTCTCTTTCCCCTTGTTTTAACTTCTCATGTTTGTCTTCTCACCAACTTCACTAATTCTCTGCTGCAGGCTTCTGGTACCATACTGACAAAATGTTTAAGTTCTTTTTCTGTGAACCTGTAGGAGTAGCTACCTACTCTTCAAAATTTAAAGTATGCCCTATTAAAGCATAAATTAGAGCCAGTCTTTCTACTAGAAAGTCACTGCATTTTATGTAAATGCTACTCTTCATTTTACTTGAGATGCTCCCTCCTTGTTATTTTATATATTTACCACACACTTGACACATAGAAAAATATTTAAATAAATATACTGGGTTTTTTTTTAAATATATGTTCTTGTTTGTATAACATTCTCTCCTATTTAGATCATACATAAGTAAATTATTAGATTTCCTGGGGTTTAGTGTATATCACTTGAACAAACCAATGTACTCTCTTATGACATTTTCCTATTTGTATATAATGGACTTTGATTTTATATTTTCATTTTTTATTATAGACCATCCTCACTACTCACAGTCTATTAAAATAGCTACTTTTTACTAAACTTCTTTCAAATGACTTTTTAAAAAAATATGCCCGGGAGCCAGTGAGATGACTCAGCAGGGAGAGTACTTGCCACCAAGTCTGATGACTTGAGTTTGATCTGGGTCCCAAATGATAGAGAGAACCAGCTCTGGCAAGTTGTCCTCTGACCTCCACAGGTTCACTGTGCTATGCCCGTGATTTTCTTATTAAGGTGGACTCTAATGTGGCCACTGCTCCCTAGAATTCCTCCTGAAACCACATTACCATGATATTTTTGATATCCCTTAAAAGATAGAGAATTGTGATTCTCTCCACTTCTAAAGAATGTTGCTGCCAGATGTTCTGGCATCTGGCTAACTCCCATGCATACAACACTCTGTATTATCACATGTGATGCTCATGGAGTCTGACAAGTTTGCAAGGAGCAGCCTTATTACCCACAATGCTGAAAACAGCTAGATGAACTACTCCAGGTCAGAAGGTCAGGTAGAGAGGTAGCAGGAGCCCCTCCCACTTGTCAATGGACTGCCCCCTCCTTACAGCAGAATTCTTTCCAGCTAATGTCAGGGTGCTAGTGGATCCCACCACCACCATTTCCTGTATCTGCACCAGCTCTGTGTATATTGGGAAACCTTTTTAAGTATTTCAAATAGCTGCAAAGTTTGTTCTCTAGGAAAATAGTATTATTTCCTCTTTCTCTAGCAGAGAATTCTCTAACAGAATGACTTCGTGCCTGCTTCCATTTCATGTCCATTGTATAACCTGAGATCTGGCTCCTGAACTCATTGTGAATATGATGTTGCCCTTCTTACTTTTCAACACACTTCATGAGCAAATTCTTTAGTGATAAAGTAAAACAAAATTTTCTACTACTTAGTTTTGCCTAGACATTTACTATATCATAGTAAACAAACTGATTTCCAACTATAGGTAACAGAAGAAGAAAAATATCAAAAGTGAGAAATGAAAACTTGTAAGTCAGAGGAATGTGGCCTGGCTGTAGGAGTCTTAAAATGCAAAGAAACAGTCATTGAGTCCCATAACTTTAAGGAGAAGAGCACTGTTTCTAATGGTCTGAATCTCTAATGAGGGCTGTTTTGAGCTCTGCAGAAGGCATCCCACCCACATGTAGCAGGTAACTGATCTTCCCTTCACAGAGCAATGGTTTCCCTGATAATTAAGCAGCCTGACAAATTGACCTTCTTCTGTCCTTGTACTTGAGGAGAATGTTAGTCCCCAGTCACACATCACATTAGAATACAGTTCTATAATAAGAAAAGGAAACAATATTTTGCAAAGAGATGTGCTGTGCCTCTTTCAAACATTAAACTCACAAGAAGGAGGAGAAAATAAAGACAGTCCTGTATGGAGTAAAAAAAAAAAATTCCTTTCAGAGATCTGCATGCATCTGAAGTAACGCTTATAGGATGCTCATTAATCAGACGCCTTGGAAACGAAATCACTAAATATGCATTCATTATCAATCACTTCCTGGCTTAACACTCGGGCTATAAAAAAAAAAAAAAAAATAAGACGTCATTCTGTTCCATCTTACACCAAATCCAAACCATAGCCAACCAATCATAAGCTCTGATTCTAATTCTAGTACAGATTCCCAGACCATTCTAAAATTCCTAAGAGTAATGTAAATAACAAACCCAAAGGTAATTTACCAGGATAATGATTCCAGACGCATTCTTTACACAGAGGTGACAGAGGGACATGAAAACAATGTGTAAAACAATTAACTACAGCACCACTACTACCTATCAGTTCTTTCTGGTTATATGTCTGCATTCACTAGTTTGTGCCAGCCCCTCACAATTCCCTATTCTGGGCCCCAAACCACATACTCATTAAGATGCCACCTTCCTTGAGGAGTAAATTCATGTGGACTTGGCACCTATTTATTAGAACCTATTTATGGAAATCTTGACAACTCTAATTTCTTAAAGCTACCTTGAATTCACTTTTTCTTCCCAAGCATTAGCAACCAACATTTATACTCCCACAGTGTGAGAAACCAAATCCACCTGCTCACCTGGGGACCCAGTGAGGGAAGTGCACACTCGGCACTTTTTAGCTCATTGCATTCCAGAAGCCATTCTCACCTTAGCAAAACATTCAAAATACAAGTTGGAACAAATCGTTCTCTGGAGAAATGCTGGCCCTCTCGATAGCTTGTGGGAATCTTCATCAGGCTCTCGCCAACCTTTGCAGTTCAGGGTACAGTAGCTCTCTCTATAATACCTGTCAATATCTCATCCTAATTCCAGCTTTAACCTGCTCTTTCTGGGACATCCAGAGCAAGGTTAGAGTACTCCTCACCAAAACTCATGCTCCATCCCTTTCCTAGCAGCCCCCAGCATGTATCAGCTATTCCTCAGGCTCTGGGACTGGAAGGATCACATGACAGAGCACTCCTGTAGGAGAAAAGCAGTGTTACTCACATGCCCGGAAAGAAGCTGGAGACTATTTAGAGATAGCTGTGAGGTCCAGCTTTCATAGAATGCCATTTGTGAGGACCCTGATATCCAGATGGAGACCTATCCTGGCACAAGCTTGACCTACGGTACCCCAGTACCTAGCCGCATGAGGAGGCATAAGCCAAAGACAGAGCAGAACACTCTAAAAACACTACAACAGAAGTCCAAAGGTGCCGATGTTCCTGGTCATGTGATATTCATCAGAGGTCTTGACTGCTAGGGTGGGTCTTGACAACTTGTGTGCTCTCTCCTTACTTGTCTCGGAATAAAATCAGACTAAAATAAACAGGGGCATCATGTAGAAGAAAAGGAAGATACAGCATAATAGTCAGCGTAGGTATATTCTTGACTAGAACTGTTCTTGAATAGAAACCATTATGGGCTTCTAAGCAATCTCCTGACAGTTTTAACTGAGGGTTATATCCATGTCCTTGATATAGACTTTTCTCAAGTGAGCATGAAGTATCTTCTAACTCAGCACAGCTACAGTGGTCCTTTCGTGCCTTCTCTGTGCACCAGAGACGACCCAAGCTGGGGCTGAGAGGTGCTAAAGAAAACCAGCTAACATCATCAACATTTTCACAGCACCAAGCCCATGACAAACATCATGAGAAGATCAAGGAGATGGGTAAGATATGACCCTAGTCTTCACACACTGACTCTGGGCGTGGCCACCTGATTTCTCTCTGGACAATAGGACAGAAGCAGATGTGTCCCATTTTGCAGATACAGAAACCTGAAAAGTCATTGTACCTTAGAGAATTTGCCCTCTTGGTGGTCTTGGGATCCCTGCTGGCAATATCTCATGACTTGTGTAAGCTAGACCAGGAGTTCAGGAAAGCATAACTGAGCCGGCCCAGGCATCAGTCAGGCACCCAGCTGACCTAGCAGCTGTGCAGTGAGTGACTCTCAGCAGGACTCAGCTGAACCCCGCTGAGCCCAGCCTGAACTGCTGATCGCACAGAATCATGAGCCAAATTAATAGGCACTGTGTTTGGGGTAGTTTGTCACAAGGCAAACAGTTCTCACAGATAGAAAGTGTAAAGCCTTCCGGGAAGCCACTTAGTAATTAATACTAAGTAATTAATGTAAGCAAAGGAATAACAGGTCTAAAGACAGAATGCATGAAAGGATGGACAGAGCATCACACAGGAGATGATGCTGTGTCCTGGGACAAAGAACTACTCCAAGAGGAAACAAACTTAATCAACCTTTCCTGCTACCAGTCTTGCTACAAGTCTCCAAAGAGAATGGTGGGACCAAATCGATGTCTATTTCCCACTGGGAAACTGTAAGCTATCCCTTGAATCAAAAGCCCACACCTTCTCCCAGAGTCCAAGAAGTTTATCAGCACCAGAATCAGTCTAGACCTTGAAGAAATGGCCAACTGAACTGTATTCAGCAACCTGAGGTCCCACAGTAGTCAGGATGAGAAAATGACAACACACTGTCACTATGAATGGTGTGACAAGCACACTGAGCAGAACAGCAGCCTCATTTGAGTACAATAAAGCTGTACCTAGAGAAAAGCCCCCAAACTCAAACTGGGAGATAACCTTCACTTCACACACACATGCATATCTGTGCGCTCTCGAGCACACACGCCTACACACCTTCCATTACTGGTTTAGCATCAAGTCTACCATAAGTCTTTATATATTAAAAGCATGAGCATGTGTCATTTTAAGGTAAAGAAGGTATCAAATAGTAATTTATTGAGTAAAAAGTATTTATCATTACAATGTTATTTTTGATAGAAAATAGATGTTCAATGGTAAGACTATTTTATGATAGTTTAATTGTGATTTAAAAGTGAAAAGCTACAAAAATATGCTTTTCAAAGAAAATTTCAGAAATTGGATTAATAATTATATATACAGAACAATCCCAACAGGGTGATGACACAGGGATCTGGGAGGGACTGAGGAAGGGAATGAATAGGGTCAACACTCCTTCTCAAAGAACTAATTAAAGCATTTAAATAAATAAATATACATATCAACATTATAAAAGAAAAGGACAGGCTAAAGAATTATTCTCAATAAAAGTATTAATAGACATTACAGTAAAATATTATGTGTGGCTGTCACTCCCTAAAGCAAGAGGAAGTGTTATCTACAAAATACTATTGAGATAAAAGGCAAGTTTTGAACATGGACTTCACATCATCTCTGTAGGGCTATACAAGACAACATAGCTGCTCTTAGGAAACGAATGCTGACACAGTTACTAGTAAAGGGTGTGATACTGATTCCTAACTCTCAAATGGTCAGAGCTCAAAAGGGACAGAAACGGAATGATGAAGAAAATTCTAATAAACCAGAGTTTGTTTTAATGCTGTTCTTACAAACTTCTGGCAGCTTGAAATTACCTCAAAGCAAAATGGAAAATAGTTCTAATCTGGTAAGAATTCATCTTAAGAAGAAGACTTCCTCGGTTATGATAAATGTACCATTTTGAAGATTTGGATCTGAAATGTTCTAGAACATTTTTGTGCTGACTGGTTAACCCTTCCTGAGAGAACTTGAGTAAGACAAATCCTTTCATGAACCCTGTCTCTCTGCCAGGTCTCTGGACTGAGGCTGGTAACTCTCCCCCTCAGCAGCCCCTGGGGATCAAAGGTGCCTGCAGCACACTGGGGCCTGGTCTTGAGTGTTGATATTTGTAGTTCCATTCTGCATGAGCCTGTCCACACCTGTGGCAGGGAACCTAGAATAATACCTTACTAATGATTTCATCTTACCCCCTCCCCAGCCATGAAACCCTGGCAGAAGGATGCCACTTGGCTTGGCCTGGCCTTCTGCCTAGAGAACTTCAGTCCTGAAACTGTCCCCAGTTATGACAGGGAGCCATACCTCCCAGGCCCTCTACACAGGTCTAACAAGGAAAGACAAAGTCAAGCAGAACAACCCTCCTCCTCGGTACAATCAATCACTGTCCATCTCAGCAATTCAAGCTTCTGAAAGGACAAAAACTATCTCAAGTATGGTCTACATCAGAGTTGATGTGTATTCAAACTCACGATCATAATAAAGAATTTTAATGATATTCAAAGAGTCCCATCATAAAGTTCACCTCTCTGTAAGTAGTTATTTGTGGTTCAAGCAAGCAATCAGTGAAGCCAGAAGATTTTCACATGTAATTGATTAAAATGGTAAATAGGCAGATTAATAGAACATGATCAAAACTTTTTATGTACAAGTCATGGGACAGTATCACAAGTGCCCTTGCTAAAATAAGTATTCTTATGTCCCAAGATTTGGGGTATGTACCAGCAAACTTAGTTCTATTCACAACCAAAACTACTTTAGAATAAACTACACAAAATATTATGGGCCTATCATAAAAATATATGGAAACTCAGAAATTAAAAACAAACGGCACATAGGATTATTTACTTGATTGGTTGGTTTCCTGTTCTTGCTTTACTGTTCACTATTTGCTCTGTATTTTGGACAGATGTTTTAATAATATCTTAGTTGAAAAACTAAAAGAGAGAATGTACAGTAATCATTCTTTTATCATAAAAGTACTATAAGCTCGTTGGATTTTAAAAATTAATATAACTAAACCAAAAAAAAAAAACTATATCTCTACTACCAATGGATTGTCAACATGAATATTTTATCTTAGACCTCTCCAGACATGTTTACCCACACATTTTCATAAAAATATTGCCACACTCGACATATGGTTTTGTAGCTTGTATTGCTAACTTAGCTGCATAAAGCTGTTTCTTGGCAATAAACACACCTCTTCACCATCAGGTTTACAGGCTGTAGATGAGCCTATTGTGAGATGTTCCAAATGTTTGACATTTAGCTTGTTTCTGTTGCCTTCTAACATATGCAACTCTATTAATAAATACACAGATATTGAAGGTTGTTTTCCAGAGCAGACTTTCCAGTGCTCCTTTGTTACACACAGAGAGCCCCCAACAGCAGGCACATCTGGACTTGACAGCCTCGAATAGCTTTCCTCCAGCCTTTAGGCAATAATCCTCAACCAGCTATAATGCAGCTGGAATGGGACCACAGCACACAGCACAATAAATCATTCTTTTCTCTGTAATTTTGTACACAAGAAATCCTATAAAAATATACAGTGGGCTAATATTATTCTATATAATAAATTATACTTATAAAGGAAAATAAAATACTGTCTCACTAGCATACAGTAAGTACATACTGCTCCTATCAACTTTCCTAGATAACAAATGTACATAACAAATGTACATGACAAATGTACAAATACTTTCCTAGATAACAAATCTACAAATACTTTCCTAGATAACAAATCTACAAATACTTAAAGAAATGCTTATCTTGCTCAACAGAACGAACCATAAAAAACCCTTCTATAGTACCTAAAACCACCCACAGGGGCTAGAGAGACAGCTTGGCAGCTATTAGCATTTAATGTGTTTCCAGAGGGTCAAGGTTCAGTACCCAGCACCCTCTGGGTTGTTCACAACAATTCTTAACTCCTGTTTCAGGGTATCTGATGCCCTCTTCTGACTTTCCTGGGTACCAGGCATAAGTGTGGTACACACATGCAGATAAAACACTCATACACATAAAATAAAAATGGATGATAACTCTGTAAACAGTTTTAGAGTGGGTACTGCTCTTGAGGAGGACCAGATTCCAATTCCCACCACCCACACGATGCAAGAGGGGGAGGGGAGCTCATGACCACTTACATCCACAACTCCAGGGGATTTGCCTTCCTCCTCTGGATTCTATAGGTACCTGCATTCATGTGCACATACATATATGTGGACACACATATATATAATTTATAAATAATAGATCTTAAACAAAACTGACTTGACCATGTGCTTTGATCTTACCTAAAAGAGGCTTAAAGGTATCCAGTTCTCCCTCTCCAGCTTAAACTGAACATCAAAAGCATGAGATGGCCGGGTTTACAGTAAGTCAATTTATTCCACAGATTATGGAAAATCATGTATGTGTTGGGTGTCAGCCTTGCTATGAAATACCAGCATGACTTCTGTCAAGGAGCACACAGGACTTATGCAGAAGGCAGTTGACTTCCTGCTGAGTTGCAGCGCTGATAACCTGAGTTCCACTCCATTGCCGTTCATTACCTGCTTATTCATCTATTTATCCAAATCTGAGCACTCTCTATGTGCCAAGCTGCGGTCTAGGTTCTATGACAATGAACATGGTGAAAGCTCTACATACAGCTTATGCATGTGCGTGTGCCCACACACACACACACACACACAGAGTTGCAGTAAGCACTATGAGTCTATTAAATCTAATCCATAGAACATAATCCTAGAGAGAAAGAATGCAATTTTAGAAATAATTATAATAATAATAATAATTCTGGGTTATCCTCCAAGGTAATGGAATGAATGAATTTTTCACCTATACAGAAGACATTCAATGCATGGCTGTAGTGAAAATGTTGGTCTCTTTAAAAAAAAGCAGTTATGTTATGTGAATATGTTTTTAGTCCCAGATGTGTGGAATAGGAGGCTGCTTCACAGCAAGTGATTATAATTTACCACATGTACTAGCAGGAGTGTGGTTTTGTCCGGCTGCAGATAATTTACTTTGGAATTCTAAGAACTTTTGTGAGGATATAAATGTGAGAACCCCGAAGGTGAGCTCTGAGAAGACTGCTGCTCCTGTATGCTGCTGTTACAGTTTGACAAGTGGCCTGTGTGCAACGAGACAAGAAGAAATGGAATAACCTGACAATGAAGATTAGACTGGCCCCACGAAACACAACACCCCTAATTAACGTGAAGTAGCCTGTAGAGGTCTATGTCTCCTTTTCCCTCTAACCTTCTTTCTCTCGTACCTAGTGTTGGGAGTTGGAAGAGATTGGGATGGAATAAGAATTAGAAGGGAGGTCAAGATATAAGAACCTAATCGAGTAGCCTAAAAAACAGGCGCCAACATGTCCTCAGAAATCAGGATGTTAACAGGAAGGTGTGTGCACCTCACATCCCTGCTTTCTCCTGGTTTATTCTGCCTTCCAGACCTTGGATCAGCCATGTGCACCAGAAAGGGGTCATTTTACTCCATAGAACACTCAGGAGTGTGCTAGCTAAATCGTCACAGACTACAAAACTAACATTGCTTGTGCTTCACTTACTCTACTTACTGTTCTCTGTTCCAAAAACATCTCAGTTAAATACACTAGCATATCACCAGTGGGAAAAGATAGCCAAGTTTGAAGAGATGGGATTCGGACCATGAATACATCGAAATACCTGAGCTATTCCAGATGCCACATCTGCCTGTACAATTACAGGCTGCTAGATGCTCTTCTAGAGACTTAGATAATGTAAACAAAAACAAAATCTATCTTAAGATCTGACTCAGAAGGCAGGAGAAACACCCTAACAGTAAAGCAGCTCTCTGAGATGTATAAGGCCCTGGGCTCAAATCCCCAACATGAGAAAACTCTTAATTAGAGGCCTATATAACACAGAAGTTTTATGTCTGATCATTGTTTCCTTCACTTAGCCAAATTCTAAGTGTATTTTCTGGCCATCAAGAGGAACAACACCAGAACAAAGTGTCTCAACTTCTCTTAGTCTTTCAATTTGCCATCTTACACTCTGGAGCTTAGACCACTAAAATGCCCTTTTCCAAGACTCCCTTGTAACTAGCATTCTTGATGAAATTTAGGTCTCACCATAGATGCACTACCGTGAGGGTAAATTACAGTTTAGTCTTCCCCATTAGAGGCATTTCCAGGAGATCTGGATTTAGAGTTAAGTGAGAGAAAAAAAGGCACTCAGGCATCAGCGATGCAGACTCACAGCAGCTGGGGGAGTGCTCCAAAGCCCCGAGTGCTCATAGCTGTGCCATCCCTCAATCACAGCTGACAGAACATTTCAGAAAACCACTGTTGCCTCCTGGCTTCTAGTCATAGCTCAAGTGGAGCCATCTTTAAGCTAGTAGCTGTCGTCCAGATTTCCTGAGTCCCCAGCCTCTTAAAGGTGACAAAGAAGGCATCAGTTCTTCTAACTCTACAATGTCTTTCTGAAATGCACATCTGGAGGCCCTGCTTAGGAGCTGATCCTCTTTTAAAATAACTACATTAACAGTTACCAATTAGTAAGCATGTCCCTAGTTCCTTATGGGACATGTTTGTATTTATATTCTATTTTTTTCTTGAATAGTTACAGTATTCCCCCATTATCTGTAAATGAACTTTGAATGATGCATTATTAAAACGATTGCCTGGCAATGTTCAGCTACCTGAATACTTCTGTGCCTTCAGACACTCAGAGCAATCTAAAGTGGCCCTGAAGGAAGTACGCTGTGTAGCCAATTCTTAGTTCTTTCTCTAAACAGTAGCAGAAAGGATTCTTGGAACACAGATACTCAATGCTGAAATGATTTTACACTCAAACCTATGATGATTTGGCATTTGAGAAATCTCTGGAGGATCTCTGGTCTCCAGCCCTCACTTCTTTAAGCAACTAAAGCAGAATTTTCCACTTGGTAGACTTTGCCTATGCACTAGATGGACTGAGTTGGGACAGAACAGATCGTTCAAGCCAATAGGTAAGCTGAAACCATATTTGATTGAACCAGGACTCACAGGTTAAGTTAGGAAGATGTTCCAGGAAATTAAAGTCAGTAACACAAAAGTCATTTATTTTACTCCAGGACTACACACACTTAGCAGAAGGCAGGAGGCTCAGTGTTGAAATTTCACAAACATGTTATAAAAGGTGAACTGGTGTGAAAACTTTCCATGACGTCAGCGATCCAATCGGATGCATGATTTCCTCTGAATATTTCCAGCTTTCCATGTATTTGTTTCCCATCAAAATATTGGAAAAGAAAGCCTGACCTTAAATGTGAGGAATATATTCATCAAGGTTATAGGATCTGCTTGACCAAGGTCCCAGCAATATCACTACTTCTGAAGACAAATCAGAGACCCTAGTCAAATTAATAATAAATCTTTGCAGATGTGTAAAGCTGAGATAGAAAAAGAAAACAGAGTCAGGTGATAAGTCAGCTGGTAAAGTGCTTACCGTTCAAGCATGGAGTTCTGAGTTAAATACCCCTGAGCCTACAGAAAAAGCTGGCCATGGTGTTGTGTGCTCAAAACTCCAGTGCTGGAGAAGTAGAGACAGGCAAGACCCCCGGGACTCGCTGGCCAGCCAGCCTAGTCTACTTGGAGAGCTACAAGTCAGTGAGAGAACCTGTCTCAAGGAGCGAGGTGGATGGGACCTGAGAAATGATACCCAAAGTTATCCTTGGTTTCTACGCACACAGAGATGGAGTGTGGTGGGGCACAGAGGGAAGGGAAGGAGGGAAGAAGGTAGAGAGGACAGAGAAAGGCATGGCCATGTTACTCTTTGATGAAGAATAGGTAAATCTGGGTTCACAGCTATGAAGAAAAGCAGCAGAGCAGTAAGATGCCTCCATTTCTGTCACAGCCAATGTCTGCTCCCCAGCTCTGAAGAAAGCAGCAGTTCAGCCGACCCTTCTACCAGAGCTGTTAGGCATTTGAAGAAAGGGAGTAAGTTACAGACATTTTTTCCTGAATAAATTCCCAGTCTAACCAAGATGTAAGAGGTCAGTTTCTCAACAGATTGAGTTTTTCCCCCAACATCAAAGAAAAGAATTTTAAATTAATCTTTCTGGATTATTCAATTTGTGGAGAGCTCTTCATTAATTACCATGGAGAAATACAAAAGACTGGGAAATGAGGCTATTGTCCCTAAGGAATAGGATTTAAAGGAGAAAACATCTCACTATTTATTTTTTTCAATTTGTATTGAAAAGAATTTCATGCAAGCTTCACCAAGTGTCACTGGTCCTCATTTTGGAAGCTTGTTGAGCATCGTATCTTTAATGAGCATGCCCCCATTCTCTTTCATACTTCTCCACACCATGTTCATAGATCAACGTGTCACTTTAGCTTCCAGAGTCTCTCAAGAGTCCTATTAACCTACCAACGGCAGTATGACCTGTAACGAGGGCTGGGCTGGACCTCTCTGCCCTGATTGCTGTGAACTCTCAGCGAGTAATTAAGACAACAGAGGTCAGTACATTCACAGAACACCCACTCTCCCTTGTAGTCTTTCATAAGCAGACACCCCACCTAAAACTCAAGCGCAGTCTGAACCCTGCAGATATGAATGAGGCGATTCACAGTTTGGGAGTCTGAATTCTTCAGTGCAGTAGCTAAAGGTCAAGGAATTGGGTTAACAAGAACATGCCACTGGGGTGGCAGCGGAGCTGGGTTGGGGCTAGGGGAAATCAAAGGCAGGGGCATTATTTTACTCTCCATGGCAAACAGGAGTCACAGCAAAACGATTTCAGATCACATTAGCCTGCTTTTGACTTGTCAGGAACTTGATCACTTAGTTCACAGATTACATATATCACTTTTTGTTTTTAGCATCATCTCTTAACTAGTTCTCTAGGGAAGCTGCACCTCTGCCAGGAATAAAAGTGAGCTTAGCAGTTCAGGGCACTTGCTGATCTTCCAGAGGACCCAGGTGCAGTTCCTATCACCCACATATATGACCGCTGACAACCATCTATAACTCCAGTTCCATGCCATCTGATAATCTCTTTTGGACTCTGTGGGCACAAGGCATGCACATGGTATACATATATACATACATACATACATACATGCAAAATATTCATGCATATAAAATAAATCTTTTTTTAAAAAAATTAAAGAATAAAAATGAGGAGATTAAAGGCCACCTAATCTGCCTTTTATTTAAAGTATTCAACTTCCCATAATGTGCTTTTTATATGACGCTTTTAAGAACACCTAAATAAAATTTTATCTTTATGATAGAAATGGAGAGTGGCCACAATTCTCATTATTTTCATTGCTTTCTTTGACTTTGGGGCCTTAAGCCAAGCAAAGTTCTGGGATTTGGGTCTTGAAGACTTTCTGTCATAAAGTAGTGCATTCCTGCACTACTGCTAAGTTAACAGCTCATTCAGACTCTAACTCAAATGTGATATGCTTTGTCCTTCTCCCTGGCCTTCCTTGCCCCTCTGCAGTGCTTTGTCATGCTTCTCAAATTTTTCCAGCACACCTTATCACATATCTTTGCAGATAAGTTATCAGTTAACTACAGGGCACAGAGGCCAAAGCTTAGACCTGTATTTTGTCCTGGCAGACAGTAGGGGCTTAGCAATTGTTAGATAAACTGAAGAAATAAAGAACTCACTAACTCTTAGCTGCATAGAACCTGTCTTCCTGGAGAAAATACCTTAAAGGTTTTTGTTGTTGTTGTTGTTATTTTGGCAGAAAAAAATAAACAAAACCACCACTAAGCTTTAACAAAGGGGTGGGGTTAGGATATATAATTTACAGTGTCTGAAATACCCGTAGGGCAATGGTCATGGGGAAGAGGAACAGAGATCAATGGTGATGATTGGGCAAGAGTGATAAAACCCTGCAGCCCTGTGCACGGAACAGTTATTTCATATCCCATAGGAACGGTTTCCCCACATTTTGCTGCATATTCATATAGAGCAAATGATCTGAGCTGTAGCCAAATTCTGTTTTATAACTAAATACCAAGGATTTCAGCAATATACTGAATTTGCTAGGAATGATAGTCACATAAATTGCAGGGAAACCTGCACTTTGTTTCGACTGGAGCACTATGAAGAACTGTTTAACAAGTCAGAAAATCTGGTTCATGACATAAATGCCCCTTTGGGAATTTGACCTGCCAAAATAGCATGCCTATTCTTGAGGCCTACTCTTGAGGCTCTTAGAGTGGGGCAAGCAACAAGTACTAAGTTGTACACAGTGTCTTTTGCTTCCATGTGTGGTAGGTCCTCCATCCCATCCCATACTCACCCCACCTCCTTTCTCCCTCTCTTTCTTCCTAACCCCTCCCCCTCCCCCTCCTTTCCCTGTCCTCCTCTCCCTCCCCTCCCCCTCCCCCTCTTCCTCCCTCTTCCTCTGTCTGCTGCCATCCTTCTAACAATGTCTTCTGACATTTTCTGATGCAGCACATTTGAGCACGTGTAAAATCTTACCTGCTTAACACATACCTAAAAAGTGCAGGCTTTTCTCTGTATCTTCAAGTGTTTATTCAAGCTATTTTTTTCCTAGACAACACACACACACACACACACACACACAACCTTCCACCTTTCTATTTGCCCAATTCCTGTCACTTCCAAGGATACCTCTGGTGCCCCTGTGTTAAGACCACGCCCTAGGCATCATCCTCCAAAGTCGATGATATCATTTTGAATGCCTGAATCATATAAAGCTTCTTGGTGCCTGGTTATGTTCAGCTTAGTGTTTTACTTCCATAACCTTGTAATGTTTGCTCATCACTCCATACTTCACATTTTCTACAAAGGATATAATTTCGAGTACAGGGGAACATTCTATGCCTGTTTTGACATATAATCTATTTCACAAAGTGATATGATTATAAGCATTCAACTAAAAGTCAGTCCTTGACTTTAAATTTTAAAGAACTGTAGTCATTCCTTTCCAAAAAAGAAAATAATAGGGCAGACTTCAGGGGTCCAAATGAGCAAGATTTGCTGGTTATCAGATCACAATGAAAACAGAAAAATATTAGTTTTTATCTGGTTTCACATGAAACCTACCTTCAGTAGTGTTCTTCTTGTTTAGACTTATTATTTTATGTGTGCAGGTATTTTTTCTACATTTATGTCTGTGCACCATATGCATGCCTTGTGCCCATGCAGGTCAGAAGAGGGCATCTGGTGCCCTAGAACTGTAGATACGAGTGTTTGTAAGCCACTATATATGTGCTGGAACTGAACTCAAGTCCTTTCCGAGAGCAGCAAGTGCTCTTAACCTCAAGGCCATCTCTTCAGCCCTCTTTTTTCATAAATATATTTCTATTTTATGTGTATTAAATGTTTGGTCCACATGTATATATATGCACCATATACGTAGCACTGTTTGCCTTGGAGGCACATAGAGGAGGTATCAGATCCCCTAAAATTGGAGTTACAGACAGTAGTGAACCACTATGAGAGTGCTGGGAACTGAACCCAAATCCTCTGCAAGAGCAGCTAGTGCTTTTAACCAGTGAGACCCCCTAATAACGTATTCTTCAGTAAGATATAGACAGGGCCCATGAAATGAGGAAACAATTTTATTTTAAATTAGTCAGGAACCTAAAGAGCCATCTATGCCAAGCAGATATCATTATTTGATGATATTTTCAGAGCAACAAATGTAAAACAGAGGACCTGGTGTTTAAGTGACTCCTAAAGGAAGTCATCAGACACAGTTACAGCTAGCTCTCCAGGCGCCTGTGTTACCTGCACCAGCTCTGCCCTTCTAATCGTTCTTAACTATGTTCCCAAAACCACAGCTCTACGGACCCAAAGAGTTAGAGGATGAAGCATATATCTAACATGGTGAACTGTAATTAAAGCTACAGAGTATGCTTGAGCTTTCTATATTTAAAAATTACCTTGAGTCTACCCAGAGCTTAGTCTCCACCTTTAGCTCGCAAAAGGTTAAACTGAAAGTAATTGGTAACCGTCGCTTTCTGCCTTAAGGTGACAGGAAATGTCCATTGCCTATAAGCATACTTTTAATCTTGAAGCAATAGTAAGGCAGAGCATGAACTTATCTTAGCAACAATGACCCAGCATCATATCTCAATGAAAACTGTAACCACCAGTCACGTCTTGAGTATATTTGTGATTAAGTGAATGGGAAAAGAGAAAATGAATGGTCAGGAATTTTCAGGTCAAGAATTTAAGTTCTTCGTGGATATGAGTGCCACAGGGGAATGGGGTGGAGGGAAATGATTTATAAACTAGAGAGGAAGAATTCCAGAGTAAAATCCCTCACTGCTTAACAGCAAACTGTCAGTGACAGGCTTCACTTCCAGGTTCTGTCATAAAGACAATGCCTCTGGACAAATGCAGCCTACACACTAGACACCTTAGGACAGCTGAACTCTGCTGAGGTGCTACATGGCCAAGCCGGGAGGCAGCAGGTGACAGGGCCTGGGGACTGAGGAGGAAGCTCCAGATGGGAAGGGCAAAGGAAATGGTACTTAGGCTATATGCCAGGGGTGTTCACACACCTTCCTTCAGAGACGAAAAAAAATGGTGCTGTCACAGTTGCCTACACTGCACATCTCTAACTCTGTCACACATGGCTGAGGAGATGCCATGAAATAGGTGGGTCTAGCATTCCAAACAAACCTGTCATGAAGCTATTTCTTGCTTAAAAATTTCCACTCATTCACTCAATGTACATGTTTCAGCACTGAGGATGAAAACAGGGGGGAAAATCACTTAGCCTGATACCAAGTGCTTTCAGGAAGACTTGGTTTCTGCCATTGGCCTGAGCAAACCACACAGAAGATGGATGCCTGGCAAGGCAGAAGCTGCCGGGACACAAGGGAAAGTAAGCTTTCCGATTAGATGCGCTTCTCCACTGGGATTCCCTGCAATCTGACAAAACAGATATTCCCTTTGAGCTGAAGCATAATGTATAAAAGTTACTCAATGTGAGGAGATTCTGGGAATGGCTGATTTCATTTTTATCTTATATTTTATATAATCAATAACAATCTGAGAGGTTTTCCAATACATATAAACCTAAAATTTCAAATGTTAAAGAAAAATTATGTCTTATTTGAGCTGACAGTAATTTTTTTTAACTGAATATAAAGATAGTGTGTATCCTAAAATTGTGGTATCTTTGATAGGTAAAATATGGTGGGTTATGACAATGTTTTATATAGATATGTGTATCTATAAATGTATACATAGATATATAGAGATATTAAATACATACACCAAATGTGTGACATATAACTAAAAGAACTACACTACACACAAAAGTCAAACCACAGGTGGCAAATACTCTGGTGCCCAAGTATGTAGGTCTTGAGTCTACCGATCTCATCAAAGCAGACACTAAATATGACACATTTGTTATTCCAGGGTGAATTATATTTGAATGAAAACAGATCTAAGGATGGGGATAGATAAATCAGTAAAGTGCTTGCCTTGCAAGAATGTAGGACCTGAGTTCAATCCCCAGAACTCCTGGAGGTTTTGCCAGTCTAGTGGGCCACACCTGTAATCCCTGCACGGAGAAACACAGACAGGCAGGTCCCTGGGGCCTGATGAACAGCTCAGTCATCTTGTCAAGTTCCAGCCAGTAAGAAACCCTTTCTCAAAAAGATTCCCAAGATTGTCCTCTGAGCTCTATGTCCACATGTATACATGCACACACACACACACACACACACACACAACACCAGTAGTTGTAAAAAGATAGAGAAACCTAAGTAAATACCATAAGCACATAAAAAGTGGTCTCAATACATCTAACCTAAGTGTAGAATTAAGTATATGAAAGTAACCCTATGTTCTTTGCAACTCCCCAAGGTATGCTCCTTGCCTATCTATTAATAGAAATTCTATAAACTGGATGAACCACGAGTATGGCCTACTATATTCCAAATGTTCAAGATCTGAAGCATGAACATCCTTGGACATACAAGATTTTAATGGGGAAAGGATTGATTATAGTGAGACCAATGAAAGGAGTACTGATACCCAGTAGCCATTTCTAAGTGAACTAACCAAAAAAATATTGAAGTTTTAGTCAATCATCTTCCACATGGATACAAGTTTGTTTCAAAGTTGCTTACAGCTTTCCCTTTGGTTCCTCTGTTCCTTATAGAGACCAGACACAAGATCTGTCTCCCATATCCACCCAGCCACTCTAAGCTCTTCTGTACCCCATCTGTGGAACCCTGGGTGAGCTAAAGGTTACACTCCCTGTACAGTTACACATATCACTTGAAAGTTTGGGGACTAGAGAGATGGCTAAAGCTGTATAAAGCACTGGAAAGATGGTGCATGTTAAGAAGTAGTATGCTGGCTTTGTCACCACTGGCTAGAAAATACATGAACAACTTATAAGGAGGAAGGTTAGAGGGTTTCAAGCCATGGTCAAATGGACCTGTTGTGTTGGGTTAGTGTGTGAGGGAGAGACACCTAGTAGCAAGCAAAGAGAAAGACAGGAAAGAATGGACCCACAATACCCTCTCCCAGGACATGTTCCCAAGGGCCTGGCTTCTATCCACTCCCCCCCCCCCATCCTAAAGAGTCCCCACCTCACAGCAGAAAGTCTCCAGCATCTGAGCATTTTTTTTGGGGGGGGACACATATCCAAACCATGTAGTCCACATCTAGGACATCCATAGCCCTAGCTGAAAAGTACAAGTGAGGGCTTTAAAAGAGATGAAAAGAGTAAATTTAAGCTGGTAAAATAGATGAAAAAGCAATATCTAAATTTCAACTAACCAATTCCTCCAAATACCTTGTGAGCTCTTTGGAAAGGTTTGGTTGGGTTGGGTTGGGTTGGGTTGGGTTGGGTTGGGTTGGGTTGGGTTGGGTTGGGTTGGGGTTTTTTCCTCATCCTTGGATCAATTGTATCTGTCTCCTTAGGCACACAGCAAACACTGAAGAAAAGTTCCATGGAATGAATGACAACTGGAGAAATGGGAAGGAGCAGAAAGCATTCTAGGTGGTGAGTAAATTCTGTGAGGAACGTCACACACTAAAAAGAAAAACCCCAGGAATGTTTTGAGGACCCTTGCCAATGCTGTGTGAGCAGAAGGAACGGATTCCCTAGAAAGTAGCTGGAGGCTGGCGGCTGGCGGCCAGACAGTAGCAAGCTTTAAATGTCATGCTAAGAAGCTAGGATTTCTTATGCAGGGAAAGGAAAGGCTCAGAGTAGTGCCTGATGCACTCAGCGTGGTTAGGCAGTGCGTAACACTGGAGAACTAACCTATGTAGAAAAGTAGCTGAGCATACGGAGCAAGACGGAGAAAACATCAGAACAGACCTACAGCGACATGCACGGGAGAGCACCCACAGAGAACAAAGGCCCACTCGTGCTGCACCCACAGAGTTTAGAAGCTGAGGGGACAGGGGAGACAATACAAGAATGAAGTCCAGCCAGAGGCACGGAAATGGGAAGTTACTTATTGGAAAGATGCTGATTCTACTAGTGAAATTATGAACATTTATGTTGAAATCTCAATACTCGTCTGCATCATGGGAAGAACGGATGGTCACACTCAAGATCACCTGAGCCCTGCCTGGTAAGGAGAACAGAAGCCCTTCTTCTTCGTTACTGGCCTGCAGAGGAGGCTGATAACAGAATAAGGTAACCATGTCCCACCTTCCCTGTGACCACCAGAGTGCTTATGTGTGTTCACGCCTTTACTATGATGGCGTTGGTGTTCAGGAAGTTTTCTATTTTCCTTCTCTTGACCTTACGGTCATCACTTGGTCATCTTGGTCCTGCTTCTTCACTTCTGTTTCCCTTTATCACTTCACCTTACGCACCCATTAGTGGTTGCTGAAAATGCACCAGTGAAAACGGTTTGGGAGGAGCCGTTGCAAATCCTTTGCATAATAGCAGGCCACAAATGTTAATCTTAAGATAGGGGCTAAGGATACAAACTCATTCACACAGCACACACATAGCAACTGTATGGAGCTGGGTCCAATCCCCAGCCCCCACGTGCATGCACACACACACACACACACACACACACACACACACACACGCAAAGATTCTCATCCTAAATTAGGAATGCCAAGCACTACAACCAAAAAAGAAATTTAATCAAAAATTTGAAACTTTTGGCAACCAAAACTGGAAATTAAAGTATCTCTAATCTAATTACACAAAACAGTGAGAAAGCATTTCTGGCAAGCATTTGATTCATATGCAGTTTTAAGGGGGAGACACTACAGAACACACAGTACAATGATAACGACACGCCCCGTCCCAAACAGGGACATCTGTTAGATGTACATACTGTGAGCTTTTTGTGCATCTCGTGGTTCAAGCTTAATACTGAGGCTCCTTCTCTCGGCACAGGGGCTCCCACTAAACACTCGATGCTTCCACAAGTCCTGTCTGTTCACTAGACAACTGGGAGTTTGTCTGGCAGCTTGGCAGACCTCATCCCAAGCTCCGCTAGCTTGTTTTAACCAGTTACTAAGCCTTGTTCCCCATCACCGGCAATGGTCCTCAGTGCCCAGGAAGATGGAGACCTGGGTGAAGACAGTATAGGCAGATCTCGGCCTTTTCCTTCCAAACTAAATGGTCCCTCCATTTGCCACCCACAGATCCAAAGCAGAAAATCAAAGATCAAAGGCCTTCAGTGACAGGTTTTCATTATTTGTCTTACATATTATATGAGAATATGCAATGTTCTAAGTAGAACTAGTGTCCTTGCAATGAGGGACATGTAAATGTTTGTGTAAGCATTATTTTTAACCTATCATTTATTAGGGACTATAGCTGCTGTACACTCACATTTTGGAGTGAAAACACAATTAAGAGAGTATATATTATCTCTGTACTGCAGACTCTGAAAGCCACAACAATGCAGGGGTCCATGGCTTCTTGTGTTGTCTGCTTCTTTCACATTCACCAGTGCACTTCTACGTGATTCTGCCTTCAAACAGTGCATCCCTTTGACAGAACTCTAAGAACCTGCAGCCTTTGGACTACATTTAGTCCTACCTGAAGGCTTCCTGGAAGAGCCCACAGCTGTTTGTTGAGAGGAAAATAGAGTTAGTCACATAAAGGTGAGCACATTCTTTGAACTCTAGTTCAAGGGGGATAAGCACCATGGTAAGTGGGAGGAAGGGAATGTGGACAGAAAGGCAGATGTACAGAGGCCGATGGCAGATCCTGAAGAGAACAGCATCATGCTGAGAAGATGCAGACTGGGGACTATAGAGAGCTTAATACAACATGTGTGATGTTAGTCTTGACCGACAACTAGAGGAAATGTAGACTCGGCTGAAGACATGTCTCTGAGCATATCTATGGTAGCATTTCCAGAGGTGAGAAGTCCTGCCTGCAAAATGGGTGGCACCTCCCACCAGGCAGCCCAGATAGAAAGAGGTTCAAGGGAAGAGCCGTGGTGCCTGCTTGTCTTTGCTTCCTCCAAAGCAAGAGTATCTGTCGCTGTGACTGCCATGCTTTGCTAACAGACCCTTGCTTCCCTAGCTGTCTGACATGGACTGAAGATCAGCGGTTTTCCAAGGAGCTCGGGCCTTCAGTACTAGGTGGAGACTGAAGAAGCATCCAGTCCCTTGTCTTTCCATTGTGCAGAAAGCCTATGTTGGCATACCCAGCCTTGACTGTGACTGTGTAATGAATCAACCTAGTAAATCCTCTTTGATTATGTATGTGTGTGCATGCGCACATGTACATGTGTGTGTATGTTGCATGTATATGTGGATCTATACACATATGTCTGTATCACACACACACACACACACACACACATGCATACATACACATGCAAGCCCACACACAAACATCTGTAGATTCTATTAGCTTTCTTCCTCTATAGAAGCCTGTCTAATACAGCCTGCATTTCAGAAAGACTAGTGATTTTTGTTTTACTTAGAAAAGAAACAATTTCACATACATTTTCAACAGTTTTCTCTATGGCTCACATTTCCATTTCCTTGGACATCATTGTATGCTATGAACTTTACCTTTTTCTCTTTCCCTGTTGCCTGCTCAAACTGGAGCTACCCTGCACACCACAGACACACACACACACACACACACACACACACTCCACACCACATCTCTCACCCTCAACAACCTAAGCCTTTCAGGCGCTGCTACCCTCCCCTCTTGCATTCATGTCTTCCCCTTCTGGATCATTCCCACAATCAAACAAGCACCTCCCACATAAATAAAGGATGCTCTACAAAATTCTACTGCTCCAAACAGCAATTTGTAAGGTTTCAATTTCCATAGGTCCTTACCAACATGTATCATTCATAAAATGAGTGTGTATGAGTGTGTGTGTGTGTGTGTGTGTGTGTGTGTGTGGTGTGTATCTGGATTAATACTGAACGTTTATAAAGTCTACAGTTGGAAAAGAAGCTTCATGTGCCAAATCCCACTCTTGTTTTGCAATAACTAAATCTATTGCTTCTAACTGCCGGGTGAAGTTATTAAAATCACGTACAATTGCAATTCCAGTTTTTTGGGCATGTTAACTACAGTGGCACCTCGGGGTCCACGGCTGCTGCTATCTTCAATAATACTGGCCTAGTGTGCTTTTTCCAGAATGTAAATCAGATTATGTCATTGTCCTGATTTAAACCCTCCCTGTTCATATCACAGTGCTCTAGATAAATGATAACCCTATCTGAGCTCCAATAAAGCCTATTTAACTTCCTTCTGCCACCTTTCCCAGACGTGTTTCTCCCACCTCTTAGTGCCCGTTTACTTGATAACTCGAGGTCTCTGTTAGACAGAAAACACCCTTATTTTAAAACAAACAAACAGACAGACAAACAACAAACAAGTTCCTGTTTTCTTATTCGAGTCTTTCTGATGCTTGAGACAGGGACTGAAGCTCGGGAATGCCCAAATGCCCGAATCATGCGTTGCAAAGAAATCAAGTGTCATAAAGCATGAAACCTCTCCATGCTGCTTTTTGGTAAATTCAGTCAGTATTTATTTAGAAGTTGCCAGGCACTGGAAAACAAGATAAACAAATACAAGAGATTCTGCCCTTAAGGAATTTACAATTTAGTAGTAGAAGCAATAAACATAATTTGTTGCAAGATAGTGAGTATAACGTTGAAGAAACAGAGAATTTTGGATGCCCAGGAGAGAGACAAATTACCCAGGAAACAGTGTGTGAGAGGCCACTGAGGCTTCCTAGAGAAAAAGAGATTTGAGTTAAGTAGAGAATAAATTGACCAGTAGCTATAATATTATTCCTATAAAGAGATCCACATGAATAAAAGCAAGGGAGCTGGTGAGTGTGCTCACAGTGTAACTGATCGAGAAAACCAGCAGATGACCTTGAAGGGCTGAGCCACTCAAGGTCTTATATGATACACCAAGAAACCTGCTATCTAAATACCGCAGTGTCACTGGATTTGAAGTTCTTACTGTGTCATGCAGCTTTTCACCACTATGAACAAAATGCCTGATCCAAGTCAATGCCATGGAGGAAAGGTTTGCCTTGGCTCACACTTACAGAGCTTCTTTCATAGTCATTTGGCCCCATTGCTTTGGGGACCTATATAAAGCATCATATCCTAGCAAAAGAAAAAAAAAATGTTCATCTCATGATGACCAGGAAACAAGCAAAACAGGATCCTAATATAGCCTGTGGTAGTTTGAATGTAAGTACCTCCCAGTGTCGACTAGTTTTTATGTCAACTTGGCCTGAGCTATAGTCATCTGAGAGGAGCGAACCTTCATTAAGAAAATGCATCCATAGGATTGGGTTGTAAGTGAGCCTGTAGGGCATTTTCTTAATTGGTGATTAATGTGGGAGGGCCCAGACCATTGTGGGTGGTACCAACCTGGGCTAGTAGTCTTGGGTTCTATAAGAAAGCAGCCTGAGCACCCCGCGGGAAACAAGCCAGTAAATAGCACTCCTACATGGCCTCTTCAGCTCCTGCCTCCAGGTTCCTGTCCTATCTTGGCTTCTTCTCTCAATAGACTGTGACTCAAGATATGTAACAGAAAACAACCCTTTCCGACCTAAGCTGCTTTTGGTCATGGTGTATCAACACAGCAATAGTAACCATAACAAAGATGCACTCCATAGGTGCATATGTGCGAATAATTGGTCCCCAGTTGGTGGAACTGTTTGGGAAGGATCAGCCTTGTGTGTCACAGGATTGAGTGTTGAGGCTTCAAAAGCTTCCCCCATTCCCACACACTCTGACTCCTGCTTTCAATTCAAGGTGTAAGCTTTCAACTGTTCTTGCTGCCATGCCTTCCCCTGTACATGGACTCTAATCTTCAGGAGCCATGAGCCCAATTAAACGCTGTCTTTTTTTTAGTGTGCCTTGCTCATGCTGTTTTGTCACAGCCACAAAAAAGTAACTAATACAGCCGGGCGGTGGTGGCTCATGCCTTTAATCCCAGCACTTGGGAGGCAGAGGCAGGCGGATTTCTGAGTTCGAGGCCAGCCTGGTCTACAGAGTGAGTTCCAGGACAGCCCGGGCTACACAGAGAAACCCTGTCTCGAAAAACAAAAAACAAAAAACAAAAAAAAAAACAAAAGTAACTAATACATACCCCACCCAAGGTTTGCCACCAGTGGCTCAGCTTCTTCTATAATGTCTCATGTCCTAAAGGTTCTACCTCCCAATAGTGCCCAGGCTTTAATACCACCAAGACTTGAATACATGAGCCTCCCGAGAACACTGCAGATCTAAACTACGGTACATTTCAATCCTGTGTGACTGTATGGATGCAAGATTGGAGGATTACACATAGAGAAGGCACTATGAGTCCATAACTATAGTTCAGAAGGTCATTGATGATCACTTTGACTCAGTCAGTAGGAACTCATAATTAGGCACAGACATATTTGGAAATCAGGTTACTATAGATGATCAGTGACCCTAACCCCTAACAAGAGCCATTTTGGTGTAAAGATTGGGAGGAAAAGACATATTGCATTGCTTTTCCACAGCTGTAGAAATAATGAGAATTATAGAAATGGTGGTTAGCAGCTCTCATATCTGGCTGTTTACCAGAAGCACTTCCAAAGAGAGCTTTGGAAAAATACAACTTGCTCTGGCTTGGTTCCAGAGCCAGTGCACCAGCCTCCCTGGGGGATTGGGGGGAGCCCATGAACGATTAATTGATAAGTTCCTTGGGTAAATCTTACACACATATATATATGTACTGGCCTTGGGGGAGGGAGTCCTGGGATGGACCGTCTTTTAAGTAGTACTTTCCCCTGTCACTCAAATCAGTGTGGAGGCTGTAAAGGGGCTTGGGGGGGAGGGTAAAACTAAGCCAACAACTGAAGCAGGCAAAGGCTAGAACAGGACACTCAGAGTTATGTCTGTATCATCCAGAAAAAGCAGAAGGAAATTCAGGCCAGAGGAGGGATGACTCTATAGAACACAGACTAAGGGCTTTAGTTTGTCAAGAGCAAGAGTTCATGAGCCAATTTTCTTGTGAAACACCAGAGCTCTTCCTTAAAGGCAGGATCTGCACTCTCAGTACCAATCCATCTAAGTCACATCACCAATTTAACTAGAGAAAATTCAGTAAGAATTAAGTCGCTGCGTTAGTGTGCTCAGGCTTCCATAACAAAACACCACAGGCACAGTAGCTTAAAAACACTAATTTATGTCTTGACTACTGCAGAGGCTAGAAATCTAAGAGCAAGGTCGAGGCACTCCTCCTGGCTTGTAGGTGGCTGCTTCCTTCTGGACCTTGTCTTCTTGGGCTCACAGAAGCAAAGAGAGTCTCTGATGCCTCGCCTTTTAAGGCAGTGGTTCTCAATATGTGGGTAGAGACCCCTTGGGTGGGGTGGTCGAATGACCCTTTCACGGGGGTCATCTAAGACCATCTGCATATCAGATATTTTCATTATGATTCATCACAGTAGCAAAATTAGTTATGAGCGGCAAACAAAATAATGTCATAGTTGAGGGTCAGCACAACATGAGCAACTGTATTCAAGGGCCGTGGCATTAGGAATGTTGAGAATCACCATCTCTAAGCCTTTTAGCACAAGACCCCACGTGTCAGACCTCTTAATTACTTCCTTATACACTAGTCTCCAACACAGTCACAGTGCAGAGTCTGACTTCTGTATGAGCTCTAGGGATTCCAAACATCCAGTCTATCACAGTACCTAAAATAATAGTATCCAAGGTACAAGATTCTGTGCCGGATGCTAACAAAAGCTCTTCAGGCCGCCTCAGTGGCCCAGAACTGATGTTGAGCCAACTCACGGAAACAGTCAACTGCTGAACAGTGAGAGCAATGAGCAGCGGGGGATTGTTGGAGATCACACTCAGTATAACCAGGGTGGTCCAGGGTGGTCAGAGGGGGTGCTTGGTGCATGGTCCTGAGCGTGGAATAGAGTCAGATATTTATTTATCTTGTACTATTGGGATCAGCTTCATGCATACTAGGCAAACAACACTGAGCTATAAACCCAGCCACGTGCTTTCTTTTCTTTCCTTCTCTTTCTCTTTCTTTCTTTTTCTTTCTTTTTTTTTTTTTTTAAATTTTAAGACAGGAAAAGCCTTAACTTGCTATATAAACCAGGTTGACCTGACTTTGTAATCCCCAGTGTGCTATCCCCAAATGGCTGGGATTACTAATTGGCTAGCCATCGGGCCCAGCTACAGTGAGAGATTCGATCAGTTGGAAGTAGAGGGAGGATGTATTCCTTCCTTCAGCACATATACTTATCTGAATAAATTACACGAACATTCCTGCAGGGGCCCAATCAAAGTTAAAATTATTTGGGGTTCCTGTCTTTGATTTTTCCTCATTTAACATGAGTAATCACAGACTATCTCTGAAATGATATTTTTTTCTGTTTCTTCCCTGCCCACCCCTTTCCCTTCTCCCTCTCGCTCAGCCCTGCTCACTCCGGCCCAAAGGTATTTATTTATTTATTTATTATTTATTCATTCATTCATTCAATGTAGCTGTCTTCAGACACACCATAAGAGGGCATCAGATCTCATTACAGATGGTTGTGAGCCATCATGTGGGTGCTGGGATTTGAACTTAGGACCTTTGAAAGAGCAGTCAGTGCTCTTAACCACTGAGCCATCTCACCAGCCCTTTTATACCGTTTCTACTAAAGGAAAAAAGTTCATAGGTCACTGCTTCTTGGGTTAAAGACTGGTTTCTCATTTTAGCAACCCAAAATAGGATCCAATTCATGCTGCCAGGTATCTCCCACCCCCACTGGTCCCCATCCAGGCTGGATGGAAAAGTCTGTGTTCCATAAAAACATTCTCACCTGATACCTCTCACCCCATCTTGATTTATCAGATTCATACTCTTTGATATGCATCTTAAATTACAGCTCTTTTCCTGAAATCCTTCTTGGATTCTACATAAAATGCTGAAAGTCTATAGGTGAGTGCCGAAGTCCTCCTGTGCCCCTGTACTCATCAATAATAATTTTAAACGCTGTTTACCTTATAGTTTGGATATGAAATATCCACCAAAAGTTTAGGCGATTTGTTCCAACTCTGTCTTCTAGAGACATTCAGCAATGGAGTAATCCTCTTTCAGCTAATAACATCTGCCAAGACAACTGTTTCCTAACTGAGTCTCCTAAGGATTGATAGCATGGTATATCAATTACAGTTTTCATTCTAGGACAAAATAACTTGACAAAAGCAAAGAGGATAGAAAGATTTGTTCATTCCGGCTCATAGTTTGGAAGTACAGTCCATCCCATCATGGCCAGGAAGGTGTGGGAGCAAGCGCGTGCGGCAGCCGGTCACATTGTTTCTGCAGCAAGGAAGTAGAGAGGGAGATGGATGCCCACACTCCCCTCACCTCCAGTGTGAAGCCCTGGTGCTTCACGTCCCTTCTCAGCTGTGCATCTCTGAAAACAACCTCTCAGCCATGCCTTAGAAGCGTGTTACTTCAGTGATTCTCAATCCTATCAAGTTGATAATGAAGATTCCATCGTATGTTTGCCCAAATAGTAGCAGTACCATGTATATCAGAGTCTATTGGGTATCAAATTTCTGAAGAGGTGACTACACCCATAGAGCTTCCCAGCATTCTGATGTGCAGTGGATTCTAAAAACAAGATTCTTAAGGAAGGGACTCGCTGCCAAAGAAACCTATCTGCTACCAGTTTTCAAGCAGAACTCACCATTGACTGTCAGCTACCTACAAACAAGTGTATTAAAGTCTCTCTGACCTCAAAATTAAATTTCACATAATGAAAATATAAACTTCAGGCTGGATAAATAGCTCATCCAGGAAAATGTGTGCCAAACAATCATAAGGGCCTGAGTGTAGATGTCTGTAAACAGTGCTAGGAGATGGAGACCGCAGAACCCCTGAAGCTCACTGACTACCCAGTCACATCAGTGAGCTATAGGATCTGGGAGAGACCCTCACTCAAAAATTAAGATGGACACTGGAAGGTGGAGAGATAGCTCAGTGATTAAGAGCACTGACTGTTCTTCCAAAGGTCCTGAGTTCAATTCCCACCAACCACATGGTGGCTCATAACCACCTGTAATGGGATCTGATGGCCTCTTCTGGTGTGTCTGAAGAGAGTGACAATGTACTCACACACGTACAATAAATTTTAAAAAGACATTGGATATTGAACTTTGGTCTTCCCACATGTGCACACACATACACGTGTGAACATACATGGAAAACATAAGCCCAAAAACAATCTGGCAGGCACGAAGGTACATGAAATATCTTAAGAAGCCTCAGTGGACAAAGGGCAATTTTTATAGCATATTCACTTAGAATGACTGAATTTTATTACATACATATTCTACTTTTCCAACATACTAAAATGATCTCTGTTTTAATTCATCCTCATAGGACAGTGTGGTGTAACGAAAGAATTGTGCCTATTATAAGGAAAAGATAAATTTATCCATTTAAATGCAGAATCAACAAAGGACTAGAGGAGCATTGACTTTAAAATGGTACAGATGTACTCAACAGCTTTAAGAAGAACCAGAGAAAGGCCAATGCTGCTGACCTATGTTTACAAATGTCTGTCATTGCTACCTGAGATGTAACCGAGTGCCTTATTGAAGGCTATCACGACCAACTATTCAGACACCATGGCCCACTAATAGGTTGTAACTTTTGTGGCTAAAGTTTACTGTCAACAGGATCTGGAGTTACCTAGGAGACAAGCCTTCAGGTACACCTATGAGGAAATCATCTTGGTGACTTTAACTATGGTGGGAAGAGCCACCCTAGAAGAGGAAAGCAAGGCTCCCTGGGCTTGTGTACTGGGCTGCACCAAAAGGAAAAGGCTACCTAAGCTTTGTAGATACAGTGTGACCAGCTTCCAAAAGCTCCTGTTGCCATGGCTTCTCCACCATGATGGATCAGCTGTGATCCAAAATAAGCCCCTTTTTAAAATCTCCCTTAGGTTGCCTTTGTCAGGATATGATATCACAGCAATGGAAAACCAACCCCTACTCAACCCGTACTTTGAAAAGCTCTGATGTCATCCCATGCTCCCCTCACCCACTCACAACCATTTTTTGTAAACAAAGAGTATATTTGAGCTTAGATAAATGGCTTGAAAGGATCAGGTAGCTAAAACACTCGTTTAGTTCCTGCTGTACGCCAGTGTTGCTTTATGGAAAACAACAGGAATACAGGAAGCTGCAAACGCTTGGGAAAGTCGACAGGGAACCAATCACACAGTGCGAACTCTGCGGAGACATGCGCACTGGAGGTAGGCCCTGAGGAAGGCAGGCCAGCAGTAGAGGACACCAATGTGCTACCTCACCTTACCTGGGACATTTCTTCAACATATACCCAGGAAGGACCTCCCACCAGTATAAACCAAATCCACAAACACACTTAGAGATGCTCCTAAATCTCACAGCAGTTAGACATCTGGCCAGGCCAGAAAGATAGACACTTATCATATTCTCATTTTCTCTCTCCTTCTCTCTCTCTCCCTCTCCCTCTCCTTTCCTCTCCCTCTTGTGTGTGTGTGTGTGTGGTGTGTCTGTGTATGTGTGTCTGAGATGATAGAGAGAGAGAGACCCTAACAAAAAATGACACCCTAAAAATGGCATGCTTCATATAATAGAATCAAATGCCTCCCTTAAACCTATTCCCTGGCCAGAAAGATGGTTCAGTGGGGAAAGGAGCCTGCTGCCAACCTTTACAACCTGAGGTCCATCTCTGGGAACCACATGGTGGAAAAAGAGAACCAACTGCACAAGATATCCTCTGACCTATGTGGTGTGAGCACCAACATGCTACACATGCATGCACACACATGCACATACTTGTGCACACACAAAATACATAATTTTTAAAGTGATAAAAAAAAATCTACCCTCTAGAATGGCTAAGAATGTCTGCAAAATTCAGTCTATTATTTCTGTTTCTATTGCATTCATAGTCTCTAAGATTCACCTTGAGACTCCTTGTGTGTGTGTCACTTAATTTATTTTCAACTTCATGCTTTTCATTTATAAATTAAATTAGCAAAATATGCTTTACTACTCTCTCAGGGAACGTGTAGAGATTAATGAATTAATAAACAAAAAAATTGCTTTGAAACTGCTGGAAGGGAGAAGTAATCTAAATTCAGTTTCTGTGTATGTATCTATTGAAAAGAAATGGTTACATTGTAATACTGCTGAATGCAAACAACCTTTCTCTCAGGAAGTCACAAACTGCACTAAGTTAGTCAGGTCTTTTTAAAAGTGCACTTTGATACAACTGTAATTTTGTAATACAGACACACAGACAGACATACACACACACACCAGACTATAACTACACATTGTCACTCCTACATTTTTTTTTCTTTGGGATGGGTTGGTTTTTGTTGGCTTGATTCGTTTTTGTTTTGTTTCCATTTATTTTTAGTTGTATTCGTTTTGGTCTGGATCTGGAACTCACCATCTTAACCAGGCACAAGCATTTCATGGAAAACCTGCTGCCTCAGCTTCCCAACCATTCTAGGCTTACTTTTTTAATATTCAAAAAACACCATCTAGCCTAAATAAAAGATTTAAGCAAAGTATCATCTTTTATTGAATGTATCTTTTGGGCCAGATACAAGACACCTTCTTAGAAATCACACACATGGCCGGGCGGTGGTGGCGCACGCCTTTAATCCAGCACTTGGGAGGCAGAGGCAGGTGATTTCTGAGTTCGAGGCCAGCCTGGTCTACAGAGTGAGTTCCAGGACAGCCAGGACTACACAGAGAAACCCTGTCTCGAAAAAACAAAAAAGAAAGAAAGAACTTATATAATGATATTGATGGTGCTTAATGCCTCTCAAGTCACTTGAAGACTGGAAACACAATAAAAGCAAGAATATGAACCAGGCAAACTGAAGGATATCACTTGCTACACAAATGCATTTGGCTTTAACCTAAAGACTTGTCCCTTTCTTTAAGGAGTGACTGTTTTGGTCTTATTGTTTATTTATTTACAATTTTTCAGATGCATGCTTGGTTTGAGAAAAGTCAGTGACTATAACAGGCTCAGCCTTCTAGCTGATGCCCATCCAGTGTGTTATTTGGATCTTCTGAATCTCATACTTTACTCAGGGGGTTACCATCTCAGAAAATTATCGGGTCTAAATCTGAGAGGAACTCTATTCCCTGTCTCCATCTACCATCCTGTATGGAGGCTGGGGAGAACAATGTACTGTCGGTGCTAGCAACAAGAATAATTCAGGAATGTGTCAAGAAGGTCTAGTCCAATACCACAAAGGAGTGGGAAAAGGAGGAGGCAGGGTGGGGGATGAGAGGGAGGCTCTCAAAAACAATAGGAGGAGGGAGAGCAGACAATGAAACCGAACCCAAGGCTACAAGTTCTGAACATCAAGTTCCAAAGTCAGCTCTCTCACTTTTCCTGACCTTGGACAAATCTCTTGGATTCTCTGTATCCTAACTCCAGGAAATGAGTGTAAATTAAACCAGAGGGAGGTTTCTTACATCAATCTTGTTTGATGCCAAAGTCCTTGCTTCTGGTAAAGGAAGAAAAGTTAGACTATTCACAGTCACACAAGTGCAAAGTGCCATTATTGTACTATTTATAAACACTCTCATTTGTTGAAAATGATTTCTGAACAATACACTATTTTTATTTATATATTAAGACACAATCTCATTCTGTACTCCTGGCTAATCTGGGACTTCATGTGAAGACTAGGCTGATCTCAAACTTACAGAGATTCACCTGCCTCTGCCTCTGGAGTGCTGGGATTAAAGGCCACCATGTCCATCATTATACATTATTTAAAGCCAACCTCTTTTTTTCCTCTCATACTTTCTGAACAAAACAGTGTTTTTAGGTTTGCCTGTAGAAAATGTTCTCTGACAATTTTGGATCCAATTTATTTCAAAACTTTAAGTGTTTCATTTTGAAATAAGAAAATAGAATTCCTCTTCAGAATTAGTGCCTCAGAAGTGTGTGTGTGTGTGTGTGTGTGTGCATGTGTACACAGGGTTGTTCATGTGACTTCCATCAACCCTCAGTTGTATTTTTAATCTCTCCAGTATCTTTTTTTCTCTTCCCCTCTTCAATGTATAGTATCTCTTTGTGATTAAAAAGACAGTCTAAATTCAATAGCTTGTTGTCAAGCCAGACACTGAGACACAGATCACCACCTCCCTGCCTTGACATTGATACTTTAGGACATGTAGCCTTGAGCTAAAATGACTCTGGTAACCCATATATTGTCTGCTTTCCACTTAAATCCTAGATCGATTTCAGAGCTACAGCTTGGGGAGGGCTGTTTCATTTTAAAAAGCAATGTGCTATAAATTTTTATCTCAGTTAATTGATGGTGTATTTAACAGCTTTTATCTTATATATTCATTTGAAAATTATGGTCTCATACTTTATTCTGTCCGTTTTTTATTTTAATTACTAATTACTAATGGGAAGGTACATGTGCCGTGGTACTATGTGGTAATCAGAGAGCAGGTTTATATAGATTCCACGAATTGCCAGGTCATTAAACTAACAGAGCACACCTCTTTCCCTGCTGAGGCACCTGGTGAGCTTGGCAGTTCTCTCTGTGTACATACTTCACACACACACACACACACACACACACGCACACACATATGTACATACACACACACACACACACACACAATATATATATAAGCTTTTAGATGTTTTATAAGCCCACTAAGCTTAGAATTCAATAGATATTTATTAATGTTACTTCTGCATTTCTCAAGAATTCCAGTAAGAGTCTTGTCCAAGGTTAAGTCAAGGTTAGGCTGCTTACTGGCCATGTGATATAAACAAATAACTTTCCTCTCTGCCTCTGAGTTTTATTCCCATTGGCATTTGGATGTGAAAACCATAAGAACTGAGAGATATGGGGACTCTGTCAAAGAGTCCAGACCTACATACTCAGTAATGCCTAAACAAATGTTGGTCTGCCCTTCCCTTTAAAAAATTGAAACGGGTATTATGTCATAATTTTTGTGTTTTTTACATCAATGTTGATAACATGAGACAATGCAAAGCAGACTTAGATGGGGAAATGGAAGAACTCTGTCCATATAGAACATTAAATACTTAAAGTTTTGATATAGAATATTAAATTTGATATTCTACACAATACATTAGTTTTCAGCCCTCTTAATTTGACCCTTCTAGGAAAGGGAAAAGTTCCCTTTTCCTGCCTGCCTTTGGTCCTCTTAAAAATAAATAAGACCATCATAATAAGTAAAACCTCATGATTTAACTCTACTTAAAAATAGCCACAGCAAAAGGTGAGGTCTACAGAGAGGCTCCCACCGCTCTGTTGTGGGCAGGGTTTTATCTGAGAAGCTTGGGTTCTAACAGCAGCGGTAAGGGGTCAGAGATCGTTTAAGAGATCTTGGGAAGGATAATTGAGATCATTGGGGTCTTTGATCTCTGGAGTAATTGATGCACATCTGTAGGACTTCAGTAAATTCTCCAGATGGTTGTTATATGAGAACATCCGCCCTCCTCTTTGTCTCTCAGGCTTCCCATTTGGCCATAAGACCTGTACCCTTTTACACCCACTCCCACCAGGAAGCTTAACCAGAACCACACAGTACTGTTTGGGGTTCCAGCCTCTAAAAACTTTGAGCTAAATAAACCCCATTTCTTTATAAAATTAACCAGTCTCCACCATTTTGCTATAGCAATAAAAATTATACTAATACATAAATCAAATATTATATCTCATTGATAGAGAGCCAAATACCCTACTTTCTAATGTGCCTAATACTGTTTCCATTCCTCTGAGATTATGGAAGATTGCCTGCCTGACATTTTTAGTCGTGGTATAGTTGTGGTGGGTTGCGGTTGGTAGGACAGACAAGTGTTGCAGGTGCATGCCAGAGGAAGGCAAGATGTCTGGTGTCTTCTCCTATTGCTCTCCATCTTATTTTTCGAGATGGCATCTCTCACTAAACCTGATGCTTGTTGTTCTGACTAGGTTGGCTGGCTAGCAAGTTCCTGGGCTCCACTTGTTTCTGGGGTTACAGTCACCTACGGCCATATCGAATACCATAGTGTGAGAGCTTGCATAGCAAGCATTCTTAATCATTGAACCATCTTCTCAGTCCCTCAACTTCATTCTTTAAAACATTGAGAATTTTTTTTTTTAATATTGGTTAATCATAAGTAAAACCAAAACAAAGACATTCAGTCGAAACCAGACCACTGAGCCATATTTCTTTTTGGACATTACTGGTATTTAAATAAAGGATGTTGGTTGTGGTGAATAAATCCTACTAACTGTGAACCTGTGATAACCTTAAAAAGGCATTATATAATGCTGATTCAGCACAAATGTCTTCATAATTTCAGGTTCCACCAACTCATTAGATAAAGAACAGTTCATGTTTTCATATTTTACTGAATAGTTCCTTGGAGATTTCTGAGCATAATTTTCAATAGTTATCCCATTTTAATTGTTAGCAACCATTAACCTAATAACTATAATCTTAGAAGCTATTTCTTTTTTTAAAAAAATCCAGTAATTTATATGCTTTGATATTTTAACAAAATTGTTCTCCTCGATACAAACATATCTGGCTTAGTAAGTTTTAATCTTGTTCACAATTAGAGGACTCTTACTCACTTTGAAACATGTTCATGAAATCCATCAAGAAGTTGAGTCCGTTAGTCCTTGAGTGATATAAATTTTAGGCTTAATTCTCTGATCGTATCCAATAGGATCACCAAATGACTCAGTTTCCCCTCAAACAAGATAGCCAATATCTTCATAAACCTCATAAATAAATGCATATTATTGAGATGTTTCACACTGAAATAAACTCCCATCAGCACAGTCAGTGTTTAAAAATCTTTTATCGGGTTTCCAGTAACCACAAAATCTTCTCTACTTGTTCAGAATCAGGGGTCTGTTTACTATTCAGACTGAAAAAAATAACATGAAATCTTCTGCCTATATAATTAGCATTGAGCAACTAATGCTGCTAACAAGTGTATCATTAACAAACATTTGCACATTAGCAGTTTGTACGGTTTTTATTAGCACCTCAATAAATAAGTTATATGCTCTCTAAACAATACTTAAGGAAACAACCCAATTACATTTCATCGCTAGCTTCAGGAATGTCTCGTAAATAAAAGTGTGTATCTTTTCATTAACGCTTCTAAGACAGTAGATGAACACAACATAGTAGAAATAAAATTATCAATATAGTGTCCAGAGTTAGAAGACCAAAAAGAAAGATACTGAAAGTATTAACCAAAAGGACTGATAAACCTCCATTTGGAAGGGCAGTACAGCACCTAGGTTTTGAAGACTGGATTAAGGAGTTCAAACACCTCAGGTTGAACTGAAGTTTTTACATGAACTCAAATAGCCACAAGTGACTTGTTTGAGCTCATTACATTTTAATTTACTATTAGGTAAAATGAAATGAATAAGTGTACCTACCTCTTCAGAGTTTTTGAAGATTAAATGAATTATTCATATAAAAGGAATCGAGATAGTATCCAAGATGTAGCAAACACTCAGTAACTATTAGCCATTGTTTTTTTTTTGTTTTTGTTTTTGTTTTTTTTTAATCATTACTGCCTTCTAAATATACAAATTTAGAGCCAGGCCTCAAAATCTTTTTATGTGTGCAGGTGACTCAGGCCTGTAATCCCAGCTACAACAGCAGCTGAGAGAGGACAATCACAAGTTCAATGCCTGCCTAGGACACAGGGTGATTCTGGTCTATGATGGGGGGAGGGGAGGAAAGAGTTGGAAATGTGTCTGAGTGGTGGAGCACTTGCCTGGCATACACAAGGCCCTGAGTTCAACTGGAGGGGAGGGCAAGAACGTTCATATAAATACACAAATAAGAAAGCAGCTGAATAAATTCAATTCTTCCATTTACAAACCAGACCAATGGACAGATGCAAGCCTGGTCATGAACCCGTCTTCCTTCAACCATATGGGTTTTACTTTCTGGGTATTAGACCATAAACAGCTTCTCTTTACCAGCATATAGGCTCGCCTTGAACAATCACAACAATCTAGCTACTCACACTATATCACATTAATATGCAAATCCGTTGCTTCAGCAAGAAAATCACAAACAAGTAGTTCATTCATGACACATTTTATTCATAACAAACTTGTCACCAAAAATTGGTTTTACAAATACAGTTAAATAAACACATTCACATCCAGATACATTCAATGGTATTTAAAAAAAAAAAAAAAAAAAACAATATAAGCAAACTATTTTTGATGGAAAGATATGGTCAGCTACTAAAGGTGGATTAAGTGGTAAATAAACCAGTAAATAAACACAACAGTATTTCGGAGTGAACAAGCTTAATTGAGAAGCAAACAGTTTACACAAGTCAAGATCCTGGTGCTTGACTGTACTCGGTCACTACACAATTAGTCAAGCATTGAATGAGAACAGCTATGAGCCGAAGAGAAAGACTGCTTTTTAAAGAACTTTATATTGGTTATAAAGCACCTGCTTAATAAAAGCTAAAAGATCTCACTGAAAGACGGAAACCTTTTCTTTTCAACCTGGGTTGATTCACTTCTGAAAATGAAGGTTTTGTTTTTTTTTTTTTTTTTTTTCTCCCCTAAGGTTGAGTTATAATTAGAAATTAGATTCCTCAATCATTCAATGACCAAAATCTTTATTAAAGTCAAATGACCTTCTTCTAATTAAGTTTTCTCCTTAATATATAAGTTGTGCTAGACAGGGCTACTCTGCAGCTAATAAAGGTTTTATGTACTTACTAAATGAGCATATTCTTCTATGTTTATTATTTTCTTATCATCCTTTACAGTCACTATTGGTAAAACTTTATAAAGTAGGAGAAATTACTAACACATTCTGATAAGTGCTCTGATTTTTATAGTCCCTATCTTTATTTTATTATGGAAGAATGTTCAGAATTAAATGTTATTCTCCTGTGCCTCTGTTTTATTCTCATTACAGAAAAATTAGCTAATGAGGGGAAATGTACACACTTTCATTATACCATTAAGAAGATTGTTCTGATTTGCCAACCTGGAGGGCAGAACTGAGATATGGACACACACTTTACATTGAATTCAAAGGCATTGAACAAAATATGCTTAAATATATGCTCATCCAAGTAAATTATAAGGAAGATGCATGAGAACATGGCTGTTATGTTTGAAACACAATTTTAATCCTTAGGAATGAGTATCATTAAATAACTTCTTGCCTTAAACCAGAGCTCTGAGATGACGTAGGCAAAATGCTTTGCTATTGCTTTTCCTATTGAGCAAAAATTAATTATAGAACCAAGGAGAAATGATCAAGGGAACTAACTACGCAAGGGTAGCTGCCAATTGCGAGCAATTACAACGGTTTTATCTTTCTAGTTCACACTGAAGCAAGAAAAAATGAAGAGTATCTCCTGAGAGATGGAGCTTCATCCGAGAAAAAGGGAAACGCACTTTACAACGCTCACACCCAAAAATGTGAGAATAGTCGGCGGTACAGTTTACACATTGCCAAGCAATAGCAAAAAGAAAGAAGGGGATGGAGAACGCAGCAGGAACCCTCTGCATCACAAGCCGCCGCTCACCAGCCAAAGAATGAAGCGCAATTTCAGATTGCCCCCTCCAGCCCACCGTTTTCATTGCTGCACCTTCTACCTGGTTTACTACTGGAAACAGATTCCAGCCTTCAGGATACACTCTTCATGCAAGGCCATTAAGGTAACTCAATCCTTCCTGAATTGTTCGCTGAAAAAAAACGTTGATTCCCAACTTAAAACAATAACAATTCTTTGTTGTCGTTTTTTTTTTAATGGGAGATATGAAACTATAACTACAATTTGGATTCTGGATCTTAGCTTGAAGACCCGCTGGATAAACAAGAGCTTAAGGAACGCAAGAGGATGCTGGGGGGAGGGGGCATAGAGAGAGTGCGAGAAAGAGGCTGGTCAGTTCTGAGATGGTGCAGGAATGACACGGCACAGGAACATCGCAAGTCTACGGTCACCCCTGGAGGTCTCGGGTTTTCAGTCACGTCTGAGCAGTGAATGGGTGCACACCGTTTATTCTTCGACCCCCAAGGCGAATGGTGGGCAAGCATCTCCGGATAAGCCTACACCACCGGATTTCTGGGTTCACACACCCCGCCTCCCCTGCTTGGGGCAGGCGATGACTGTCTCAAACAGTAGACAGCTGAGAAGATCGGAGAGCCAGGGCCAGGGGATGGGGAGAGAGGGGTGGGGGCAGGGGGACGAAGGAGGAGGGGTCATCCTCTGCTGCCGAACTGAGAGCCTCCAGGAGAGTGACAGGGAAAGGAGAGGGTTGTTGAGCCAGAGAAAGAGAGCTGGGGACTGGAAAGCACCGGGTTGCGCTTCCAGGCTGCCAGGGGCTGGCGCGCACCAGGCCAGTGAGGGAAGTGGATACCAGGGCGTACCCCGACTCCTCCACCGAGGGTGGGGAGGAAATGGCTTTGTATGGCAGGATGAAAGGCAGACCGGGGGTCACCACCGGGTAGAGAATGGTGAGACGAAGGATGCCCAGAGCAAGGAGGACCCCGCCTGCTCCAGAGACACTACTGCTCTGCCCCCAATCCGCTGCAGCCTCTAGTCCATCCTCGGCTCCCCACACCGTTCCACGTTCCAACGGCCTGAAGCACAGGGCTACCCCACGGACGCGCCCCACCGGGCTCCCGGTGCGCTCACCTGCCCACGAAGTTCTCGAGCACTGAGCTCTTGCCGGCGCTCTGGCCGCCCACCACGGCGATCTGCGGCAGCTCCAGTAGACAGCTCTGTCCCAGAGCCGAGAAAGCGTCCTGCAGACGGTTCACCAGAGGGATCAGCTCTTCCATCTCCCGGTTCCCCATCTTGCTTGTGCGGCCAACTACCTCACAGGTCCCCGCTCGACTCTGTGACCTGGCAGGCAGCTCGGGCCTCGCAGCACTTGTCCCGGTTGTCGCTGCGCGGGGCTCACACGGCTGTGTCCCTGCACCGAAGTCCGGTCCCTGCCTCCTGCTGCTAGGCTCCTGACAGCTCACAGCCCACAGCGCGCTTGCGCAGCCGAGAAAGGCGAAGGAGGCGTGGCCTGGTCCTGAGACGGTCACGCCCACACCACGCCCCTCGAATGCTCCACGGTTGAGTTTCCAACCTTACTGGCCTAGCTAGCGGAGCGCATATGCACTGCCTCCCAGCTTCAGATGCCACCGCCCAGGCTAAAAGGCAGGGTCAAGGAATAGCCTAAAATCACACCCAAGAGGAATTGTCGTTCCTTTTGAAGGAGCTACATCACACAGACGAAGCCCGAAAGCACTACCATCTACCATCAGCTAACAGCACGTTGACATAGCTCCACCATGCACCACTATCATCTCTGTACGCATCAGAATACATTTCCCAAAAGGAAATCTCACATTTCACCCCCTACTCCAAAACCCCAGATTGCCGTGGGAGGCAGAGATAAGCTGACCTTTTGGAGACAATTCTTCTCCATTGGAAAACTGGGTTATTTGACCTTATTGATGTACTCACCACTACCAGTCTGTCCTACTCTACCTCCTGTAAGCTAAAGTATAGTTCCTTGAACTTTCTGTTCCCTGCTCCTGTCATTCTGGCTTTTAGGATTCCGTGCCTTAATGAGCTGTCCTTTTAGCTCCTAGACAGGACAAAGAGATTGGCTGTGGAGCCCACCAATAACCATGCAGTCTGCACTAGATGTCTTAAATTTAGCACACTGAGAAGATTCTGTGCCCGGTGATGGAGACACAAAGATAAATGGTCATGCTTCTTCACCTCCTTACAGTGGTCCTCTTTCCTGTGCGTTTTGAATACTGACACCTCTCACATTTAGTGTGCAGTATTTACTTGTCTCACAGATCCTCCATCTGATGATTGTCCAATGGCTTTAAGTAACATAAAGGCTAGAGTCTACATAGGAAAACATATTGCATCTCCAGCAGCCTGGGGTCTTCACTGTCACTTAGGCATCACTTTTGCACTATTGCCCCTTCTAGGACAACAGTGAACAGAGTCTGGCCCTGCCTCACATTGTCTAGACTCAGTGGCTCTCTGGATGTGGTATATGATTTCATGACAAGTAAATCTTGCGATTTTTCTGCATACAGTGCCATGTTTTGCTGCCAGTTTGGGGTGGAAACTTTAAAACACTGTTGCATCAATCCCTGAGCATTGATCCTGAGGAAATATTTCTCTAGGCAACTGCTTCCCAGGAGCTGGTGGCAGGGACGTCTATGGCAGAAGTGGGTAGAGGCTGCTGTATTGCAACCAGTCAAAAGACTGAGAGAAGTAAGCACTGATCGTTGGTTACCTTTTTCCTTCCTACGCAGTCAGAAATCTCAGAAACCCCAACAAGTGGAATAGTCCCACCTTAATGAACCTAACCTAAATAATCTTTTAAAGACATGACCAAAGGTTTGTTTCCATGGTCATTCTAGATCCTGCCAAGTTAACAGTCAATATTAACCATCACAAGTCGTAACCTTCCAAGGTCAATGTATTTGATAGAAGGAAATGATTATGGTTAAATGAAGTCATGGTGGTGGAATTCTAGTTTGAAAGAGCTAGTGTTCCTGTAATAAGAGACACCAGAGACCCAGCCCCATCTGCCATATGAAGACACAACAAGAAGGCAGTCATCTTCAAAACAGAAAGATGGCCCTCGCCAGAATTGATCAGCAGACATCTTGACCCTAAACTTTGTAGCCCTAAGAACACTGGATAAAAATATCTTTTAAAGTTATGCACACATGGCATTTTGTTATACAACCCAAGCTTACTACAGATGTTGGGTTCATTTAAAGGAACCTGGGATGGAAATCAGGGAGCAATGGCTCCATTTGCAGAGGGTCATAGATAGCTTCTGAGAAGACATGGTTCTTGCTGGGTTCCTACTGCACACCACTACATGCTGTGTGAGCTGAGTACACTAGCCCGTGTCCAAAGTCTTCTAGCTCTACTGTAGAAGCTGATGATGATGTTGTGGATTAGAAAGAAAATAGATCAGCTATCGGAAACCTCTAATCAGTCCCATTCATGTAGTTCAAGAAACCATTCAGAATTACTCTTACCAACCGCTTTTCTTCCTTACTTACCATTTCCAAATTATTCTGCAGTAACACGGTGGCAAGAGAATCTAAATCCACACAGAAATAACCAAGGTCTTTCAGAGGTATAGATTTCTACTCATAAGTTAATCCAGGTAAAACAAATAGGAAACAGAAATATGGAATGGAAAAACAGAGGGGACAATCCCATAGAAAGCCAATGTCTGCCTTTCCAACATGGATGAAAGCTAAGGAGGGGAGTCTGCTCAGTGCCCAGTTTCTTGAATGTACATACAGTCACCTCAACCTGTCCCAACCCCAGTGATGGATGGCAGGTTCCATGCCCTGGCTCTCATATTTATGTTGTCACTACTTTCCTGGTAGTTCCTAAAGATTCAAAACCCTTTCTGGCTTCTGTATGTTAGAAGTTAGGACTTTGATAAGCCCATAAGAACACTGATATGTAAGTGTGTATTTTACTTCATGATCATTCTAAGAGATGATCTTAATGAAAGAATACCATACAAACTGACAGGAACTTTTTCGAAACTGATATAGCACTCCCATAAAAGTCACATTCCATGAAACACAGTCAGACTTCACTTTAGATAAACAGAATTTTCTCCATTTTGATCACCTACCTTGTTTATTGTACATAGTTCCACACAACCTGGCTATTTCCAAAATTAAATCTATAAATAATAAATATACACATATACACACAGACATATATTTTAAATCTACTTCAGAATGAAATTTTGCCCTGAGAGAAAGTTTTTTTCAGTAATGAAAATATGCCTAGAAAATATATGTAAATTCACAGAAATCACAGACTTGAATATATAGCTTTAGGAATTCATGTTCTTAAAAATATACCACACTATTACAAAGTCATATCTTGTTTATTTCCCATACTATCCAGCACAACATTTAAAACATTTTTACGAGGCAGAGCTGAACCAAAATTGTAAGCATTTGCCATGCTATCCATTTAATAGCTGGGTAATAACACTACTGCTCCAAATACTATTTAGGATCTATTTGGGCTCTTCACTTTTTTCTCCAAAGGTTTTTTTTTTTTTTCCTTCCTCTTGCACAGATTTTAGACCTTTCTAAAAATCAGACTCACTGCAGAGGCCTTTTCAAGCTTGTTAAACACAATGAGCAATTTAAACAGGCAGACTGTCCAAGCTGCAGTCATTCTGTGTGACAGTGACAGCATCTTTCTCTCCTTTGGCTTGTTTGGCTGGTAAGAAGGTATGACTCCCTACCCCATGCTCCTCGTTTACTGCCAGGCATCAAAACAACTGTGGAAGATCCCCTCCAGGTTCCTGCTCCAATGGCTTCTGTTCATTTGAGATCTGACAGATGGACACTCACCAGTAGTCTCCTCAAAACATGGTCAAATCGACATGTATGCAGTGCTGAGAACAGTGGTGAGCAAGCTCGAAGCACTGAGAAAGCAAGGTCAAGAAGAACAACAGTCTGTGTCTCGCATGTATGATTTAACACACTGTCCATTCTTCCTTCTGCCAAGTAGGTCTACATGTGTTCAACTGAAATCACCTAGGATCACTCTGAAAGAAAAGCTATTGCATGCTTTAAATCTCACTTAGAAAGCCAATGTCTGCCTTTCCAATATGGATGAAAGCTGAGGAGGGGAGTCTGCTCAGTGCCCAGTTTCTTGAATGTACATACAGTCACCTCAACCTGTCCCAACCCCAGTGATGGATGGCAGGTTCCACTCCCTGGCTCTCATATTTATGTTGTCACTACTTTCCTGGTAGTTCCTAAAGATTCAAAACCCTGTTGAGTTGTATCTTCACAATTTACAATTGAATTACTGAGTTGACCTCCCTGTAAATACTGGTGTGTGTGTGTGTCTGTGTGTCTGTGTGTCTGTGTGTCATTGTGTGTGTGAAGCTTTAAAGTCCCATTTAAATTATATTTATGAAATTTTCAATGACACAGAAAGATGATCAAAATGTTAAATGAGTCTCTCTCAGATCCTCCAGACCCAATATCTCAGTCTCTTCCCTAGTGATACAACTGAACACCACCTGCAGCCTCCATTTCCCCCTACCCATGTCTCACTGTGGATGCCACAGCTCATGCCCACCTAACCCAATTCCATTCTCACTATTCCCAGCCCCCAACTCGAGCAGACATCCCTGCGAAACCACAGGTCATGTCCACCAGAAAATGAGTTTGACTGAAGGCTGACCTCCTCCTCTCTCTTTCCCTAGACCCAATCCACCAATCTCATCCCCAACTCAGCAACATACCCTTGGCATCCTTCCCTGTCCCCTGCTCCCATCTCCTGTGAATTTCACAGGGCTTCCCCTTCTAACCTTCCTTTCCCTACTTGATACTTGGTCCCAACCCCCAACAGCAGCAGGCACTCCCTACTAACCCACAGAACACTCCTGCCAATCTGCAGATTTTTCCATTCTCCTTCTGTTCCCTAGATCTAAACCCCAGTCTCATTCCCCAGAGCGTTAACAGACCCTCTGGGGTGGCCTCTCTTCACTGTCTCTCCTCAGTCCAAGGAGACAAAATAAGCAGATCCTGATTTAAAAACAAAACAAAACAAGCCCTCTTCTCCCTCCTTTGAACCCTTCGGAGCCCTAGCCTATCATTATTCCTGATGTCATCCAATAACCAAAAACACAGTTTATCTGGAACCCCCAGGGGCCACAGCTATCAAATCCAAAGAAATCCTACCAGGAAACACAAAGGTATCACACTCTCCAAAAATCCAAAAAGGAAACAGAAACCAAGAAACAAAACACCTAAACAACAAAGACAAATCCATAAATCACCACTTAGATATATAATCATGCCAAACCCAGATGCCTAGACACCAGCAAAAAAACAAAATCAATAACAGCCAGGACAATATGTCTCCACTAAAGCCAGCCATCAGCAGGCTCTGAATATTCCAACGTAGCTGAAGGACAGAAAAAGACCTTGAAGCTAACTGCATGAAGATGGTAGAGATGCTTAAAGAGGAAATGAATAAATCCCTTAAAGAAATACAGGAAAGCACCAACAATTGGAGAAAAAGAATAAATCTCTTAAAGAAAGCCAAGAAAACACAAACAGTTGATGGAAATGAATAGCACTCTTAAAGACCTGAAAATGGAAATTTAAGCAATAAAGAAAACACAAACTAAAGAAATTCTGGAAATGAAAACTTTAGGAATTTGAACAAGAACTACAATGTTGAGCATTACAAACAATACAAAAGATAGAAGAGAGAATCTCAGGAGTTAAAGATACAATAGAAGAAAATGATAAATCAAAGAAAATGTTAAATCAAAAAACTCCTGGCCCAAAGCATCCATGAACTCTGGGACACTATGAAAAGACCAAAGATAACAATAATAAAAATAGAGAAAAGAAAAGAAACCCAGTTCAAAGACCCAGAAAATATCTTCATCAAAAGTCATAAAATAAAACTTTCCTAACCTAAAGAAGGCAATGTCAATATGCTAAAGGTATAAGAAGCATGCAGGACACCAAATAGATTGGACCAGAAAAGAAAGTCCCTTGACACAGAATAATCAAAACACTAAACATACAGAAGAAAGAGTATTAAGCAATGTAAGGAGAAAAGACCAAGTAACATATAAAAGCAAATCTATTAGAATTAAATCTGACTTCTCAGTGGAGACTGTAAATGCCAGAAGGGCCTGGACAGATGAGCTGCAGACTCTAAGAAAGCACAGATGCCCTTTGGGTCTGGGCCCAAGCACTGAGCAGATCCTGGGAAGCTGCTCTGCACCCAATCTCAAAAATCCCAGAGGAAGCAGGCCTTCCAGGAGCTCTAACCAGGGCAGCATCTTAGGTAAGAGGACAGCAACCACCCTCTAGCCAAAACAGGGAGTAGCTGGGACCCACTAGGACCCAGGAATTCACTCCTGGCCCAGAGCACTGGTTCCTTCCAGTCTGGGCCCAAGCTTTATCCCTAGTAGTAACACCCACCCCACACAGTTCTGAAACAACCAAGATAATAGGAAAGACAGGCTCCAGTAAGACACAGGGTAAGTAGCACTAAGGTGATCCAGATGGCAAAAGGCAAGCACAAGAACATAAGCATCAGCAACCCAGCTTACTTGACGTCATTAGAACCTAGTTCTCCCACCCTAGAAAGTCCTGAATTCCCCATATCACCAGAAAAGCAAGATTCAGATTTAAAATCACTTCTAATGATGATAATAGAGGACTTTAAGAAGGACATAAATAACATTCTCAAAGAATTTGAGGAGAACACAGGTAAATAGGTAGAAGCCCTTAAAGAGGAAACACAAATATCCCTTTAAAAATTACAAGAGAACACAACCAAACAGGTGAAGGAATTGTACAAAACCATCCAGGACATAAAGATGGAAATAGAAACAATAAAGAAATCACAAAGGAAGACTACCCTGGAGATAGAAAACCTCAGAAAAAATCAGGAGTCATAGATGCAAGCATCACCAACAGAATACAAGAAATAGAAGAGAGAATCTCAGGTGCAGAAGATACCATAGAAATATTGACACAGCCGTCAAAGAAAATGCAAAATGCAAAAAGTTCTTAACACATCCAGGAAATCCAGGACACAATGAGAAAACCAAACCTAAGGATAATAGGTATAGATGAGAGTGAAGATTCCCAACTTAAAGGGTCAATAAATATCTTCAACAAAATTATAGAAGAAAACTTCCCTAATCTAAAGAATGAGAAGCCCATAAACATACAAGAAGCCTACAGAACACCAAATATACTAGACGAGAAAAGAAATACCTTCCGTCACATAATAATCAAAACACCAAATGCATGAAACAAAGAAAGAATATTAAAAGCAGTAAGGGAAAAAGGGCAAGTAACATATAAAGGCAGACCTATCAGAATTACACCAGAATTCTCACCAGATACTATAAAATCGAGAAGATCCTGAACAGATGTCATACAGACCCTAAGAGAACACAAATGCCAGCCCAGGCTACTATACCTAGCAAACTCTCAATTACCATAGATGAAGAAGCCAAGATATTCCATGACAAAACCAAATTTACACAATATCTTTCCACAAACCCAGCATTACAAAGGATATTAGTGGGAAAGCTCCAATACAAGGAGGGAAATTATACCCTAGACAGAGCAAGAAAGTAATCCTTTTCCAACAAATCCAAAAGAAGATAGCCACACAAAGATAATTCCACCTCTAATAACAAAAATAACAGGAAGCAACAATCACTGTTCCTTAATATCTCTTAACATCAATGGACTCAATTCCCCCCAATAAAAAGACATAGGCTAACGGACTGGCTACATAAACAGGACTCAGCATTTTGCTGCATACAGGAAACCCATCTCAGTGACAAAGACAAACACTACCTTAGAGTAAAAGGCTGGAAAACAATTTTTCAAGCAAATGGTCCTAAGAAACAGGATGGAGTAGCCATTCTAAAACCTCCAGCCTGAGAACACAAAGGGAGGGACTCATGGCTCCACCTGTATAGGTAGTTGAGGGTGGCCATGTCAGGCATCAGTGGAAGTGGAGGGCCTTGATACTCAATAGTTTGGATTCCCCAGTGTTGGGGAATTTGAGAACAGGGAGGCGGGAATGGGAGGATGGTGGGAGCACACCCTCATAGAAACTCCCAGAATTATATGGATGAGATATGATAGAAACAGGCCACCAGAAGACTAGATTCCAGAATTCAAACAAAAAATATCGATACTAAAATTTGTTTTTGAAAATTGAATATTGCAGAATACACAGCCTTGGTGTATCTACTCATCAAGCAAGCTGAGCAGACCTGCTCGAACCTCTGATGTCCTAGAATCTCAGCTGAATGCAGTGAAGACACAGACATCAGAGGCTTATCAATTTACTCTTCCCCCCACCCCTCTTCTAATATCTCAATGCCTGTAATCAGCTTGAAGAAGTTAATGAAAAGTCGGTACCCCTATTCCCTGGGCTTGGGGACTGAGGTGGTTAATATTGGGCTGTCTTTCTAGGGAAAAGTAGTGGTTTTTATTGGAACAGGGAGGAATAGCTAGGAGTTATTGCATAGCCATAATCTATTGGTGGAAATCTGTATAATTGTTATTAAGCTGAAGTTATAATTTCTTAAATGGTACAAAATTTACTTTGATTTCAAATTTAAGGTTTTCATTGGTACAAGTTTCTTATTGATATAGAAGTGAGATTAATATTGTTACTCTCATAGGCATTGTGCCTATATAACACATTTAGGAATACAAGGCTTAGACCCAGTCCTTCTTTAACTTTTTTAACTGATTTGAGATGGATAGCCTGTGAGTTAAGGGCCTATAGCAAATTCGTGGCTCTGAGTTTATTGTTAGGGTGTTTTCTATATTTTATATAGAAATAGCTGAGAGGAGTTAACAGACAACAGTCCAGATTGCCTTACATGGATAGTTGATTTTCAAAACGTCAGAAGTTCACAGAATTGACGTTACAAACATTTCTGTATTAATGTTCGTTTTGATTAGAGACCTGTCTGCTCCTGACAGCTTCCCTGTCTTGGATTCAAAGAAGAAATTGAGCATCTTTGGAGTTACTCCAGTTGTAGTGAGACAGCCACTAGGCAAGAATTGCCTCTTTTCATCTACAGACAAATTACTGTCCTTGAAAAGGACACATTTGTGGAATAGTCGACTGATTATATCTGCCAAGACAGAGTAATCAGCCCTTAATAATTCTGCATCACTAGGTCTGTCAGATGATCCTGGGCTGAAGATCAGATGCTCCAACGTTTTGTAGTATAGGGACTGTCCAGGTGTTCAGCGGTCTCTATGAATTGGCTAAATTTTAGAAGCTATGCTTTGTGCTTCCCATAATTTCAGTTAATTCGATCATTCTGGATTTCTGACGGGGGTTGAAGACTTATGGTCTCATAGCCAATCCCAGCTATTTACTTTGAGAGAAAAGACTTAAGAGGATAGTTTTTAGCTGACATTCATTCTAAAGCCAAGAAAAAAAGCCAGGTTCAGAACTAAGTCTTTTGATTAGGAGAGATGACAGAGGTTCTGGTTAGTCAACAAAATGATGGACTGGGTATTAGGTCTATCTTGTACCTTACTGATACAAATTGGTATAGTTATGTTCAATTGTATTTTCAGAGAAAAGTTTTATCTTAACAGGAAGGGTGATTTGTAGGAGGAGCTAAGGTGGGAGGAGTAAGGAGAGGAAGAGGAGGAGCTAGGAAACAAAAGGGGGGATGGGGGAGGGGAACATGGAGGTGGATGTTCATGTGTCTCTGCCAGTCAAAGATAGTTGGTATATCTAGGTTGGGTATTGGGTTACACTTCTGATTGTATGGGCATCTTGTTATTGAGCATTACCAAACTTATCACAGAGGCAGGAGGGGGGGGGGGGGAGGGATAGGGAGTTCCTAGGAGGGATGGGGGGAAGGGGGTAAGGGGAAAACACCTGAAATGTAAATAAAAGTTCCAATAAAAAAATTATATAAAAAAAAAACTTATAAAGCCTTTGATTAACATTAAAAAAAAAAAGTTACTAATAAAAAAAAAAAAAAGAAGCGGTGGGGGGGGGAATAGGTGGTTCCTGGGTGGAGGGATGGGGAAAGGGGATCACATCTGAAATGTAAATAAAATATCCAATAAAAAAAAAAAAGGAAAGAAAGAAAAGAAAGCACAGATGCCAGCCCAGACTATATGTAGCAAAACTTGCAATTACCATAGATGAAAAAATAAGATATTGCATGATAAAGTCAAATTTAAATAGCAATAACAACAGGATGGCTAAAACAATTTTTAAAAAAACTGCTGGAGGTATCATCATCTCTAATTTCAAGTTGTACTTCAGAGGTATAATATAAAAACCTCGTGATATTGGCATAAAAACAGACACATTAATCAACTGAATCAAACTGAAAATCCAAACATAAATCTAAACACATATGAACATCCAATTTTTTATAAAGGAACCATAAACACACTGGAAAAAAAAAGCATCTTCAACAAGTGTCGTTGGTCAAACTAAATGTATGTAGAAGAATGTAAACAAATTCATATTTATCACTCTGCACAAAACTCAAGACCAAGTAGATCAAAGACATCAACACAAAACCAGACACACCTGACCTAATAGTAGAGAAAGTGAGGAATAGCCTTGAATGCATTGGCACAGGAGATGACTTTCTGAATACTCCACTCATAGGGCAGACACTAAGCTCAACAACTAATAAATATGACCTCATGAAAACTAAAACACTTCTGTAAGGCAAAAAACACTGTCATTCAAAGTGGTAGCCTATTGATTTTTACATCTACATCTGATAGTTGTCTAATATCCAAAATATATTTTAAAACTCAAAACACTAGTTTTCAAAAAAAAATAAAATAAAATAATCCAATTAAAAATGGGGTACAAATCTAAACAGAATTCTCAATATAAGAATCTCAAATGGCTGAGAAACACTTAAAGAAATGTTTAACATTTTTAGCCATCAGGGAAATGCAAATCAAAACTACTTTGAGACTCCATCTTACATTGTCAGAATTACAAAGATCAACACAAGTGACAGCTTATGCTGGTGAAGAGCATGAGCCACCATGCTAGTAAGAGTGCAAATTTATATAGTCACTATGGAAATCAATATGGCAGTTCCTAGAAAGTTGGGGACTGATCTACCTCAAGACCCAGCTATACCATGCTTGGGCATATACCCAAAGATTGTTTCATCTCACCTCTATGTTCTAGTTTCTTTGATGCAGGGAGGTACTCAGCAGGCTACTAAGAGAGAAACAGGGACACTAACCCAGCCACAAAACCTTGACTGACAATCTGTCCTGACTATAAAACATGCTAGGGCAATGGTGGCATAGAACTTGTAGGAATAACCAATGTCTGATTTGATTTAAGGCTCACTCCACAAGAAAGACTCCATACCTGACACTGCTTAGGTAACCAAGATAGCCCAGAGATCTAGTGTAAAACCAAACACTACCAGTCTGAAAAAAAAATCAATAAAAAGTTTCCTAATGACATTCTGCTATACTCATAGACCAGCCACAGATGGAAATTGATGTAGAGACCTACAGCCAGACATTGTGCCAAGAGAGTCTAAATTGGAGGTCTCCATCAAATCTCTCCTCTCAGATCTCAGGGAATCTAGTAGAAGATGAAACAAAAAGATTGTAAGGGACAAAGGGGATGGAGGACACTAGGAGAACACAGTCCTCTGAATCAACTAAGCAAGGTGAATATGAGCTCACAGAGAGTTAAACAGCAAGTACAGGGTCTATATAGGTCTACACCATGTTCTCTGTGTATATATTATAGCTATTAGCTTAGTATTTTTATGGGACTCCTGACTGTGAGAACAAGTGGTCTCTGACTCCTGTGCCTGCCCTTGGAACCCTTTTCCTCTTGTTGGGTTGCCATGTCCAACTGTGATATGATAGTTTTTGCTTCATCTCATATTTTATTTTGTTGTGTTTGGTTGTTATCCCTTAGAAGTCTGTTCTTTTCTAATGAGAGACAGAAAGGGAGTGGATCCAGAGAGGAGAAGTCTGGAGGAACTGGGAGGAATAGAAGGGGAGAAAACTATAATTAAAATATATTGTGTGGCAAAATAATCTATTTCCAATAAAAGAAAAATCAAAACCAAAAACAAACAAAAAAACTTAATTTGTTCCCCACAACTCAAAAGCAGCATAGCTTCCTTTGAACTGGGCACCATGCTCTGAGAAAGTCTCATCCTAACTTTGTGCTGCCAAGCTCTCATGGGAAGAGAAAGTACATATTGGTATCCTCACGGGGCGTGGTCAGGGAAAAAACAGTAGCGCACATACAACTTAGCACATAAAGCTAAGTGGTCAGGTCAGTAACCTGGATAAGACAGTGGTCAGCTTTACATCCAGGAGCGTACACTGACCAAAAATTTAAGGTCAATAGGGAAGAGCTTCACTATTTAACAGTGTCCCACAACACAGATCGATATTATTAACTCTCCAATGATCTAAATGAATAAACACATCCCACAAGTAACTTTATGTATCCTTCTCATTAGCATAGGATTCTGGCAAGATTATATTATGACTTTTTTTCTCCATTCATTTTTTCTTTGTGGTTTTAAAATATATATATAATATTAAATCTACCATTCTCAATCAGTACCCTTTATGCTCAAAATATTGAAATTATTCTAAAGTTATTTAAATTTAAGTATACAAATAATCTGTGTTGTGTGAAAACTTTGAACTTTAAACATGTACACTATCAATTTTATGATCCTCTTGGCAATTTTCACCAATAAATCATTCCTTGGTATCTGAAGGCAACTGCTTCCAGGACTCCTGGGGATACCAAATCTATAGACATTCAGATTCTGTGCATGGAAGAATATTGTTATAAAGCCCACACAAACCCTCTGGTATACTTTAAATTGTCTTTACATTACTTTCAATATCTAATACAAAGAAAATGTCATGCAAGTAATTGGAAATAATGACAAAACAATCTGTATTGAGCAAAGAAACACCGGAGTGGGTCTGAATGTGAAGTCCAGGTGGTCAGCGGGGGGCAGCATGCAGTGGTTGGCTGACTCCACAGAAGCTGTCTATAGTCATAGAGGGTCAATTCTCTTATGTTATAAATTAAATTGTTTGACCTATTGATCTAATAAAGCTATAAGCTTTGTGGGAGTGGAACATCTCCACATCCTTATTCTGTTTTGTTTACTTGATAAAGTCACATTTTATATCTGGAATTTAATACGAACAAGTGAATGCTAGATATATATTACATATATATACATATATACATAATACTTATACTTGCTTTAAATAGCCAATTTGGAAGTTTCATAAATGTTCACATAAATGAAAGATAAAAATTAATAGAACTATAAAATCTGATAAATTTGACTTTCATTTATAAGGTCTGACTTTATACGTAATTGTATACATTCAATGGCATTTTTATCTTCACAAGATGAATGCTATGCAAAATAAACATTCTTCAAAGGTAAAAAATGTTAAATGAAAAAAGAGATAAGAATCCCATTTGTATGTGTATATTAAACACTGCATTTAGGAAACACAAATAAATGCACAAATAGGATTATCTGTGAGATCATATGTAGAGAATTTCATTGTCCTTTTTCCTTTATTCATCAGACTTTTTACGTTTTATAATTCAGATAATTCGATTGAGCCATAATTGGCTCATAACAGAAGCTTCAAAGCAAAAGTGTTCCATGAAGTTAAAATAACTTACAAATACAAAGAGTCAGGAGAGCACACAAACTTGTCAGCTAACAAAAGATAATCAAGATGGTGAGTTGGGACATTTCTTTCTGACTCAAGGAATAGAAATGTCATGTGCCAGCCACGTAGATTGTTGTTAACATTTATTCATCTCACTAAACTGCAAATGAGTCCTAAGTGCTTTCTTCATACAAGAAATAAGTACACAAAACACAGTTGGCTTACATCAAATGTCATAGTCTGTGGTACCAGTAAACCTATGCAGAAGACTGTGATCTATATGAACCAATTATATAACGTTCTAAAGAAAGCTGAACTAGTCTAGATTGATAGAAAGCCATCTGAGGCAAGGGAGGGGACAGTAGATAACCTCCAAGGGGACACATGGAAACTGTATCTTCACTGTATTGATGGTAGTGTAGTTTCGAATGTGTGTCAAAACTCATTGAACTATCCTCTTTGAATGTTATATTTTATTTTGTGTAAATTATACTTTAATAAAAATAAAGAGTCTATAGCATTTAAGATAAACTCTTGTATGGGATGTACTGGTAATACATGGGTTGACAGCACCAAACTTGATAATGAACAGCTAAAATTCTACTGTTTTAAGAGTTTAAAAAAAAATCCACCTCTCTTCAAAAGATGATTATGACTTTGAAATTCTACCAGTACTACTGAGCTGCACCCATCAAGTTTTGAGCTTTAAGCATTCCCAGAAAAACATTACTTGGAAGGGAAGGGAGTAAGTCCTCAAATAATCCTCTAATTTCTCTAAGAAGAAATTACTTTTGAGCAGTGCTATCTATGGAAGGAATGTCTTTGTGTAGACATAGGTTCGTGAGTGCAGGATCCAGTGTAAAGAGTATCCTCAGATGAGCAATGACTCATTAGATCTTCCTGTTCCGGAGGTCAGGGCATCTCCAGGATGAGACATGGTCTGGGAAAAGGGAGGTGCCCAAGAATCAATGGGGGTGACCTTAGCTATGACTCATTACATTAGGAATATGAAACCTGAAGAGGCCATCCCCTGTATCCAGACAGGAACCCCAGTGGAGCAATAGAGACCCCAACCCACCCACAAAACTTTCAACCCAAAATTTATCCTGTCTACAAGTAATGCAGGCTCTGGGGTGGGAGGGAGCAGAGACTGAGGGAACGGCCAACCAATAACTGGCCCAACTTGAGAATGGGCAAGTACCCATGGGCAAATACCAGTCCCTAACACTATTAATGATACTCTGTTATACTTGCAGACAGGAGCATGTTGTCCTCTGAGAGGCTCCACCCAGCAGCTGACTCAGACAGGTACAGACACCCATAGCCAAACAGTGTATGGAGCTTGGAGTCTCGTATGGAAAAATAGGAGGAAGGATTGTGGGCCCCAAAGAGGATAGGAACTCCACAGAAGACCAACAGAGTCAACCAGCCTGGACCTTTGGAGTTCTCAGAGTCTGAATCACCAACCAAAGAACATACACTGGATGGACCTAGGCCTCCCCACTCATATGTAGTAGATGTACAGCTCAACCTTCATGTGGGCCCTGAACAACTGGAGCAGGGGCTATCCCAAAAGCTGTTGCCTGTACATGGGATGTGTTCTACTAGCTGGGCTGCCTTGACTGGCCACAGTGGGAGAGTAAGCACAGAGCCTCACAGAGATTTGAAGTGCCAGGGTGGAGAGGACACCCAGGAGGCTCCTGTCCATTCAAAGGAAAAGAAGAGGGGGGAAGATTGTGGGAGAGGGTGCATGGGAGGAGTGCAGTGAGCAGGGTGTAAAGTGAATAAGAAAAAAAAAAAGATCTCCTCTGTTCCAACTCAGACTCAAAATGCTAGAGAAACTCATTCCTGCACACCCATGCGAGGCCTCCCTGAACTCAACTCTTCTATCCTAGACTTGTGACCAAGGATGGTGGCGAAGGACGCTGACAGCTGTTAGGTGCTTCTTTACATCCACAAACCACCTTCCTGTGTCATTAGGTCAACTCAATGACCTTTGTGTGTCACTAACATAGGTGGGAACTATCTTCATTCCTGTTTCATAGTCAGGAAAACCAAGAGATCAGAGATAGAAGCAAACACTGTACACGGAAGAGCGCTCCAAAGACACTCCCTGATACTCGCCAATGGGCTGTAGTCAGATCATCTTCACAGGGAAACCTTGAACCTGGTAAAATACTGCACCTACATTTCATAACCAATCTCCGTTATGAAACGTTGAAAGTGCATAGTAAATTATTGTGCTGAAAATATAAATTAGGGGCAGGTTTTATCGTTACATAAATTATTTCAATTTCCAAGACTTGGAATTGGGACAATGAAACTCAGATTCTCACTGGTGATATGTGTTGCTCTCCTAGACCTCAATCTCACCTACAAAGTTGGTATGTCTTAATTCCTACAACTGCTGAGAAATCAAATAAGTAATGAATACCAAATAGTCCATTTACTACAAGTTATCAAATTATTATTTACTCAAAATAATCCAAATCTGTACAGGAATTGTAAGTATACTTTATCAATTATCAAAAGGATTTTTCTATAGTAATTATAATTTTTGTTCTTCTTTAAAATGTGTTTATTTTAGCTTGTGTGTGTGTGCTCAAGTATATGTGGACACATCACATACACACAGGTGCCCATAGGGGTCAGAAGAGAGTATTAGATGCCCTGGAACTGGAGCTAGAGGTCGTTGTGAGCCACTTGATGTGGATGGTGGGAGCCAACCTGGTTTCTCTGAAAGAGAAAGAGCAGCAAGTGTGCTTAACCACTCAACCATTTCTCTAGCCCTCCAATTAATTTTTCTTTTTGAGACATTGTCTCATTGTCCTGGAACTCACTATGTAGACCAGGCTGGCCTTGAGCTCCCATCAATCTACCTGCCTCTGCCCCCTTCTTCCGTTTCCCTCAGCATCTTACTCCTTCTCCTATCAGCCAGCCTCCTTGCCCCCACTTGGAAGAAGTGGTCCTTTAACAAATTTGTTAACTCATTGCAACAAGGCACCATCCCAAGCCTTCCTAAATGTTAGCACTACACAAATATTGGATGCAGCAGTTATACTGTGTGATGGAAGGGTCTCCGATATCCCCTTTACGGCCTTCAAAATCTCCTTACTCTCAAGTTACTCCAAGAAATTGTTTGTTTTTTCTTTTTCCTCTGTCCCCATAGAACTTTACTGCAGTAGTATAAATGCCAGCAGACAGCTCCTGAGAATATAGGAAGAGAAAATGCATTTAAAAGGTTGTAAACAAGTTTGATTCCATCTTTTCGATTTATTTTATTATGAAAACTGTCAAAAATAACTATTGTTGAAGAGATAGGTTCTGAAAACCAAAACAGAACTTAGGAGACAAAGCCCCAGCTCCAGGGGTAGATAACTCTGACTCCATTAGGCACCCCTCCCCACCCCACCCCAGATACAGCATGCTGCAGAGTGAGAACTGGTCACATACACACATTCTGCTGGCAGCTTTTCCTGCTGTAACAATACACTCAGCTCAGGGTATTTGCAAAGAAATGGCATTCAGCACACAGTTTTAAAGGCTCAAAGCCCAAGATTGGATGAGGCCCCATTGTTCTGGCTTCTAGTGACTGTATGGAGAGTGGCAATTCTGCTTTCCCCTCAAATAATAATAGTAATAATAATAATAATAATAATAATAATAATAATGATGATGATGATGATGTATTCTAGAAGCAGGTGGTCCTATCTCCAACAATAATAGAGAGGGTAGAAGGAGCTACTTCCATAACAGCCTTCTCAAGAACTAACAAGAGTCCATGAGAACTACATCAAGACCTAGTATCTTCCCATTCTGACCCACCTTTTAAAGATAAACAGAACCTCCAAATACCTATTTCTGGAACTTCTTCTTCTCCCCTCCCCTCCCCTCCCCTCCCCTCCCTCCCCTCCCCTCCCTTCTCCTCTCCTTCCCTCCCCTTTACTCCCCTCCCTTCTCCTCTTCCTTCCCCTCCTTTCCCCTCCCCTCTTCTCTCTTTTCTTTCCCTGCCTCCCTCCCTTCCTCTCTGCCCCTCTCCCTCCCTATCTCCGTCCTTCCCTTCCTCCTTTCCTTCCTTTGACAGGGTTTTACTATGAATCCCAGACTGACCATGGACTCAGGGTAATCTTCCTGCCAAAACCTCTAAGTTCTGGGATCACATGCCCTTCTTATGTAACATAGGGCATGGAAGGCATGGAAGGCATGGAAGGGTGTCTGGAGTATGGCAGACCCTCAGCAGAACTTTAAGAAAATGACAAAGGCCTCATGGGTAGAGTGGGGATTGTTGATTGTGGTGTGAGAAAATTCTTTCTCTTGCTTCCAGTGACTGTTTTCTTGTAGCAAGTATGTCCCAGTTCACGTTGACTGAACCATTTCCTGGGTCAAACGGAAGACAATAATGTTCGGCACTGCGGGTTTAAATCTATCGTCAGGCAATCTAGTGCTGGCTGCTCTGAGACAGAATTTTCTCATTTTCCCCCTGTTCAGATCAAGACATTGTGCACCTCTGGGAGTAAGAAATATACATCTTTGAAAAGCTCATGTCTATTGGATGGAAGACATGGCAAGGGGAAATTTTCTCATTTTACTGCAGTTCCCAGCTCCTGTAGCAAGGGAGAATATGCCGGTGGATAGAGACGCAAGCTAACGCTCCAGCTCGGGAACAGAAACGGCTCTTTAAAAAGCCAAAGAGGAAAAGAAAGAAAACACATACTTTTTTTTACAACAGTATTTTTGGTTATTTTAAATAACCAAATATTTGTATTTTAATATATATTAAAAATATTTATATTTTTAAATTTAAATATATTTTGATCATATTGCCCTTCCCCCAAGTCCTTCTAGATCCTCTCCCCACAACTCACCCAACTTTAAGTTCTTTTTCAAAAAAAAAAAAAAAACAAAAAACAAAAACAAATATCCCCCAGACAAGAAAATAAAATAAAACTATACCAAAGAAGAAAAAAATCACCAAACTTTAACCAAATAAAAACACACAGAAAACTGTGGAGTCTATTACATGTTGGCAATTACATATGCATACCCAGAACATACAGTCTGTCCTCGAGTGGTTGACATATCCAGCGTTACTCTATTGGAGAAAATTGGTTTCCCCTCTCTCAGCAGGTATAAATGACAATTCAGATGCTAACCTTTATTCTAGAGGTTGGGTTTTCATTCATTCATTCATTTTATAAAAATATAACCAAAGAAAACATAATAAGGTAAAAACTATCGATTCAGAATAGGACAAGACAAACTATCAGAAGGAAAAGATCCCAAGAGAAGGCATAAGAATCAGACCCATTGGTTCATTCACTCAGGAATCTTATAAAAACACTAAACAGGAAGCCATAATCTATATACAGAGGACCTGGTTTAGACCTGGGCAGGCCCTGTGCTTGCTGCCTCAGTCTCTGTGAGTTCAGATGAGCTTTGCTCATGTTGATTTAATGGCTTGTTTTCCTGATGTCCCCCACCTCCTCTGTTGCTTACACTTTTTTCACCTCCTTTCCTACAGGGTTCCCTGTACTCTGAGGGGAGGGATTAAATGGCAGAGACATTTCACTTATGGCTGAGTGTCTCAAGGTCTCTAACTGTCTGCATAGTGCCTGCCTGTGGCTCTCTGTAATTTGTTCCCAAGTGCTGCAGGAGGAAGCTCTGATGATGGCTGAACAAGGCACTGGCCTATGAGTATAGCAGAATAGCATTAGGAGTCATTTTATTGCTACATTTCTTTTAAGTTTTTAGACCAGTATTATCTGGTTTCCCTCTAGGTCCCTGAGCTATTTAGTCTCAAGCTCTTGGTCACCCAAGCACTGTCAGGAACGGTTTGCCTCTTATGGAGTGGGCCTTAAGTCAATCGGTTACTGGTTGGTTATTTCCACAATATCTAGCATGCCACACCATTATAGATAAGGGGTTTGTGGCTGGTTTGGTGTTTACATTTCTCCTTCGGCAGCTGCAGAGCACCTTCCTATACCAAAGACACTAGAACATAGGGGTGGAGACAGTATGTAGGCCCCAGCTCAACTTTCCCATGTGCAATGAGTTATGTAGGTGTTGTCTTCAGAAATGGGGCCTTGCTGTCAGTTTGTGGAGAACCACCTAGTCATGGCAACAGCCTGAATTGTTTGGGGATTCTTATGGGGAGAAAATTTGGGTTTTTGGTTTTTTGGGTTTGTTTTTTTTTTTTTTTGGTTTTTCGAGAAATGGTTTCTCTGTATAGCCCTGGCTGTCCTGGAACTCACTCTGTAGACCAGGCTGGCCTGGAACTCAGAAATCCGCCTGCCTCTGCCTCCCAAGTGCTGGGATTAAAGGCGTGTGCCACCAGCGAAAATGTGTTTTTATAAGGAGAGATAAACAAGCTATTTGAGATAAGCAGCTCCATACTTGTCTTCCTGCTGCTGACCTGCTTCAGGAGCTGTCCATTTGGAAATGTCAAATATCTTGAAGGTGAATTCGTCAACAGACATGTGAGGGGTGTGTGTGTGTGTGTGTGTGTGTGTGTGTGTGTGTGTACCGACTATGGTTTAAAGATTGTTTGTGTGTGTGTCTCCTGTCACCAAAAGATTTATATATAAGAAAAGGAAAAGAGGGGAGAGGGGAGGAGAGAAGAGGAGGGAAGGAAGGAGGAAAGGAGAGGGGAAAGGAGAGGAGAGGAAAGGAGGGGAGAGGGAGGGGAGGGGAGGGGGGAGGGGAGGGGAGGGGAGGGAGGGGAGGGGGGAGGAGATTTCTTTTATATCCAGCTCTTCCGTAAATTCAGCAGAAACTGGTTCTTCCCTGAATCTTGTTTCTGCTGAGGGAGTCTCAAATAGCATCTATTACCCCTCTCCTGCCTCGCAAGCTACTAGGTCAGAACTGATAGGCTGTGCTCCTGTCTGCTCCTCACTGCTGCTTTTAGCTCATTCTCACTCCTTTTACCTAAAATGTTCCCGCTTTGAACCTCATCATCCTTATCATCACCCCTGCCTCTTCTCGTTGCAGACCTCTGTCAACCCCATGGTCACTCTCCTTATGTCTCAGAGACTTTTCAGCTCATGATTCACTGCTACTCTCTAAGAAAATGCTTCTTCATTCCTGGTGATTTCAGCTCCATATTGATGATGCACTGAACACTGCCTTCATTCGTCTTTGGTGTCCTCCCCTCCAGTGGATTCATGTTAACCCCACCTCTGCTAGTCTTCTCATGGTCAACCTCCAGTCCTGTCCCTTCCAAGATGCACAACCATATGTCACCTCAAACATCCCATGCTCAGCTCTCAACCTGCTCCTTCCAGTTCACTCTCTATAGTTCCCCTCTGCACCAAAGTCTTTGCCCACTAGGACCTGCTCCATTAATTCTACCATTTGCTCTTTGAGCTTCAACCCTCCAAGCTCTGACATGCTTCATCCTCTTTTAGAGCCATGGTCTATCATTATGAAAACTCTCTGTGCCCTCTGGTTAATCTGGCTAAGGGTTTATCTATCTTGTTGAATTTCTCAAAGAACCAGCTCCTGGTTTTGTTGATATTTTGTATAGTTCTTTGTGTTTCTGTTTGGTTGATTTCAACCCTGAGTTTGATTATTTCCTGCCATCTACTCCTCTTGGGTGTATTTGCTTCTTTTTGTTCTAGAGCTTTCAGGTGTGCTGTCAAGTTGTTAGTGTATGCTCTCTCCAGTTTCTTTTTGTAGGCACTTAGAGCTATGAGTTTTCCTCTTAGCACTGCTTTCATGGAGTCCCACAAGATTTGATATGATGTGTCCTCATTTTCATTAAATTCTAAAAAGTCTTCAATTTCTTTCTTTATTTCTTCCTTGACCAAGTCATCATTGAGTAGAGCATTGTTCAGTTATCACATGCATGTGGGTTTTCCATTGGTTTTGTCATTATTAAAGACCAGCCTTAGTCCATGGTGATCTGACAGGATGCAAGGAATTATTTCAATCTTTTTGTATCTGTTAAGGCCTGTTTTGTGACCAATTATATGGTCTATTTAGGAGAAGGTACCATGAGGTGCTGAGACAAAGGTATATTCTTTTGTTTTAGGATAAATGTTCTATAGATATGTGTTAAATCCATTTGGTTCATAACTTTTGTTAATGCATTTGGAGCCTAGATGTTCAGAATTGAGAGTTCATCTTGGTAGATTTTTCCTTTGATGAGTATGAAGTGTCCTTCCTTTTCTTTTTTGGTTACTTTTGGTTGAAAGTCAATTTTATTTGATATTAGAATGGCTACTCCAGCTTGTTTCTTGGGACCACTTGCTTGAAGAATTGTTTTCCATCCTTTTACTCTGAGATAAAATCAGAACTGAAAAGGGAGACATAATAACAGAAACTGAGGAAATTTTTTAAAAAATCATCAGATCCTACTACAAAGGCCTATACTCAACAAAATTGGAAAATCTGGATGAAATGGACAATTTCCTAGACGGATTCCAGGTTCCAAAGTTAAACCAGGAGCAAATAAACCATCTAAACAGTCCCATAACCCCTAAAGAAATAGCAGCAGTCATTAAAAGTCTCCCCACCAAAAAAAGCTCAGGACCAGATGATTTTAGTGCAGAATTCTCTCAGATCATCAAGGAAGACCCAATACTAATTCTCTTCAAACTATTCCACAAAATAGAAACAGAAGGAACACTACCCAATTCGTTCTATGAAGCTACAATCACACTCATACCTAAACCTCACAAAGACCAAAGAAAGAGAACTTCAGACCAATCTCCCTTATGAATATCGATGCAAAAATACTCAATAAAATTCTAGCAAACTGAATCCAAGATCACATCAAAACAATCATCCATCATGATCAAGTGGGCTTTATCCCATGAATGCAGGGATGGTTCAATATTCGGAAATCCATCAATGTAATCCACTATATAAACAAACTCAAAGAAAAAAACTACATGATCATCTCACTAGATGCTGAGAAAGCATTTGACAAAATTCAACATCCCTTCATGATAAAAGTCTTGGAAAGATCAGGAATTCAAGGCCCATACCTAAACATAGTAAAAGCAATATACAGCAAAGCACTAGGCAACATCAAACTAAATAGAGAAAACTTGAAGCAATCCCACTAAGATTAGGGACTAGACAAGGTTGCCCACTCTCTCCCTACCTATTCAATATAGTACTAGAAGTCCTAGCCAGAGCAATTGGACAACAAAAAGAAGTCAAAGGGATACAAATAGGAAAGGAAGAAGTCAAAATATCACTATTTGCAGATGATATGATAGTATACTTAAGTGACCCCAAAACTTCTACCAGAGAACTCCTAAACCTCATAAACTTCAGCAAAGTGGCTGGTTATAAAATCAACTCAAACAAATCAGTAGCCTTCCTCTATGTGAAAGATAAACAGACTGAAAAAGAAATTAGGGAAATGATACCCTTCACAATAGTCACAAATAATATAAAATACCTTGGTGTGAATCTAACCAAGCAAGTGAAAGATCTGTATGACAAGAACTTCAAGTCTCTGAAGAAAGAAGTTGAAGAAGATCTCAGAAGATGGAAAGTTCTCCCATGCTCATAGATTGGCAGGATTAATATAGTAAAAATGGTCATCTTGCCAAAAGCAATCTACAGATTCAATGTAATCCCCATTAAAATCCCAACCCAATTCTTCACAAAGTTAGAAAGAGAAATTCTCAAATTCATTTGGAATAACAAAAAACCCAGGATAGCGAAAACTATTCTCAACAATAAAAGAATTTCTGGAGGAATCACCATCCCTGACCTCAAGCTGTACTACAGAGCAATAATGATTAAGAACTGCATGGTATTGGCACAGAGACAGGCAGGAAGATTAATGGAATAGAATTGAAGACCCAGAAATGAACCCACACACCTATGGTCACTTGATCTTTGACAAAGGAGCTAAAACTGTCCAGTGGAAAAAGGACAGCATTTTCAACAAATGGTGCTGATTCAACTGGAGGACAACATGTAGAAGAATGCAAATCGATCCATTCTTATCTCCTTGTACAAAGCTCAAGTCCAAGTGGATAAAGGACCTCCACGTTAAACCAGATACACTAAAACTAATAGAAGAGAAGGTGGGGAAGAATCTTGAATACTTGGACACAGGGGGAAAGTTCCTGAACAAAACACGAATGGCTTATGCTCTAAGATCGAGAATTGACAAATGGGACCTTATAAAATTGCAAAGATTCTGTAATGCAAAGGACACTGTAAATAGGACAAAACAGCAACCAACAGACTGGGAAAAGATCTTTACCAATCCTACATCTGTTAAAAGGCTAATATCCAATATATACAAAGAACTCAAGAAACTGGACTCCAGACAACCAAATAACCCTAATAAAAAATGGGGTATAAGAGCTAAAAAAGAATTCTCAACTCAGGAAACTCAAATGGCTGAGAAGCACCTAAGGAAATGTTCAGCATCCTTAGTCATCAGGGAAATGCAAATCAAAACAACCCTGAGATTCTACCTCACACCAGTCAGAATGGCTAAGATCAAAAACTCAGGTGATAGCAGATGCTGGCAAGGATGTGGAGAAAGAGGAACACTCCTCCATTGTTGGTGGGATTGCAAGATGGTGCAACCACTTTGGAAATCAGTCTGGTGGTTCCTCAGAAAATTGGACATAGCATTACCTGAGAACCCAGCTATACCACTCCTGGGTATATACCCAGAAGATGCTCCAACATATAACAAGGACATATGCTCCACTATGTTCATAGCAGCCTTATTTATAATAGCCAGAAACTGGAAAGAACCCAGATGTCCTTCAACAGAGGAATGGATACAAAAAATGTGGTACATTTATACAACAGAGTATTACTCAGCTACTAAAAACAATGAATTTGAGAAATTCTTAGGTAAATGGGTGGAACTAGAAAATATCATACTGCATGAGGTAACCCAATCACAAAAGAACACACATGGTATTCACTCACCAATTATTGAATATTAGCCCAGAAGCTTGAAATACCCAAGATTCAACGCACAGACCACATAAAGCTCATGAAGAAGGAAGACCAAGTGGGTGGGCTTCAGTCCTTCTTAGAAGGAGTAACAAAATGCTCAAGGGAGCAAATAAGGAGACACAGTGTAGGACAGAAACTGAAGGAGGGGCTGTCTGGAGACCATTCCACCTGGGTATCCATCCCATGTGCAGTCACCAAAGGCAGACGCTGATGTGGATGTCAGGAAGTGCATGCTGACAGGAGCCTGATATAACTGCCTCCTTAGGGGTCTGCAAGAGCCTGACATACACAGGAGGCAGATGCTCACAGCTAACCACTGAACTGATCAAGGGGTTCTCAATGGAGGAGTTAGAGAGAAGACTGAAGGAGCTGAAAGGGTTTGTGGTCCCATGAGAGAGCAACAATACCAACCAACCAGAGCTCCCAGGGTCTAAACCACCAGCCTGGGAGCACTTAGGGAGGGAGCCATGGCTCCAGCAGTATATCCAGCAGCAAGGGAGGATGGCCTTTTCAGGCATAGGTGAGTAAGAGATCCTTGGTCCCATGAAGGCTGGACGCCATGTGTGGGGGAATTCGAAGGTAGGGAGGTAGGAGTCGGGGATGGGTAGGTAGGGGCACATGTGCAGAGAAGCAGGAGGAGGGGCAATGGAATAGGGGGTTTCTGGTGGGGGGGGAATCGGGTAAGGGGATAACATCTGAAATGTAAATAAAATATCCAATAAAAAAATGGAAGAAGAAAAAAAAAAGAAAACTCTCTTGCACACAGCCTCAACTTCTTGTTTCTTCCTCAGCTGGAATTCAGTCATGCATGCTGACAGGAATTGCTTTACCTGAAGAGCTCTGCACTTCAAATGGACCTAAAACTACTGTAATCCCACGTCCATGTCCTCTTAGTCTCCTAGATGGTAATTTCTTACTTTTCCTCTCTCCTCAAACTTCCAGTGCCTTTCTTCGTTCTTCTTCTCAAATGATGAAAATAGAAACAACTGGAAGATAAATTCTATTGGTTCCTATCCTTTTGAATGATGATTTACCAGCTTCTGTGGCATGTTCTCTTCTTGGTCCAGTGTTTCTGCAAGTGGACTACCCCATCTCCTAAGGCCTACCTTCATATGTACAACTAGTTCCTTCTTCCTGTCAACGTCTTCCCTCCCGTTGGATTGTTCCACTGCACACAAGCATATCGCTGCACACAAGCGTACCATCCTCCCAAGCACATTGTCTCTTACTTTTCTTCCCTGTCACCATTGATTAAAATAATTCTCCCAGTTGCTGAAGCCAAAACACATGTGGTCACTGATTTTTGGTTTTTTATTGGTTGGTTTTCTTCCTTTTTGAGTTTTTAATAAGTACATTATCTTCAGCAGTATGATAAAATCTCATTTGATAACATAATAAACAGTACTCCAATCAACCTTCTCAAGCCCAAAATCATGTTTTGCTTCAAGTATTACAAACTCCATTCTTGTCAACATTCGGATTTTAATCTTGCCTAACGTTGTATTTGTCATGAGGATAAACTCTGCCCAGTGACTGAATCTGACAAATCAAGCATGCAAGCCTGTCATCTGAAAAGGTCTTCAACAAATTCCATGTGCTCACTCTTACGTTTTATTTCTTTGGGTGCCTGCTGCCTGAAAGTGTTAAAAGATGACTAACATAATGCTGTGTTCGAATATACATTAGAGAAAATCATGTTGAGAGACTTAACATTTTTCAGCATCATTAGATTTATAATTGAATGATTTGGGCACATTTTTAGGACTGTAAGGGCTATAGATACTTTCAATGACTTCAGCCAAGGAGTCCCCGGTGAGGAGGTAAGCTGGAGCTAAGATGGAGTTACTCTGCACTCTTTCCAAGCTTTCTAATAACTTTCCCACTCCCCTTTTTAAAGTTTGCCCATTTTCTGGATGAAAATATGGGACTCAATTTTGTAATATTGGCTTGAATGCTATGTCTAACAAAGATAATGCAAGTGAATAACCAGATTTTTTTTGCTTGTTTTCTGTCAAGCTAGTTTAAACTTGCCATGTAACCAAGGCTCACCTTGAACTCTTGATCTCCACCTCCAAAGTAATAGGTGGTGGGTTTCAGACCCCGAACAAGGGGCTGACATGCATATTTTACACACCAAAGCAGACTTGGACACCAGGTTCTCCCAGCATTCCTCAGTCCTAGTATACACTGCCCCCTAACCCTGAACTCTCCAGCCCAGGTTGCGATGCCCTTCCCCATTTTGGTGTCATGGTCAAGTCCTCCCCATCCCTTACTCTGTGTGTGTGAATGTCTCACTGTCTCTCTGTCTCGGTCTCTCACCTCTCATCTGTCATCTCTCTGTGGGCACACTTTCTCTCTTTCTCTTCCCCCTCCCCTCTCTCCTTCCCTATGGCAACTTCACTGGCCTAGGTCCTTGGGACCATCTTCCCAGTAAACCTGCCTTCATACTTTTGCTTTGGCTTGAATTGGTTCATTTAGCCAGAAGAGTAATAACTTATCAATAGGGTTACAAGTATGCACTACCAGGTTAACTGAATTTATAATTGAAGTTTTTTAAATGGTATCTTCCTGTAGAAATCTATAAGTAACAGAAAGCTTGTCTATCATACACCAAGGCACTAGACTCAACCCTGACTACCACAAAGGAAATAGAAAATAACCTTGATTTTAAAGATGGTATTTTTTTAAGACCTTTTATTGATACCCTACAACCTAGAAGAAAAATGGCCTCTTCATCTCTCCTCTGGAGTGCACATAGGATTTAAAAGTGTCTAAACCACACACAGAGAAACTATAAACTACAAATTTATTTTCTTAGAGAGTCTGATTGCTTTTTTAAAGTATGGGTTTGATAAAAGTTATTCTTACATGGTTGAAGTTTTTTTTTTTAATTATTTCTGATATTAATAATTAATTAGTTTCTATTCTTAAGTATTAATAAAAAGTCTTTACAAAGCTTTACTTTGGCTACAGCACTGGGTGTAGTTCCTGGGAGGAGAAAGGTGGGTATATTCTTCCATATTCTTTCAATTGTAAAAATACTCACCTTAGACAGCAAACACAAGAGCATACCAATAAGTTTGTACAGTGGATGGGAAGTTTCAGGCCACATGGACCTAAAGTTGTAGTTACACTCAGTAGGACTCCCTCGAAGCCTAGTGTCTACAGTGGGAGAAATTCAGTTTCTTCTTTCCTCAAAGGTTTCAAACAGCGGGGATAGGAAACTGAACATGATGGCTGGCCTTAATCTTTCCTCTCCAAATATTTTTCTTGATCTCAGTCTCTAACTACATACATTCAATACTGCTCAATGGATTTGTAATGAGCTTGCAAAATGAAGGGAATTTTCTCACTCATTTGCTTGAAATATTGGCTTGAGTTCATCTTTTTAAACAAAAATTAAGCTCCAAAAATGCCCACAAGTTCAGCTACTAAAACTCCTCTAAAGATCTTCCTAGCCAGTGGTCCCATGGTTTGGGTCATCCTGAGGCCTGTGTACCTAGCCCCACATGGTCATTCTTGTCTTCTCTTTCTTTCACGCTGAATAAACAGTCCACCAGGGAATCATGCTGGTTTTACTTTCAAAACCTAGTTGCTCCTCAGCTGTCCTGCTACTATATATGAGTCTAGGCAAATAGCATCTAGTATCTAGATTAAGACAATGGTCTTCTACCTGGCCTCCATATGTCTACCTTTACTGCCCGATGCAGTAAGCAAAGCGATGTGTGAGCATAAGCCCACCGTGTCAGCTCTCTCCACAAAGACCTGCAGTGCTTGCCTCACTTGCTCAGAGTCAACACAGAGACTGACAAGTCCTTTCCCAACTTGTTTTCCCACCCTCATCCTCACCCCTCTGACTTGCTCCAGCTCTGCTAGTCATCTATTTTGTTACAGCCACCCCCTTTCCTTCTCCTGGGAAAGTCTAGAACATTCTCTATGAGGCTTTTCACCACTCCTCCCTCTTCAGGAAACATTCTTCCTTCAGATGCCCATGACGGCCATGAGCCCTGTGGTCTCCCCACCCCCTTAAGGTTTTGTGTTTTCCAAAATATTAGTTTCTTGGGGACACTTTACTTAATCCCACCACTTAAAACTGTACTGTCACAGTACTTGCTGTTCTTCCTTATTATGTTTTTCTTCATAACCTTCACCTTCTAATATCCTGCACAACTTCAAGTTTTGTCTCTTCCCTACAGACACCATAAAGAAATCAAAAGAAAATTGATTGATTCATATCTACATTACCAGTGCCTAATATATATATATAATCTTGTACCTGACCTAGTAGTACCACAAGCTTCTTAGTAGTCAATCATAATTCCCTGGCATCCTTCCACAGCACAAATCATAAAGATGGCCTTCCACGTCATCATAGTTTCCTCTCTCTGTTGCTGTGATAAAAATATTTTGACCAAAGCACTTTTAGTGAGAAAAGGCCTATTTGGCTCAGAATTCCAGGTTACAATTTCATCATTGCAGGAGAGTCAAGAACCTGAAGCAACTCATCATGCCACATCCACGGTCAAGAGTAAAGAAAAATTAACATTTAATAATTAATTAATATATGCATATTAGTGCTCAGCTAGCATGTTAGTACTCAACTAGCTCTCTCCACTTACACAGTCCAGGTCTCACTTCCTAGAAAATGATCCCACCAATCAGTGAGTAGGTCCCCCCATGTCAGTTAAGCCAGTCAGTTAAGAAAATCCCTCACCAGTATGTCCATAGGCCAACCTGACCCAGACAATTCTTCAGTGAAACTCCCCAAGTGATTCTACATAGTGTCAAGCCTACAAGAGAAACCAACCATCATACACACTGCCTGTCTATGGACCTGGTCTGTACTGTAGATATTGTCCTGACCACAGAGCCCTCACAAACCTAAGAGATAACCAGATGATCTTGTTTTAAGACAGTAGGTTTCCATGTCACATCCTTATAACATGACTTTCAGAAATCATGAACAATTCCCTTCTTAGTGAGTTAGATCTTCAACACCTCCCAGTGATTTAGCCATCAATAAAATAGTTCAATCTACTATATATCTCCACCAGTTGAATAGGCCACCTATATAGCAGATGTACAGATAATAAAATGCACAACACATTATAAGCAGTGAAGCATATTCTTTGCTCACATAATAGTACTCACGGAAAGTGAGTGGTTTTCTTAAGATTTCCATTGCTGTGATAAAACATCAACTTGGGGAGGAAAGGGTATATTTCAGCTTTAACTCAGAAGTCCTACTCCATTCCTTAGGAAAGTCAGTGTAGGAACTCAAGATGAGAACATGGAGGCAGAAGATGATGCAGAGGCCATGGAGGAGTGCTGCTTACCTGCTTGCTCCTCCTATCTTGCTCAGTTTGTTTTCTCATGTACTTCAGGACCACCTGCCTAAGGGGTAGCATCACCCACAGTAATTTGTGTCCTCCTACATCAACCATTAATAAAGAAGGTGCCATACAGGCTTGCCTATCACCCAGTCTTACGAAGGTATTTTCACAGCAGAGGTTCCCTCTTCTCAGATGACTCTAGCTATGTCAAATTGCCAAAAATAAAATAAAATAAAACTGCTCAGCACTGTGATCTTCTTCCGTGCAGTGTGTAGAATAGTCTAAGAGATACGTGGCTATCTTCAGCATGTAGTTTCCAAAGTCACCATGAAAGTTTTCTTTATTCTAACTGACCAAAAGAGGAAATAAACTAAACATTCAGGAGCACATTGAGAAAGTTTATATGGAATAATCCTAAAAGTGACCAATCATTTCATAAACATTCCATTATTAGAACTAACGAGATCACATGACCGTATCCACCAGTAAGGGACACTGGGAAGTGTAGTCAGCTATGTGTCCAGGAAGTAAGATTGCCAGAGCTTTGAAAAATGTAAAACAGGGAATTCTACTTAAAAGAAAATAACATTTCTGTTGAATATTCATATCTGTTATGAATATTCATATTTGGTGAATGTTCAGATAAGAGGAATGAAGTTTCACTGTGTAGGAGGATCTGCGGCAGCTACCTCTATGTAAACACTCGGGGCTATGCAGCGGCAAAGGCATCTCCTGAAGGAGGACCTAATTGAGGACTGCCTGAGACATCCAAGGATTGCTGACGCAGACCATGCCAGCCAATCAGGAGCTGCCATTTAGAAGAGATGCTTTCTTGGGACCAATGGGGCACAGGTGGAGGGTATTAAAGGAGCTTGCAGCCACATTCAGATGTGCTTGCTATAGCATTTCTCACCTGCTCCTGGAGTCTGTGTCATTGACTCTGAACCACCTCACCTCCAACCTCTAAGTGCAGGTGGAGTAGGGCAGCAAGTAATCTAGGGCACAGGCAGCAAGGCTACATATCCTTTATTCGAAGCTTTATATATTAGTGTGTGCGTCTGCGTGTGCGTCTGTGTGTGTGTGTGTGTATGTGTGTTCCCGCATGAGTTGATTGTACCACATGCATGTAGGAGCTCACAGAGACCAGAAGAGGGTATCAGATCACTTGGAAATGGAGTTCCAGGTAGTTCTAAGTTGCCATGTGGGTGCTAGGAACTAAACGTGGTTTCTCTACAAAAGCAGTAAGTATTTTTCACGCGAGCCAACTCCTCAACCCCCTCACTACATATTTTTAATATCTCTGTATTAATTACTTTTTTATTGTCAACAGCAAAATACCTATCCAAAGCAAATTAAGAAAGAGAGGGTTTTCTGGGTCCACAGTTGAGGATACAGCCCATCTTGGGAGGATCCTGATAACAAGAGCATGAGGCAGCTGTTCCCATGGCACACACAGTCAGGAGCAGAGCAAGATGAAGGGAGGTACCCTCCTATGCAATTCAAGACGCTAGCCAATGGAGTAATGGCATCTACATTTTGGGTCAGTCTTCTACCTCAACTAACCTCTAGAAACTGCTTCATAGACATGCCCAGATGTTTGTTTCCTAGGCAAGTCTAGATTAGTAGTTCTCAAAGGGTCCTTTGACTTTAAGGGTCCTTTAACTTTCACAGGGGTCACCTAAAGCCATTGGAAAAGACAGGTATTTACATTATGATTCATAACAGTAGCAAAATTACAGTTATAAAGAAGTAACAAAAATAATGTTATAGTTGGGGGTCACCACAACACGAGGAACTGTATTAGAGGGTGGCAGCATTAGGAAGGTTGAGAAGCACTGGTGTAGATCCTGTCAAGCTGGCAACATGTACCATCCCAATATCCCAGTCTTTTGACAGCATCTGGTACAGTTTGAATGGATCTTACAAAGCTCACGATTGGACACTTAATCTCCAATGCTAATGATGTTGAGATGTGCAAGCCTTAAGAGGCAATTAGGTCATGAGAACAGAGCCCTTGTGAACGGATTATGCTATTATCATGGGAATGGGCTCATTGTTAAACAATAAGTTTGTCACAAATTCATGTTCAGCCCTCTGTCGCCATCTCACTGTTCAGCATAAGATGACACAGCAAGAAGGCCCTTGGCAAATTAGGGGAACCTTGATAACGAATGCCAAGCCTTCAGAACTGTAAGGAATAGATTTTGATTATTTATAAATCACACAGGCTGTATCACTCCGTTACAGCTACTCAGAACAGATTAGGAGAGCACCCATTTCAGAATGCTCAAGACTAGTAATGACTCAAAATCAGCAAGATTGCAGAGTGCACCAATGAATTCACAAAGGAATGGAAAGATGTGCTTATAAAACACAAATGCAACAAACCAGGGAGAAAGGTAAGCGATGGCATCGCTAGTCCAGATAAAGTAATGACCACATCTGGAAGGACTTATAACTTGTTCACAGAAAAGCACCATTTAAACATCACAAGTGGATTCATTTAGTGATTATTTGTTGATCTCATTTACTCTCTGGCAAAATATTTGACCTCATATGATGCAGAGAGGAGATAGAAGATGGTAGAGAGAGCAGGTGTGAAGACCCCTCAAACTTTCCACCTGGAAGCTATCAACCCTCTTCAATAGCTACTTCCCCTACCACGATAATAATTTTAACATCATGTTATTTCCAGGAACGGTAGTGAGTCTGACCATTTCCATCCATTCACAACCTCCCAGCCTACCAGATGACTCCAGCTAAGCCAGAAGTAACTGGTGACTAACTCAGGAAACATTGAGTGTGATTGACTGGGTCATAAAACTACCAGTTTGGATAAATAGAATTGAAAGTTTCCTTGTATAAAGGTTTAGCCTTGGCTCTCAAAAGCATTTCAGAATGTTCCCCATTATTAGAGGAAAGGTTAATTATTACGGGAGAAATGAGGAAATTAAAAAATGTGACTATCAGGAAGTCTGACCAGGGATCTACTAGAGACCTCACTTTGGCAAAACACCTCAATGCTATGTTTATTTTCTGAATCTAACTAAACTTGACACTCTGGAGAAGCAGCCTACATATTTAGAAAGGTATCAAACAATGCAGTTTCTATTTGCATATCATTTCCCACATTTCTGTTTTATTATAACTCTATTTTTGTAGCTCTAAAACCAAACTATGATGTGAGACTATTCTGGGGGTGTTCAATTTTCTTTCTTTCCAATAGGACACACATTACCACCCATTTGCCATGAGAGGCCAGAGTCAGAAAGAGGTAAGGACTTCACTGAAGGAGGAATCCAGGACAAGCTTCTTTGTAGAATTCTTTTTTAATCTCCACGCTCCTCCTCTTCCAGGCTTATGCTATGTAAATGAAGCACAGAGGGCCATCATAATGCAGAAGACAAGTTGGGAGAGGTGTCAAAGGTCAGAGGTTCCTTAGAAACAAAATTGGGATTGAAAAGATGGGATTTTGGCAAAGCACTTTAAGAGATGCTCAGTCCTACGTGGGGTGTGAGAATTCTACTTGTCTCATCTGTTCTTCTAGGGCAGGCTTTAAAATAAAACCTAAGGACAAAAAAAAAAATCAAATGTTCCATTAATAGCATAGTTTTCATAAATATTGCCTCTGGAAAACTCTATCTATTTGCACATCCACAACATCTCCTGTGGGTGTTTATTTTGCTCTGTTTGGAAGTAGTAGCCAACTCCATATGACTCAGAGAGAGAAAGAGCGCAAAACTGACATATGACAGTCCGCCATCTCCATCCTGCTACTCAACCACAAAGGGACATCAGTTTGGGTTTTGGTTTTTTGTTTTTTTGTTTTTGTTTTGTTTTTGTTTTTGTTTTTTTTCAGTTAAACTACAATGTAGCAAGAATGAAATTTGGCCCGATATGTCTGGTCTTCAGATGCGGGTTGTTTGTGCTCAGCTGACTCTAATCAATTCCAAGCTGCCTACCAAACTGACATATATCTCAAATAATGTGAAGTCTGTGGTGTCTACAGGGCTCTGACTTCTGGACTGGGCCCAATGAGCTCAGGCCAGAAATGTCAGCATGCATCACAGTGTTTTAGTGTCCCAGATGGGATCATTTCCACTAATATTCACCCAAAGAAACTGGATGATATCACTCTAATTTTCCCTTTATGTAGGCCAGTGACTCTCAACCTGTGGGTCATGACTCCTTTGGGGGAGGTCACATATCAGATATATATCAGACATATAAAATGTTTACACATGGGCTGGAGAGATAGCTCAGCAGTTAAGAGCACAGACTGCTCTTCCAGAGGTCCTGAGTTCAATTCCCAGCAACCACATGGTGGCTCACAACCATCTGTAGTGGGATCTGATGCCCTCTTCTGATGTGTCTGAAAACAGCCACAGGGTACTCAGATACATAAAATAAATTGATTTTAAAAAAGAATATCTACATATGATTCATAACAGTAGCAAAATTACAGTTACAAACTAGCAACAAAGTAATTTTATTGTTGTGCGACTCACCACAACATGAAGAACTGTATTAAAGGGTTGCAGCGTTAGGAAGATTGAGAACCACTGGCCTAAGCTAGCAACATTTATGCAAGTCTTTTGGTGCTAAACACTATTTGTAAACTTTGAAATGCATGACAATTACCTGAGGAGGAGACTATCACCATCTTTGTTGCCTTCTCCTTCTCCCTCTCCCTCTCCTCCTCTCCTCCTTCTCCTCCTTCTTAGCTTCAGAAATCAAAGGACAAAAACCGCCTGGCATGTCATATATTCTTAAGAAACCAAATGTCCTCAAGGGGAAAGTCATGCTCTGTCTTGAAATTATTAAGCTTTCTTGGTAATTTAAGTAATAAGTATTTAGTATTTAAGCAACTTAAGTATTTAAGTATGGTATTACTAAAATACTAAGCCTATGCCCATACTAACCTTATGCAGACCACTTGTCAAAAGCATAAACTAAGCTCACTCACTGGGACATCCCTTCTGCATCAGCGGTATTTCAAGCATCCATAGAAAAAGTCACACAGAAAAATCACCAGCCTTGGGCCCTGCTACATGTTCTCTCATCTCAACTAACAAGGCAGTAAAAATACTCTTATTCTTTCTCACTTACTCGGAAAGCATTTAAGAATCTTCAGAATTTCATGCCTAATATCACTGGGCACAAAAAGAATCAGAAATATAGATACTAACTCAAAGGATGCACTGCAATGTCGTACCTTCATTTTGAAAGTTATTCCTAAACCGGAATAGATAATAACAACTCACAGAATAGTAGGTGCCTGGAGACTGAGTTTCCGATGCAAACCTCCATCCTTCCTCATGTTCCTGTTCACAGCCCCTATCACAGGTCCCTTTTGTAGAAAGATACTTTGCATCTTACATTCCTTTCATATACTGACATAGGGATCTGTAAACCACACGTATCTTTCTTTGTAAGCAGATGGCAAGTCTTTGAGGGAGGGTGGTGGCTATGCCTTGCCCATGTCAACTTCACTCCTTATTCTTTTTATGTATTCTAAGGGTCCTAAAGAAATATTTGTTATTGGATCAGTAAAAATGAATATGGCATTCACGCTGCCTGCCTTGCTTTGTGGAGTCCACCCATCATCAGTCACTATGATTCCCCCTCTCATAGCATAAGACATGGCCTGCATACTTAGCAGGGTCTCCAGAACAGCTGGTGAAGTAAATGCGATGTGAGCAGTTTACACTGGTAATCAGTACTGTACCTCCCCTATTTGAAGAGAAGCATCTATTTTGCATCTTCACAACCCACATTTGCAAAACCTTTCTGAGCTCTTCAAATCCTCATTCCTCTCTCTCTCTCTCTCTCTCTCTCTCTCTCTCTCTCTCTCTCTCTCTCTTTCTCTCTCTCTCTCTTGCTCTCTCGCTCTCTCACTCTCTCGCTCTCTCGCTCTCTTTCTCTTTCTCTTTCTCTCAACTTCTCATTTATTTTTTGTGAAGTTAGTAACATAGAGTGAGTCAGCCCACCAGAGCCACTGGGTCAGCTTTCTAGCCCTGTTCCAGCAAGGACAGGACAAGGGCAAGCTCTCCTGCTCTCATGCCCTAAGCACTAGCTCGCTCTGCGCTCTGCGGTGCCTCGGGACCAGCTCTATTCTGCCCAGATGAGGTGCAGACCCACTCTCCAGGGTGCTGAAGCTTTTGAGGGGTGAGGCCAGCTCTCCTATCCTGCTAAGGTGAGAGGCAGGGCTGTATTTCCCATCCCTATGCCACCAGGGCCAGCTCTACTGTGCTGCCATGTGAGGCGCTCTTAAGACTGAAATAATAGAGGGTTGATCCACTTTACTATTGGAAAAATTGAGAACGACACTGACCTGCCTACCTAGTAATTTATACTAGACTCTTTTTTCTCCACTCTGCTCTTCTCCCTAAGAGACTGACCCACATAGCCACTGTCAGCATCTCTCGACTATTTGCCAGCTTTTTCTGAGACCCCATACTGCCAGAAGCCAAACCCATGAAATTACCTGCTATTCTAAGAGAACCTCATGAATTTACTTGCTGTTCTGGAAAGCCTAGTCAGACAAGGTTAAGAAAGGACGTTCTAGGGTCTCAGGTCCCAGGAACTTAAAGAACGTCTGTTATTTCCTGGGAGCTGGATACAACAGTGGAATGGTCTTAGACAATGAGGATTCAATAGTGGGATAGCCATAAGCAATGACCCTCACCCAAACTTCCTGTTTTGCTGTGTCTTTATAACCTGCCTCCTGAAATTAAACTTGCAGAGCTTGATCAGAACCCCAGACTTGCTGTCTTCCTTTGTGTCTCTTGTCCCTTCATTCTTTCGCCCCCTTCCCTAGGGTTTCATCGAATCCCTGCGACCCAGGGCACCATACCATTCCTTGCTGACTCCCAGAACTTATCTTTGTGAATATTCTTTCAACTAAGTACTCTTTAATTGCCCATAATAGATATATCATCTCTCTTGCTGGGTTCCTGAGGGCTATATGTTAGTCTTGATTCTGCCTTCTACCTCTTGCCCCATCGTTTGACCTCCAGCTCCAAATACTTGCTAGCCCTGATACCAAATTAGAAGAACCATCTTCTCGTTACACCCACAGCTCCTGCTAATTGATACATGTAAAGGGCTGCAAAATTCCGGGAAAATCTCCCAGAATCAAGGCTGCTCCACTCTGCCAGTGAGATCAGACGTCTGTACCTGCAGACAGCTCCAACTTTCTCTCAGTAAACAAGTCTGCTCCAGCTGCTGGGACATTAGTGGAAACCAGACAATGCAATGACTCATCAGAGAGGCAGAAAGTCACTTGACACCCCCCCGCCATGAGTCAGACAGATTCTGCTGTCAACAAAGCACTGATCTGAATAAAAACTAAACCAACCCTTTGCCTCATGTGAGTCCCTGGCAATCAAGTAGTTAAAAAAACATACTGAGACTAAAAGCCTATGGGATGTCCCCCCCACCTCCCCTACTTCCCCCATCCTCACTCCCCAGTCCCCAAATACCCAGTTCTTCAAGTCCTCCCAGCTTCCTTTGTTATCCTCCTTTTCTCCCCAACTACAAAAAAAAAAAAAAAAAAAAAAAAGGGTATTTCTGAAAATGAATCAGACACAGAATCACAAGGGCTGCGTTTCTGAGATAAGGAGCAGAGGCCACCAGCCTGCCAGCCAGCCACTTTGCTTTAATCATTTTGTGGTACTTGGTACCCACGCCTCTGAAGCTTTGCTTCTCCATCTTTCCATTTTAGCTCTAACAAGAAACTCAATTTGAGAGGCAAGTACCCTCAGCTGGCTTTTCATCCAGCGCCACCCTCAGTTCCTTCTTACCTTGGTGAAGCCTCCTTCAGCTTTTGCAAACTTAACAGCCTTACCACCGACCCAGCCTTGCAAGCTTTGGCGTGTGAGAGTCACGTAATATGTTGAGCATCGCATGTTCAATGAGATAAACATGTGCATGTGTCAGGTGTCTATCATATACTGGGGCTTTTGCTTATCCATTGAATTGTCTCAATAACTCTGGCAGATAGCACATATGTGTATGCTTTACCGAAGAGGACAGGCCCAGACAAGGGTTTAGCTATAGTCATATGTTTAACAGTGAAAAGAAATTTCAGTTCAGGCTTACCTACCTATACGCTTAGCTATTATTCCACTTCCTCACGTTTAATCACTTAAATTTCAGATATCTGCAACTGTAGATAAAACCCTTCATCACAAATTCAAACACCCTATTATTTTTGGCACTTAAGCTTAGCGCTTATTTACTGAGCACATACTATACACTGATTGCTGTTCAGGATACCAGGAGCACAAAACTGGACGTTCTCTTCTTCCAGAAAGCTCCCATCCTGATTAGAGGAGATGCTAACCAACTTTGTTTAAAGCGACTGGTTTCCTTTGGGACCTGGGATCATGTAAAATATTATGTGAGCATCAAAGCTGAGGGACTTCTGCTTCTTACTCTTAAGATCCAAACCCATGGACAGTTGTAGGTACACTTATGGAAAAACTGGAAAAGGAAAGAGAAGAGGTCAGTACAATAACCTGACCAGATCTTACTGATACAAAAGTTTGAAGGAGAAATTATTTCCAAAAGTCTGGGGCATGAGTTACTGCTCCTCATAGCAGGGGTCACTCATTAAACAAACATTTCTTGAACACAGGTGAGCTGTAAATAGTACAAAGGGAAGACAGTCAGACAAGTAATTCAATGTTTATAGCTCAACAGGAGAAAATCATAGCAGCAGTTATAATATCCCACAAGAAGACAAGAGAGGAGAATTCATGAAAGGGGGTAGGACGGAAAGATCAAGGTATGATATGAAGAAGATAGTAAGTAGTTCAAGTGAGAATTAGCCAAGGGAGATAGTTAGGAAGAAATTTCCAGAAAAAAAAAAAAAAACGGACATGGGTTATATACAGGAATGGAAGTGAAAAGTACCTCAAGACTTTGCGTGGGAACCATTGAACACGTACCTAAGTTTATACTATTAAAGTCCGCCGGAGATGTAGCCTTTTTAATTCAATGCTTTTAAGTAATACAGTTGAGGTAGAAAATTAAAAAAATAAAAAAAGGAAATTCGTTGAAAATCATATTCCCATGCCTATCCCCAGCCTATCCCCACACCCTCCCTCTCCTCACACCCCACATTCCCATCCTCAGCCCTTAGAGGGCAACAAAGGGTGCTTATGCTTCCTCAGAACATGGGCCCCAGGGCTCTGGGTGCTCTGAAGATTCATGCGGTCTTCATCATTGTGTTACTTGGGGAAATAAATTGTGCATTGTAATATTTTAGAAGAATGATTTTCTTGGGTTGCTGCTATTGTTTTGTTAGTCTTCATGAATGAGCTGCCTCGGAGATGCAGTGTACTTCCATCTTATAAACAAGGAAGTGAGACTTGAAAAGGTCAGGTGCTGACTTAGTTCTCTATTTCAGAGAAGAGGTCCTACCATTCACCTGATGACTAAAGCTGGAAATTCAAGTCTTTCTCTCCTCATCTCCAGTCAATTACTAACTCTTTCTGATTCAAAGTGCCATTTTCAAACCCATCCTCTTCTCTTCACCTCCATTACTAGCCCTGTGGTTCTTATTATCCCTCACCTAGTCAATATTGCGCTCTCTCTGTCCTCTCTGCCTCTCTCTGTCTCTGTCTCTCTCTCTCTCTGTGTCTCTCTCTGTGTGTGTCTCTCTGTCTCTCTCTCTCTATCTATCTATCTATCTATCTATCTATCTACCTATCTTTCTCTCCTCTTCAGGCTGTTGTTGCCTCTACTCTGTTCTCCATTCTGCTGCTGGAATGATTTAACACACAACTTGGGTGTTTTTCTGCCTCAAAATTCTTTATGGTTCTCAGTTTCTAAGAATAGATATAAATATATAGATATAATATAGATACATAACATATAAATGTGGACATCAGACATGTTTGTATGGCTGGTCCCCAGACACATTTATTAGCCTGCCACCACAAATAATGCTACAAAACAAAATAAAACAAAAATTCAATTTTCTAGAACTCTCCAGCTCTTTCACATTCTGGGTCTTTGCCAAGTTAATTTGTCCAGAATACTCACCCTTCTTAGGTAACAGCTTGTCCTCCAAATCATGTCCTTGATTTTCTAGAAACCCCTTCTTGTCTCCCCCAAGCAGAGACAGACCCTCTTTTGCTATGAGTTGCCTAGATCTCATAAGGTTTAAATGTCTGTTCCCCCAATCATATGTCAGTGAGAAATGACTGGCAGAGTCCTTGCACTAAGATTAATTCATTCATAACATAATGAGTTATCAAGAGTGGGACTTCAGTATAAAATAAACTCTAACATAGCTGTTCTGTCTTAATGCTACACCCTGTGTCAGACTTCAGGACTGCAGAGTGTCACATGAAGAAGAGCAAGGACAGACTCTCACAGACTTGAGAACTGTGATAAATCAACCTGTTTTCTTGATAAATAACCTAGGAAGAAATGTTCTTTTATATCAAAAGACAATATCCATATTACAACTGTCATCTCTGTATCTAAAGGTTTGTGTTTCTCTGTCTTAAACTTCATCTTCTTTCCAAGCGAAAACTGCTCTCCCTCTCTAATTTCAGGTCTACGATCCTTAAGACGGTATTGATGTAATAAGACTTTCGTTTGTGCTTCTCAGTATCTATTACATGAATGACTCTAAACTCCAAGCTCTTTTTATCCATTGTTTCAGGTTGTCTCCCTAAATACCAGTATTATCGCTATTACAGTTCCACAAAGCTCATAAATATGAAAAGAATTACTTGTATTATGAGTATATGGTCTAATCTCAATATGAATCAGGAAAGGTTCTGGTGGAGACCATTATAGAAAACTGCAACCAATCAAAACATAGAATTGTAGAGTCAGTCCCAACTGATGTAAAGCACAACTCCTGCACTTAAGGCTCAGGCATCTCTTCAAAAGAGTAAAAAAAAAAAAAAAAAAGACTTTAGGAGCTACAGAAACTGAGCCAGAAGCTATACTCGTAAATTCTCACCAACATGACTGCCTAAGTATGAACTGGTAAGGACAACACTAACAGACAAACTCAGATAGACAGGGAAAGCCCTCCAGGTTTCAGCCTTACAGAGAACAACAGACAACTGAGGGCTGGACAAACAGGCTTTCCTAGGGAAAAGCACATCAACTGGTTATCTGATACCAAATGGTCAGCCCTGAGTAACATTATATAGACTAAGCAAGTTGTATTTAGGTATTTAGAACACATAAACATAGATAGATAGATAGATAGATAGATAGATAGATAGATAGATAGATAGATAGATAGACAGACAGTTAGATAGACACACACAAACACACATGTAACAACAGTTAATTTAAAAAAGAAGCAATAAATAAATTTGAAAATAGTAAAGAGAGGTATTTTAGAGTGTCTGGAGAAAGAAAGAATAATGTACCTCTATTTTAATCTCAAAAAAACCCACATTGAAATATAACTTTTTAATACGTAAAATAAATACTTCTCTTAAGGAAAGAAAGAAAATAAAGGAAAAGGAAAGGAAAGAAAGGAAAAGAAAAGGAGGTTCTCTATGACCCCAGTCATTATGAGGGTGCAGGGAACTTTCAGGAAAAGCAGAATTAGTTGACTCAGAAATTAAAGCAAATTTTACCAACTTCCCAACTTTGCTTTCAGCAGGCCTAGACTCAAATAGATGTAAGTGGACTTTTAAGCTTAATAACTTTTATTATTAATCAAGTGCTGACCACTGTTATGCTACTATATAGAGCAAAGAAGGAAATCCTATATTAAAAACCTGGGACCCTAGGTGAGATTACTACTACAGGAGCATTTCCTCTAGTTATTGATCCTAAGGATCTGTGGTGTAAGGGTCATTCCAGCAGCTGTCACACCTTCTGGACTCCAGAGTTGCTTTCCTAACAAGCATCTATGTTGGGGAGGAAGAGGAAAAGGGAGAGGAAGAGAAGGAGGAGGAGGGTTCAGGTTGTGTTTGAAGTTGTCTTCAAGTCCTTTTTGCTATATATTAGTGTTTGAATTTATTTCTCGACATAGGGTCTCATTATATATCCCTGGCTGGCCTGAAACTCACTATATATAGACCAAGCCGACTTTAAACTTAACTGTGATTCACCTGCCTCTGCCTTCTGGTGCTGAGATCAAAGTTATGCACTATTGTACCTTGCTGAACTTTTAAATTATATCATGCATAAATGTAAAATGAAAATAAATATAAAGATAATCTATAATATTGTCTAGCTGCACTGCTGAAGGTTCATCTCAAGTATGCATCAATGTTCAGCCCAAGCATGGAGAGTGAGTGCCTCTAGATGAAACGTTCTTTAACGGCTTCATTCAGGAAGATGTCCAACTTCAAAACTTCAGCAAGTATCTATTGTTTATTCATGTCCCAGACACTGTGCTAGACTAGTTCATCCACATTTCCTCACTTAATCACCCCAGAATATATATTATCAATTATAAATAATACATCTTACGTGTAATCCCTGAGTCTGTGTATTGAAACTTAATCCACAGTGCAATAGTACTGAGATGTGGAATATTTAATAGGTTATTGTCTCATGAGTGCAGGATTGTAGGAGTGAGTGTTATCACACAGAATGGATTTCTCCTCCTTCTTCCTTCCTGCCTCATGCCCTCTCAACCTTCATCTTCTGGCACAGGATCATGGAGCACAGAGGCCCTGTCCAGAGGTCAGTGCTGGGCTCTTACTTTTCCCAACCTGCAGAACTGTGAGCCGAGTGATTGTATATTACTTATAAATAATTTAATATATCGTATTCTACCATAGTATCACAAAACACAGAAGGAATTGCTACCAAGCAAGGTTGTTGCTATAATAATAATAACTGAAAATGAAGAAAAGGCTTTGGAACGAGCCCAGTGGGTGAAGGCCAGAAGAATTTGAAAGACTGGCTTTTAAAATGTCTACATTTCTATACATGGAGTTTTCATTGAAATGCCAGAGGACTTGGGAGAAGGGAAGGCATTTGGAAGGCATTGTGAATATTGTATGTGACATGATCAGAATGTTGGCAGAACTGCAGATAATAAAGGGCAATCTGATATGATGTCAGGTGAAAAGGAATACACTATGAAAAACAAGTAAAAACGACCTTTGTCATAAAGGAGCAAAGAACATGGCAGAACTGTGTTCATGTTCTAGTAAGTATGTCCAACCTTTGGACATTGCGACATATCTTTGGCATTTCAACATTCATGCTGAAGAAACACTAGATTAAATTACAAGAAGGAAGAATTAATGAAAGAAGGAAACAAGAAATAAAAAAACCTACAATGTTTTAAATAATCTTTGGATTTTGTTAAACCTCATATATGGCTATACACAGCTTCAGGCAGCAGATTAGACACATCTAGGTCTCTAAGGATGGTAGACTGCACAGTGAGCTAGCATATTCAGTGGAAGAAACTTTTAAGCAAAATATTGCAGGAGCTGCATGGTAACCTCCATACTGGAACTGTACAGTAAGATGTTAGAGGAAGAAAATTACTTAAAGACAACACATAATATAAAAGAAATCATGCAAAACTATATGGAAAATTTATAACCTGTCTAGTTGAACGTAAAGAAATATGTTTAAGAGCAGACCAAAAAATATGGCCAAGTGACTCTTTGGTAAAGAACTATCTCTAGCTCTGCCAGAACCTGACAAATACAGAAGCAGATGCTCACAGCCAACCAAGGGACTGAGCATGGGGTCCCTTGATCAGTCCTAATGAGGTCCCTAATGAGGAATTGGCAGTTTAACCTATCCTGAGAGAACAGGTCACCCAGCCTGCCTTGGGAAGATATATAAGCAGCGCATTTCTGCTGCTGAGGGCCCCGGCCATAAGTCCCCATCCTGGTTCCGGTCCCCGTCCCGTCCCAGTCCATAAGTCAAGAGTCGTTCCTGGAATAAAGCTGACTGAGAAGGATCCGATCGTGTTGTGTCTTAATTGCTGGTCAAGGCGGATGCGACAGTCCCTAATGGAGGAATGAAAGAAAGGACTGAAGGAGCTGAAGGGGTTTGCAACCCATAGGAAGAACAACAATATCAACCAACCAGACCACCCAGAGCTCCCAGGGACTAAACCACCAACCAAGAGTACACATGGAGGGACCCATGGCTCCAGCTGCATAGCAGCAGAGGATGGCCTTGTCAGGCATCAATGAGAGGAGAGGCCCTTGGTCCTGGGAAGGCTCGATGCCCCAGTGTAGAGGAATGCCAGGGTGGGGAGGCAAGAGTGGGTGGGTGGGTGCTTTCTATGGGTGCCCTCATAGAAGCAGGGCGGGGATGAGATGGAGGGTTCCAGAGGGGAAATTGGGAAAGGGGATAACATTTGAAATGTAAATAAAGAAAATCAATAAAAGAAAGAAGAGAAAAGAAAAGAAAAAACAACCATCCCAGAATAGAAGACCCTAGAGCTGTATCTCAAATTTTAGAGGGGAGGGAGGACTGTAGCATCTGGTCTAGCGCCCTGTCTTAAAAACAAGGGTTTCTTGTAGACAGGATAAATTTTGGGTCAAAAGTTTTGTGGGTGCATTGGTGTCCCTATCACTCCAGTGGGGTTCCTGCCTGGCTACAGGAGGTGGCCTCTTTAGGTTCCACATCCCCACTGCTGTGAGTCTCAGCTTAGGTCACCCCCATTGATTCCTGGGAGCCTCCCCCATCCCAGATCTCTAGCATGTCTCTCACCAACCACCACACTGTAGATTTCCATTTATTCTCTTGGCACTCTGACCCTCTCTACTATCTCTCCCACACCTGATCCTGAACCCCCTCCCAGTTTTCTCTTTGTCCCCTCTCTCACTCAGTTCCCACCCTCCATCTGCCTTCTATGACTATTTTATTTCCTTTTCTAAGTTAGATTCAAGCATCTTCACTTGGGCCTTCCTTCTTGCTTAGTTTTGCTGGGTCTGTGGAGTGTAGTGGGTATCCTATATTTTATGGCTAATAGCCACTTACAAGTGAGTACATACCATGTATGATGTCCTTTTGGGTCTGGGTTACCTCACTCAAGACGATATTCTCAAGTTCCACCCATTTGCTTGCAAAATTCATGATGGCTTTGTTTTTAATAGCTGAATAGTATTCCATTGTATAGAAGTACCACATTTTCTTTATCCATTCTTCAGTTGAGGGACATCTCTATAGGTTGTTTTCAGTTTCCGGCTATTATGAATAAAGCTGCCATGAACATAGTTGAGCAAGTGTCCCTGTGATATAGTGGGGCATCTTTTGGGTATATGCTCAGGAGTAGTATAGGTTGGATCTTGAGGTAGAACTAGTCCCAGTTTTCTGAAAAACTGTCAAATTGATGTCCAAAGTGGTTGTACAAGTTTGCACTCCCACCAGCAACGAGGAGTGTTCCCCGTGCTCCATAACCAATCCCTGACACTATTAATGATACTCGGTTATGCTTGCAGACAGGAGCCTAGCATAACTGTCCTCAGAGGGGCTCCACTCCGCAGTTGATTGAAACAGAAGCACAGCCCCACTGCCAAACATTGGGTGGAGCTAGGGAACTCTTATGGAAGAATTGGTAGAAGAATTGAGGGCTCTGAAGGGATAGGAACTCCACAGGAAGACAGAGTCAACTAACCTGGACCCTTGGGGGCTCTCAGAGACTGAGCCACCATCCAAAGTGCATACCAAGACTGGACCTAGCTCCCCCCTCACCCTGCACATATGTAACAGATGTGCAGCTTGGTCTTCACATGGGTCCCCCAACAACCAGAGCAGGGGCTATCCCTAAAGCTGGTGTCTGTCCGTGGAGTCTGTTCCCCTAACTGGGCTGCCTTGTCTGGCCTCAGTGGGAGAGGATGCGCCTAGCCCTGCAGACACTTGATGTGCAAGAGTGGAGTGATACTGGGTGGGGTGGGAGGGAGGCTCCACCCTCTTAGAGGAGAAAGGGATGGGGGACGAGGGGAGGGATTGTGTAAGAGGAAGATGGGGGGCAGCGATCCAGATGTAAAGTGAGAAAAAAAAAAAGAACAAGAGTTTCAGGCAGATATTCTTGGGACCTCAGCAGTCACTCTCCTGGGCTGCCTCACGTTGTCTGCTCTCTAATCCTTGACACAAAATTTCCTGGATGTCCCAGATGCACTCAAGTGTGCACAGATACAGCTCATGGCTCTATAGGGCCACACATTAAGCCTTGCCTATGTCCACATGAAAAATTATTCTGCAAGGTGCAAGGACTTTGGAAGCATCCTACCTACTTCTAGAGTTCTGAGGATGTTATCCAGAGACTCCCATAGAAACATGTGATGGGAATGGAGCCATTATGCAGAATCCCCATCAGACCAATGCCCAGTAGGAAATGGACTGCCACTGAAACATTACTCCAGATGAGCTGTAATCATGGCACTGCATACCCAGAGAGTGGAGGCATGCTTTAAACTCAATACAAAACAGACTGAAGACAGAGAATTATTTATAACATTTACAGAAGTGAGATTTTAAAATGTTGCCTAATGCCTCACAGAAATAAATGATGGGAATAGAGTTTCAGTGGAGGCCTCGTGAGTTTTTTTGTCATGTTCTATATACCAGTCATGAGCTCTGCAACTGTATGCAAAGAAATCCAGCTTTTGTGACTTAACTAAAAAGTGGCTTAAAGTTTTAATAACAGAAATGCCCAATGTACGGAATCCAGACTAAGAAGCTCCACAGTGGCACCTCTCCCCAACCCCCCTGTACTGACTGACATCCTTATTTTATCACAGATGTTCAGCCTACCTCCAGGAATCATCACTATGTTCCTGGCAGACAATGAAAATGAGGGTGAAAGCTAAAAAGACACTTAAGAGATGACTCCATCCACTGAACAGGCTTTCTCAGAAAGCCACTTGGATGGAAACCTGATCTCACATTTTACTGACCAGAACTGTGTCATAGAGACATCTGTATTTCCAAGCTGTATATTTTAAATTGTAAATTAATAATAATAATTTCTTATAGACAAAAGAGGATGGACTTAGAAATGACAACAACGAACATCTGCCACATGACTAGAACTCATGTGCCCTCACCCTAGAACTACCACATGATTGTGTCTGTTACATAAACTAACCCAATACTAGGATTCCCCAAACACAGTATTTTCAAGTTGTGTTGTCTGTCTCCCACTTCCATTGCAAAATCGGTCTTCTCTTAAATGAGTATTTATAATCAGTTAATGGTTTCTGGAAGAGGGAGAAAGATTTTCTTCAGTGGTGTAGCCATTGGTAAGGTAGCCATGCTCCCTTAAGCAACCCCAGGAAGAAAATGCTCAGAACTTAACCTTGAAACTATTATGTATGAAAGAGGACTAAGCTGCTAAAGTTTCCAGTCTAACTATAAACAAACTATATATCACCTGTCTACATCAGCTTCTTAGAATTAGGAGATATTACTTGTCCATATCTGTACCCAGCATCATTACCACAAAGCAAAGGCCCAAGAAAAGATGGAAGAAATAGAGAGATTTTCTTTTTGTATTGAGATTAAATGATTCTTTTAATCTTAAAAAGGAAGACAGGAGCAGACTCTCTTCCAGGCAGCTAGGAGGAGGGTCTCAAAGCCCACCTCCAATAGTGACACACTTCCTCCAACAAAGCCACACCTCCTCCAACAAAGCCACACCTCCTCCAACAAGGCCTCACCTCCTAATAATGTCACTCCCTGGGCCAAGCATATTCTAACCACCACAACACGTAAAATACAGATTAAAGAACCTCTTGCACACTTTGTCTTTCATTGGATGCACTTGAACTTAATTCTGAACAACGGCAGATGTAGGTAGGAATCTGAGGACGGCTCAAGAGATCAAAGGACTCCTTGGAGGACTCTAAACTCTCAAAGGTCCTGAAGTCAGCAGTCCTACCAACATCTCTCAAAAATAAAAAATAAAAAAGACCCTCCTGGCCCAAAAATGTTACTCCTGAGTGTTCTTTCAGGTGAAAGGGCATGACTCTCACCAGACAGGAAGCTAAGGACTGCCTCTAGAAGAGCCCCAACCTGAACATTCAGCATATGTTACACGAACAGAAGTAAAATTTAGCTGAGTTCAGTAAGCCATAGAGGCTAGCCTCAGAAGCACCATTATGTGGACTGGGGCAACAAAAGGTGTGGCTGTCCCTAAAATGTGTGTCCGGGGACCACCTTTCTGTTCTGACCGTTTGCTCCATAGCTCACTGGGCTACAGAGGGCCTCCTGGGAAGAAGGAGCTTGAGTCTCTTCATGATGGCTATGTTTTAGGGAGAGGCCTTTAATCATCCATCTGGTCAGCAGGAGCAATGTATCCCATGGATCCCTCTTAAGCGGGAGAAGTTCTTTCTAATAGTTTTATGGCTTTTTCCTACCTAGTGACATTTATAGTTCAAAACTAGTTCCAATTAGAACTTCAAAGTTAGGTTTCTGACGTCAGGGAACAGAGTAATTGTCACCTACTATTGATGTAGCTATAGTTATTACTTTTGCCCAAATTCTTTGTTTTCTATTATTTTTATTGGATATTTTCTTTATTTACATTTCAAATGTTATCCCTTTCCCGCCCCCCCCCCAAAACTCTCTATCCCATCCCCAATCCTTCTTCTATGAGGGTGTTCACCCACCCACCCACCCACTCCTGCCTCCCCACCCTGGCATTCTAGTCCACTGGGGCATCTAGCCTTCCCAGGATCAAGGGCTTCTCCTCCCATTGATGCCTGACAAAGCTATCCTCTGCTACATATGCAGCTGCAGCCATGAGTCCCTCCATGTTTTACTCTTGGTTGGTAGTTTAGTCCCTGGGAGCTCTGGGGTGTCTGGTTGATTGATATTCTTGTTCTTCCTATGGAATTACAAACTCCTTCAGCTCCTTCAGTCCGTTCTCTAACTCCTCCATTGGGGACCCCATGCTCAGTCCAATGGTTGGCTGCAAGCATCTACCTCTGTATTTGCTCCCATGAGTATTTTGTTCCCCTTTCTAAGAAGGAACCAAACACCCACACTTTGGTCTTCCTTCTTCTTGAGATTCGTGTGGTCTGTGAATTGTACCTTGGGTATTCTGAGCACTTGCAATAATAATCCACTTATCAGTGAGTGCATACCATGTGTGTTCTTTTGTGATTGGGTTACCTTTAGTTCATCCATTTGCCTAAGAATTTCATGATTCATTGTTTATAGTGGAACTCGTCATACATTGTTCACTTGTTATATGTTGGACATTTTTTCAGTTTGGTATTATGCCAAGTAAGTGGTATAGCTGGGTCCAAGTAATTTATAGTCGCAATTTTTGAGGAAGCCAGCAGATTCAGAGTGGTTGTACCATTTTGCTATCCCACAACAAGGATTGTTTGCCTCTCTCAAATCCACCAGCATGTTGCTGCTATCCACTAGATTAGACTGTTCTTTTGTGAGTAGAGTCCAGTTGTTTTGATTGCATTTCCTGCTGACTAAGACTGTGACATTTCTTTAGGTGCTTCTCAACCATTTGGTATCCTCAGTTGGAATTTTTGTTTAGCTCTGTACTCAGTTTTTGATTGAGGTTCTTGATTCTTGGAATCTTAACTTTCTTAGTTCTTTAAATATTGGCTTTTATCAGTTAGGATTGGTTATAGATCTTTTCCAGTCTTTTGGGGTATTCATTTTGGGTCTATTGCTAGTTCGTTTGCTTATCAGTATGCTTTGATTATATAGGCATTTCAATGATTTCTTGATCTTAGTGCTTATAGTCCTTGATTGGTTTGCTTCAGAACTTGCTAGTCCTTCATGTGCCCAAGATCATAGCTCTTGGTCCCTTTCTACCTTCCTTAGACAGTATTTGGGTTTTATGTGGGGGTCCTTAATCCACGTGGATTTGAGCTTCGTACAAGGAGATAAGAATGGGTCAATTTGCATTTCTATACATGCTGACCTCCAGTTGAACCAGCACCATTTGTTGAAAATGCTGTCTTTTTTCCACTGGATGGTTTTAGTTCCTTTGTCAAAGATCAAGTGACCATAGGTGGGTGAGTTCATTTCTGAGTCTTCAATTCTATTCCATTGATCTACCTGCCTGTCTCTGTACCAATACCATGGAGTTTTTAATCGCTATTGCTCTGTAGTACAGTTTGAGGTCAGGGATGGTGATTTCCCCAGACGTTCTTTTAAATGTAAAAATACTATGAGTGGTGAGATTAAGAGTCTCCAAACTGGGGCTGGAGAGATGGCTCAGCGGTTAAGAGCACTGACTGCTCTTCCAAAGGTCCTGAGTTCAATTCCTAGCAACCACATGGTGGCTCACAACCATCTGTAATAGGATCTGATGCCCTCTTCTGGTGTGTCTGAGGACAATTACAATATACTCATATAAATTAAAATAAATAAATCTTTAAAAGAAAAAAAAAAGAGTCTCCAAAGAGTCCTGCTGGAACAAGCAGGACAAGACACTGGATCTCTAATAGGATGTCCCTGGTGTTCAGGGATTTCAGAAGTGTGGGACTTTCCTGCTGAGTTCTTTGGGAAAAATGAGAAAAGGAACAGAACCCTACAGTAACTGGCCATTCAGGCACTTGCTTAATTATTTATTAAGAGCATTTTGCTTGCCAAACCCTGACCTAAGTTCTTGGAGGTGGCAGACTTTAGGGGAAATAATGTGTTCCAGGTGGTGCTGGCATGCCTTTAATCCCAGCATTGTGGAGGCAGAAGCAGAAGGATCTCTGTGAGCTTGAGGCCAGCCTGCTCTACTGAGTGAGTTCCAGGACAGCCAGGGCTGCACATAAAAACCCTATCTTGAAGGAAAAAGAAAAGAAAAGAAAAGAAAAGAAAAGAAAAAGAAAAGAAAAAGAAAAAGAAAAAGAAAAGAAAAAAAAATAATAGTTAGTCTTTAGAAGGAATGAAAAACCAGGCTCAATTTATAGTACTTAAGAAAGAATAAGAGAAAACAGCCAAAAGCAGGTACCAGACAGCAACTGAAAGGTTCTTAGGAGTTCCCTGGCATAGGAAACCACATGCCTTGACTAGAATCATACTGATCTTTGAAATTTGAAACTGGCCTAGTGTCCAGCATTACATACTTTTCTGATGAATCTCAGATTTAGGAAAGAAAGAAAGACTCCTTAGAATGTTTTCCTTCAGCTTAAAACTAAGGTTGTACAAGCCATGGTCATGTCATACAAAGGAAAAATGAGAACAAAAAATGTTCATACTAAAATTGGATTCTTTTCTAGATTAAGTTTCATGATGTGAACTTTATTTCCAAGAAATATGTAGTGTCAGGGACAATACGTTTCTCTCCCAGGTGAAATATAAGACAGAATACATTCGGCAATAAAGACAATACAGTAATCATGGGAGACAGAGGAGGGAGAGGAGTCATGTGATCGAGGCAGCTTAGTGCTTCATGAGCTTGCAGGCAATGGCCCTGAGATAGGAACAGACACGAGACCTGGCAGACACCATGAGTTAAAGAGACATAACTGAACATCCAAGGAGATCAACTAGAATTTTTGGTCCCAAGTTTTCTGTTCTGCCTGAAAAGATTAAAATAATCCCAAGAGTTGACATAGGGTCAGGAGTAACTTTTTTGTCCTGACTGGAAAACCTTACGAGGTATAAAGTAATGAAATTAAGTTTTTACCACAAAAGTGGGGTAAAGTTGACTTTACACGATGCTTCCTATTTCCATCTAGCAAAATTCATGAACAAGACCCTGAAAGGTTAAACTATTTTTCAGTACCTGATCTATATCTTGGGACAAAGCTCAAGACTATTCAGAGACACACACACATATCTAGCATCCAATGATATCGTCACAGTATTCTGTATCTAATCAATAATAAAAAGTATACCAAAAATAAGAAAGAGAAGTATCCATAAAGAGAAGAAAATTCAACACCAAATGCAAGACATAGCTGACAGAATTAGTAGAAAATGGGTATTGAAGTCATGGTTGTAACTGTGTAATATACCAAAGACTGAACATGGGTGAGGTATCTATGACTAACTATTGTGTGACGCATTTCCTGGGGAGACACATGCAAAACACACACCGAAGACACACACAACACACACAATCTCCACACACACATGCCCAAAGACACACACACACAATCTACTCACCCCAGATAGAGAACCTGTAACAGACCAAAATACAGATACCACCAAAGTTCAACTTGGTGCAACAATGAGTTTTACTGGGGTCACTATAGGAACGAGGGTGGGGATGACTACAAAGCAAGAGGACTTAAAGATAGCTGCATTACTGAAGACCCTCCACCCCACCCCTAGCATGAGTGAAAGCTGACAGAAGCTAGGAACCCAGAACACCCGCACAACCTGTAGGCAGCTCAACAAAGGGAAGAATATTCTCAACAAGAGGAAGGTGGTTCAGCTGATCTGAGTCTCTTCCAGGCAGTTGGCCTTGTGTCTCAGTTATGGTTTCTATTGCTGTAATAAAACACCATGACCAAAGCAACTTACAGAAGGAAGTCTTTATTTGTCTTATGTTTCCACATCACAGTTTGTCATCAAAAGAAGTTAAGACAGGAACTCAAGAAGGGCAAGAACCTGGAGGTAGAGGCTGATGCAGAGACCATGGAGGGGTGCTGCTTACCGGTTTGTTTCTCATGGCTTACTATTATAGAATTCATGACCACCAGCCCTGGGATGGCACCACCCACAATGAACCTGGCCCTCTCCCATCAATCACTAATTAAGAAAATGTTCTACAGCCAGATGTTATGTAGGTATGTTCTCAATTGAGGTTCCCTACTTTCACATAACTCTAGCTTAAGTCAAGTTTACATAAAACTAATCAACACAATTTATCTGAGAATCTTCTTTGCAGCTTGCTCCTCTGAGAGTGACTCTCACCAGCCCTTATTGTTTACTCTTGGGAATGAAGAGCCTAGTGAATCTGATCAGTTTCAGGGACTTCCTGAAGCTATTTTGTGCACAGTCTGTCTTAAGGAGCTTCCCTGGGAAATGGAATGTTTTAATCTCTAGGAAGCTGCTATATAATGAAAACCTTCTAGACAGGAGACAACTATAATACTAGAAATTTAAAACAACAACAACAAAAACAAACAAACAAACAAACAAACAGGGGCTAAAGAGATGACTCAGAGCTTAAGAGTAGGTACTAAAATACTCTTCCAGTAGATCCAAGTTACATTCCCAGGACCTGTGCTGGGTGGCTCACAACTGCCTGTAACTACAACTCCTGGAGAGCTGATGCTTTGTTCTGTGCTGTGCAGGCACCTGCACACATGTGCACATCAAAAGAGCAGGGAATGAGGAACGAAAAGAGCAAAAAAATTACTTGATGAAACAGTGGGGAAAATTCAAATTTGATGAAAATTATAAACTTGTTATGCAGATGCTCCCACATGCAGAATCCAGATTTAAATACAAATAGGACAACAGAAGTGGACTGCTCTGAGGGAGAAGAGGACCAAAATAAGGCTGGGAGACAAAAGGGGGCAACAGACAGGCAAGCATGCACAAACTACAGTGATACACATGCATGGATGATGACACATGCTCTTGAGAAAGCTCTTTGGCAGAATCTTTAAAGATTCATACATCATAGGCCATTTTCATTGCCATGTTAGGTATTTACCTAAAGAAAGCTAAGTATATAGCCATGCAAAATGTGGTCATGAATGTTCATAACTGCCTTACTTGTAATGGTCCAAATCTGAAAATGACCTACATACTCACCAAAATGTAGATGGGTAAAGAACGTGTGGAACAGCCATGCGGCACAAAACTTCCAGCAATAAAAATGGATGAACTGACATAATCAGCAGCTTGATGGAGCACAAAGTGGTTCAAACAGAAAACAGCAGATTGCCTCGAATAAATGTACAAGTTCCTGAACACATACAAAACAGAATCGGGAAGAGAAAAACCATGAGTGCTGAAATCGAATCAATAATTTAAAATCTCCCATCTAAAAGAAAAGAAAATCTAGTTTTGAAATCCATAAAATATTTAAAGAACTAATTCCTATTAAAATTGAAATGGAAGGAACTCTACTAAATGTATTTTTTAGTAGGCTAGTATGACCCCTGACACAAAAACAGACAAAAGCTGGGGGTGGGGGTGCATCCCTGCCATCTCCACACTTGGAGGTGAACACGGGAAGGTCATGACCTCAAGGTCATCCTCCAAAACAGAAGGAGTTGGAGAATACCCTGGGATACATAAGAGCCTGTTTCAAAATATAAATATTTTAAATCAAAATAAACTGTTTTCCTTAACTGCAGACCCAAATATGACAAGAAGGGACACAAAAATCCTCAACAAAATACTAGCAGAAAACTGACCTCAATGTCACATCAAAAAAACTATTCTAGCTTTTGAAACAACCTTTAACATGCGTTGTAGACACTGGGGACCTGGTAGTGCCTCAGTCCATGCTGCAGCAGCTATCTTCGCTGACACTAGAACTCAGTTTCTTCAGTCCTCTAGCATGGACTCTCCAAGAATCTTCTATTGGAACTGCTGGGGCACCCAGCTTCAGGGACTGGATTCTCTACCAGGTTCTTTGCACACCCCCACACGCCCAGCAGACAGACAGCCACTGCTGAGCTACCAGCCCCTACTGTGTAAGCCAATCTAATAAACTTTTTATAACACATAATCATTCTACTGTTTCCGCTTTTCTAGAGAACTTGGACTGATACAGTGATGCCTAGCAAAACAAAGTCAGAGGCACACAAAGCTGACTTGAGAATATACTACAAAGCTATCCTAACCAGCACAGCATGGTACTACATAGAGCTATACATAGGCAAGTAGAATGAAGTATAGAACCCCTGATTTTTTTTTAACACCCTTACAGTGAGATTTTTGTTTCTTTAAAAGGCTAATTTTATGAATATGTTTTTATTTTAACCGCAGGAGTGGGATATGGGGCTGCTTCAGATTATCCCACACCAGCTAACTATGATTTGTTACATGCTCTGGCAGGGGTATGATTCTGTCAGCTGAAAATAGTTTACACTTGGAATTCTGGGAATTCTTGACAGGATATAATAATGCCAGAGACCCAAGAGGTGACAGCAGCTGCTGTTCCCCCTGCTGCTTGTTCCTGCTGCTGCTTTGGCCATTTGCTGGATTGCTGGTTGCTGACTGCTTTGGCCGTTTGCTGGACTGCTGGTTGCTGATTGCTTTGGCCGTTTGCTGGACTGCTGGTTGCTGATTGCTTTGGCCGTTTGCTGGACTGCTGGTTGCTGACTGCTTTGGCCGTTTGCTGGACTGCTGGTTGCTGATTGCTTTGGCCGTTTGCTGGACTGCTGGTTGCTGACTGCTTTAGCCGTTTGCTGGACTGCTTGTTGCTGACTGCTTTGGCCGTTTGCTGGATTGCTGGTTGCTGATTGCTTTGGCCGTTTGCTGGATTGCTGGTTGCTGACTGCTTTGGCTGTTTGCTGGACTGCTGGTTGGAGATATCCTAACAATGAAGATTGGACTTACTCCAAGGAACTCAATGCCCATAATCAGTAGGAAGTGATCTATGCTGGAGTGATGACTCAGCGGGTTTAAAAGCACTGTCAGATCTTCCAGGCATCCTGAGTTCAATTCCCAGCAACCACATGATGACTCAGAACCATCTATACTGGGATCTGATACCCTCGCATGCAGGCATACATTCATATAGAACATTCATAAACATAAATAAATCTTTAAAAAGAGATCTATGCCCCCTTTCTCCTCTAACCTTCTTTCTCGCCTACCTAGTGTTTGTTGTTGGGGGCTGGAAGGGATTGGGGTGGAGAAGGGTGGTAGATATAAGAATCCAATAAAGTAGCCAAAAAGTATTGTTACACAACAACCTATTACATACTATCAAATTATCATAATGTATCCCATAAATATGTATAGTATTTCTATTTAAAAAACAAAATGCCTTCCATCTTGGCAAGAATCGTACAGGTACATCAGCTTGGACCCTTGTGGGTTGCTTTGTTTTTTTACATTGCTTTCACTTTAGGCTTCTTACTGGCATTCCCCCATGACTCTGCCTTCTAAAATCAAAGGTGTGGAGCAAAGAGAGAGCCCAGATTTGCACCATTAGAGGCTGACTGAAACAGATATACTGTCTCCATGTACAGGGTAAGGGGGAAAAGGGAGGCCAGAGGAGAATGGGCAGAGCATTCGAAGACTCAAGAGGAATGTGGACAAGGTAGGAGAGTGTCCTCAAATCTAGAAGAATCAGAAATACTGTTCAAATGAAACTGTCTTGAGTTTTACCCTTCCACCAGGAATGTTATAGACACCATGGAACTTAAATTTGATCTCTAGTGCCATCTACTGGGAAGCATGGGGACCAGCAAAGTCTGGAGTTGGGAAACAGAAGGCAGGGACCAATGAGTCACTTTAAGGAGGCAGCTTTTCTTGAGACTGGCTCCTTTTCTGCCTGTCCTAGTAAGTCTCTAAGAGAATCCTAGGAAAGAATCTAGACCATTTGGTTCCAGGACCCATCCATGTAAGTTATCAGTTGCTCCCCTGTCTCCACAGGAGCTGATGTCTCTTCCCTTTACATATCCTTATCATGATGGCATGGGATATCCTTTCAAACAAACAAACCAACAATCCCTAATGAACATGAAAATGGGAAACTCAGTTTACCAATCCTATTTCTTATCCATGATTTAACAAATCTGTAGGAACCAATCAGCAAGGCAAGCCACAAGAGAGAAAGTGAACTGATAGTGGTTTACTAGAAGCCTGGAGCTCCATTAAGCAGACAATGTGCTCACTGTTCTGTTATGGTGGGGCAGGGAGCTGCTTGCTCCACAGAGGAAATCACCCTCTGCAGTAAGCTCGTGTCCTCAGCTGACTCAAAGGACAGCTACTCCAGGCAAAGAACTGAAGAGTAGGCTGTCTCAGAGTTTCTACTGCTACAACAAAACACCGTGACCAAAAAGCAACTTGGGGAAGAAAGGTTTGATTTGGCCTACACTTCCACATTGCTGTTCATCATCAAAAGAAGTCAGGACAGGAATCCAAACAGGAAAGAAACCTGGAAGCAAGAGTTGATGCAGAGGCCATGGAGTTCTGCTTACTGGGTTTGTTCCCCATGGCTTGCTCAACCTGCTTCATATAGAACTCATAACCACCAACCCAGGGATGGCACCACCCACAATGGGCTGGGCCTTCCCCCCTTGATCACTAATTGAGAAAATGCCTTACAGCTGGATCTCATGGAGGCATTTCTCCAACAAAGGTTCTTTTCTCTCTAATGACTCTTAGCTTGGGTCAAGTTGACACACAAAACCAGCCAGCACAACTGACCCCTTGTCAACGTGACACACAAACATCACTATTAAGCCTCAACCCTTCCTTCCTTACTCATCCCCAAGATCCCACATTAAAAACATAATTTTTAAAAAGTCCCACAGTCTTTACAAATTCAAACACATTAACATTCAGTCCCTTTAAATAAAATAGCCAATTTCTTTTAAAATTCAAAGTCTCCTTAGTAAAATAAAAGAAATAAACCAAATACTTTCTTACTTCAAGAGGGAAAAATCAGGGCACCATCACAATCAAATCAGAGCAAAACCAAATTCCAACCATCCAATGTCTGGAATCCACTCTGGGATCTTCTAGACTCTATTCTAAAGGGTTTGGGTCACTTCTCTAGCCTCCACCTGTGCAGCACACATAGCATGTCTTACAGGCTCCAGCTGGGTTCACTCCACCTCTGCTGCTATTCTTGGTGGTCATCCTGTGGTACTGGCATGTCCAAAACACTGGGGTCTTCTGCTGCAACTGCCCTGCACTTACACCAATAGCCTCTCCTAGGCTTCTTCATGGTGCCAAGCCTCAACTTCTTTGTATGACCTCTTTAGTCCAGGGCCTTCAAGTGCCACTGAGGCTGCACCTTCACCAATGGCCTCTCATAGTAGCAAGTCTCAGCTGCTTTCCATGACTCTCTTCATGCCTTCAAAACCAGTACTATCTGGATAACTCTTACACATTACCAAGTCTAGCTGCAAACATGAGATACAACCTTGGCTGCTACCAAAACACAGCTTCTCTGTACTCCAAGAACACTTCTCAGATTTCACCTCAGTGATTCTGGTCTCTTCTTCATCACTGCTAATTTCTTAGCTACATCTGACCAGTTTCAATTGTCCCAGGAATGCAAAGGTTTCACTTCAATGGTGCTGTTCTCTCATTAACTATAACTGACTCTTCAGCTCCACCTGATCAGAATGACAATCTCAATTCAAGAGCAAATGGCCCTAATAGTCTTTAAATTTTCCTCTGCAACTTCACAAGCCAGGCCTCCTCCTTCTGCGCTACCATCATTTTTTTTTTAATAAGATTGTTTATTATTTCACAGTCCACAGAGGCTTTTTTTAAATATTTATTTAATGTTTAGTGTTCTATCTGCATGTACACCTGCATGCCAGAATAGGGCACCAGATCCCAGTATAGTATAGCTGGAAATTGACTTGGGACCTCTGGAAGGACAGACAGTACTCAAGCCCCAGCTCTCAATATTCTTATCTCCCAAGCTCCTAAAAGAACATCCTATTGAGATCTCAACACTCAATGGCTTTGCTAGCCCAAGGTTCTAAAGTCCTTCCATAATCCTCCCCAAAACATGGTCAAGCCTGTGTCAGCCAATACCCCATCACGATGGTACCAATTTGTCTTAGTTATGGTTTGTTTCTATTGCTGTTGACAAAACACCACAAAAAAGCAAGTTGGGAAGAAAAGGGTTTATTCAGCTTAAACTTCCACATTGCTGCTCATCACCAAAGGAAGTCAGGACAGGAACTCAAACAGAGCAGGAACCTGAAGGCAGGAGCTAACATGGAAGGGTGCTGTTGACTTGCTTGCTTGAAATGGTTTGTTCAGCCTGCTTTCTTATAGAACCCAGGACAACCAGCCTAGGGATAGCACCACCTACAATGGGCTGGGCCCTCCCCTATTGATCACTAATTGAGAAAATGCGTTCCAGATGAATTTCATTGAGGTATTTCCTCAACAAAGGCTCCTTTCTGATGACTCTTAGCTTATGTCAAATTGACATACAATCAGCCAATAAAAATGCTGACTGCTGCCAATGTTCCTGGTTCCCAGAGTGTGTCCAATCAGAGTGGTCTTCAACTTCAGTGACCTTTAAACCTGCCCAGATTAGCTTCCTAGGACTGCTTGTGGCATGCTACTCCGAGCTTAGATTACCTCAAACCTTACCATACAGTCCTGTAATTCAGTTGGCCTGTGGAAGCTAGGAAATGTAAGAAAACTAATCAGGTGCTCACCAGAATGAGGCTCTCTGCCCTTCCGTCTCCAGCATTGCTGTATGCAACTCTGTTAACAACTCAGTTTTAGCCAGTGAGATCCATTTTTGGACTTCTGAATTACAGGACACATAATAAAAACCTAGGTATACTAGGGATACCTTTCTGAGGATCTACAGGGCTCCAAGAACCACAGGGGCCATTGCATGGTGTTTCTCCTCTGGTTTGTCTATGTGTTTCCCTTAGCATTTGTTTCATGCCTAAATCACATCACAATTTGTTAATGGTCTTATGTTCACAACTTTCCTTCCCCAGCACTTGCTATGCCCAAAGTTAGGCACAATTCTTACAAAGAGGGGCAGGGCTCATAAGGACACACCCACTCCCCAAAGGCTATACAGTTAATGTTTGTGGGGTTGGGGGTGGGAATAATGCTCCACCGTGCTGTAGCCACTCCAAGTTGCTGTTGATCAAGTAAATAATCCCAACTCATGGTCATGCAAGCAACGCAAATTAAATGCAGTAGTCTACCAAAAAAAAAAAAAAGAAGAAGAAAAGAAAATTTTGTTAGAAAAACAGGTTTGTTCAGAGGGAAGAAGATGAGAGAATAATGGGCTGGGGAAATATCATCAAAGAACGTTGCATGTGTATGTAAAGAATCAAGTTTTTTAAAATTCACATATAGTCATTTGCCTGACATTAATGCAAAAACAAATCATCCTTGTTTTGTTTGTTTGTTGAGACAAACATTTCTCTGTGCCTTGGCTTGTCCTGCAACTCACTCTGTAGACCAGGCTGAATTCAAACTCATGGAGATCCACCTGCCTCTGCCTCTCAAGCACTGGGACTAAAGGCGTGTGGCACCATGCCCAGCAGCAAACCATTCTTTAGTGGGAAAGATGGGACACAGGAAGTGACTCCGTACATAAAACCTTCTCTGCGGAAGCTAGTGAGTGTCCAAGGACTCAGATAAGGGGTTGAGTACGAGGCCAGCAGCTGGGGCGCACAACAGTCCTCAGTGGTACACATTTCCATTGTGTGGGAAATGCAGCTGAAAACTGCCTCTTTCAGTTACTATAAAGATACTTGAGATAAACCAACTTTCAAGGAAGAAAGCTCATTTGGCTTAGTGTGGAGGTTCAGGCTACCAGTGAGCAGACCCGTTTGTTGTCCTTGTGCCTGTGGTAAAGCAGGGCATCGTGAAGGGGAAGATTTGATGGGATGAGCTCTTCATGTGACAGCAGCCAAAGGCTAAGAGGCAGGCCAGTGTCCCAACGGCCCCTTCCAGGACACACCAGTGACCCAATTTTCTTCTACAAAGTCCCTCCTCAAAGTTCTACCATCTTCTAAAGGAGCCACAGGGGCTGGGGAGCCAGTTTTCAACATATGACCTTTGGGAAGACATTAAATATCCACAACACCCCAATGCTCAACAGTAAGTTGTCCTTGGTCTTCCCTCAGCCTCCAGAAGCAGAGGTGACCAACCCTATTCTTCTGCCATAATCAGACTTTTTGTTTTGTTTTTCAAAAACAGGGTTTCTCTGTGTAGCCTTGGCTGTCCTGAACTCACTCTGTAGACTAGACTGGCCTTGAACTTATAAAGATCCATCTGCCTCTGCCCTCTGCCTATCGAGTGCTGGGATTAAAGGCCTGTGCTACCACCACCTGGCTTTCATAATCGGACTTTTTTAAAAAATTAAAACTAACACCCCAGGTGATGCCTCCCATCTCAAAAGGTGGGAAGCATGTAGCTGATTGTGCGACCAAGAAAACCACAAGGTCTGAAAGTACTGTGCATCATGCTTTAGCTTCCAGCAGCCCAGGAGTCCAAGTCAGTTTGGACAGAAAGCTGAGTTGCCTGGTCCAGGGCTCACACAATCTTCACAGTCTTCAGCATATCTGACAGAACATAGGTGTCATCCCAACCCTGGCCAGGCTTCCTCAGGGTCCGCTCCAGAGCCTGGGCCATTTCCAGGAGCTCTGATGTAGCAAGTTTCTGTTCCGGATGCAGCTGACAAAACAGGATCTCATTCACTTCACCTTCAATTCTCCGGACATACAGGAGAGGGAAGGCTGCCTTGAGTCCAGCCAGCACTGAGTCCTTTAACCCCAAGTCCCGACACACAAGGTTAAGGATAAAAATACCTGTAGAGTAGGAAAGGAAGAGAAGACTGAGCACAGATCCAGAGACATGCATCAAGGAGAATACAAAGTCTTATAACAGAGAGGTGGGTGAATAAAGAAAGCCAGTAAATCTTGCAGAAATACAACACACAAAAGCATGACGATTGTGAATATGTGAAGTGTAAGAAACTTCAGTCTTATTTCTTGATGTTTTCCACAGTATTACCGTATTTTAATATTCTCCAGGCCTAAGAAATCTTTTCATAAAAAAGTAATTACCACCTTCCAGAAAAGACAAACTTATCAATTCCACAAGGATGTTATATTCTTGACAAACACACACACACACACATGAGTATTTGCTAGCCATTGAGAGGGCCAAGGTTATCCTGATTTCTGGCAGTCAAGGTTCTAATCAACCCAGTACACCAGAGGCCTTTAGAAATGACAAATACCTAGGGGGGTGAGGACAGAGGTTCCAAGTGACAAAACTGGAGCTCCAGCTCTGTTCAAGTCACTCGACCTAAGTTCCGTCATCTGAACGTGGGCTCCTGTGAATACTAAATAACACAAAGCCAACTTCAGGGTATCTGGAAACCAACCGAGTGCTAGCGAGTCACCAAGCTGCTCCAGTGTAACCGCTACACTTACCATGTGAGCTGGCTGCCATGATCTACAAAAGCTTAGCGAGTCACAAACCCACAGCAGCTCCAGCCCTCTGTAGCTACCTGCAAACACGGTTACCAAGTAGCACATTCTAGACTATTACTGGCAATACTACTTATATCTCCTGCAAACAGTGGTGCTGGACAAATGAACTCTAGCAGAGTCACATGATCCCAGCTAGCAGTAAAAATGGACAATACAAACACAACGCTATTATTGAATCTCACAACCCTCAGGTTGAGTGAAAGGGAGCAGACACTTTTAAGAATATAATACATATGACTCTGTCTATATCAAGGACATAAACTAAGTTATGATGACAGTTTAAGACTAACCCTTTAGAGAGGAAGAGTTACTGAGGAGATAAGGAGGTAGACTCCCAGAAACATCTGGGAAACATCTGTGTTTGGTGCAGGTAGACAATCAGTTTGGAAAAACTAAGCAAAGCACACATTTAAATGCAATTTTTATTAAAGAATAATTCATGTTTTATTTTTTATTTATGTGTATACGTGTATGTGGAAAAGTGCATGTTGTTAGTGCAGACACCTGGCATCCGGAAGAGGGCCTCAATTCCTTGCAGCTGGAATTGGAGGCAGGTGATGTGGGTGCCAGGAACCTAATTAATCTTCCGTGATAGCAGCAAATGCTTTTAACTCTGCACTAACTCTCCAGCCCACGTAATTTGTTTTCAAAGGATCCTTCCTTCTTTCCCTTCCAATCTGTGTTTCTTACCTTCATGAGACAGGATGCTTTTGACTTTCTGCAGGAAAAGTTGGTCCACAAATGCTGGGGGAGGACAACTCATTCCCAGTGTTGGATCCTTACTGTCTACATCAAACATTATCACATCATAGTGAGGTCGTGCTGGGAAAGAGAAGAAAGTGAGTCCTTGTCTTTGAAGGATAAGATGACAACATTTGCGTTTCTATACACACCCTACTCTGAAACCTGTTGTGAGCAGCTAAGTCTGAAAGATGACGTGAGTACTCTGCCTACTGAAGACATGAATGTCATGGTTTAGACCAGTCTTTCTCATCAAAGTTCAAACTATCCTACAGTACAAATGAGCACTCCTCTGAATCTAGAAGCGCCTTCCAAAGACAATATGAATAGCTCATTCCAACATGAATGATACATGCTATGCTTGTGGTTTTTAATGCTGGAAGAAATGAGTATCACCTTGGGAAGCCTGGCAACCTTGGACTATCGTTCTGTAGCTAACATTCCTCCACATGCTCTCAGCAATACCTTCTCCTCCTGCCAGGCTGGTAATGTAGTCAAGACCATCTGCAATGTGAACTTTCATCCGGTCACTCTGTGAGAAGCCAAACCACTGGGTGGCCACTTCCAACATGGAGGGGTCAATTTCCACAGCATCGATACGAGACTTCGGGAAATGATCATGAACGAAGAGGGGGAGGCTACCCCCACCCAGGCCCACCACCAACAATGCCAGTGGAGTTTCTGAAAATAAAAAAAGAGAATTTCATTTTGTGATCTGGTTATGAAAAAGTTCTGTACAGGGATAACAAAAAAGGGAGTTAAGATTGTAGTTTTGTCCGGTGATAAATGCAAGGACCTAGCCTCCCTGTATCATCCTAGAACCTGAGAAGTCTCCAGACACTTGACCTTTCCATCCTGGCCTCACTTTGACCAGGTCAAGACAATGAAGCATGTGCTATGTAATTGGCTGATACACTGCCAAGAGCTCCTTGAAGTTATGGATCTACTCTCATCCTAGAAACTGAGGCACAATCTTATTCATAGCCATAAAACACTATGAACACAATGTCCCCAGCTCCTAACTCAAGGGGCTATAACTACCATTTCAGATACCCCAAGAAAGTAAAAATAATCCACTCAAGTTCTTTAAAGCACAGAAAATAAACACCCAAATCGAAGCCCTAAGCACAGAGAACCACAGTAACCACAAGAGTATTAAAGAAAGAAAAGAAACAAACCAACTAAAAGTGGCGAGACCCCAAGATTAAATCAGCACAGTTAGGGAATTCAGTTGAACACGCCTATGAGTGCACACAACAAGCTTCTTACTAATGACAAAGTTATCATTTTAACTATAATTAAGATTTATATTTTGAGCCAGATGATGGTGGTGGTACACATCTTTAAAAGTACTTGGGAGCAGAGGCAGTCAGATCTCTGTGGGTTCAAGTCCAGCCTCAGGGTCCTGGAACAGAGTGAGTTACACTCTGTGGAACTTGTTCCACAGAGTAATTCTGTCTCACAAAACAAAAGAATTACATGTTGTGCTCAAATAAGGCACCATGAGAAAGTCATATAATACCCAACGCCGTTGGAAATGAGATGAGATAAATGAGCCATCCAGTGAACATGTGAAAATTTACAAATAACTTAAAATTTTATGGATAACTTGAAATCTGTAAGCTTCACATATCTTACTGAATATATTTTATACTTTAAATTTAAAGCAAAATAACAAAAAAAAAAAAAAAAACCCTTATACCCCAACACGGGCAGCTATTTCAAAATTGCAGGCTGTTTGAGACAAGTTACCTCCTAGCTCATTAATGGGGACCGTGGCCGAGATAAGGGAGAATGGGAACCTATGACATCTGTCAGTCTGTAGTGACTGCTTAAGCTGCATAGCAACATGCTCACTTCTGCAGGCTTACGCATAGCAACATGCTCACTTCTGTGGGCTGATATACCCTGACTGTGGAAGGCAGTGGTATCTCACCTAAGAGCAGCTCTGGGTTTCTCAGCAGGGCAAGGCCAGCAATCATGGCTTTATGGTGTTCACAACAGAGGTAACTCTTATCGATGGGCTGCCCTGGGGCAGGCGGGAGGTCCTCAGAAATGTCAGCAGGTCGCTGTTTCTTCTTGTCCTTTTTCCGTTTCTTCTGGGCTAAAGAAGAGAGTCTCATTACTGAAGTCCCATGCTACCAAGGCTAGTCCTTGGAAATCAAGGGTAATGCTAGCAACAAGGTGCTGCAACAGCTTTAAACAGACTGAAAGAGCCAATTCTAAAGACAGCAGATTGGTTGCCATCATACAGAAGGCCTGAAATTGGATATTGAGGAAATATTTATATCATAGAAACTGGCAAGTTCTACAAATCAGACCCTCCCCACAAAGACACGGCTGTGTTAACATTCACCATAACACTGCACACCAAGTGCCAGAAAAGGTACATAGCAAAGGCACGTTCAAAATCTGGAATAATTCAAGGACCTTCCTTCTGCAGCTGTAAGATGAGGGACAAGAGGGAAGTTGGCTCATTATTCTTTTACAAAAATGTGAAGTCACTACTACCTCAACACCAATCAATTATAGCAACACGTTTTACTCTTAGCACCTCTCTTCACTGCTTCCACTTCTCTCTGTGAAGAAACTGTGCATAAAGCACCCAGTTATTAGGTGGTGCCAGTAAGGCATGAACTCAGGACTGCTTGTCACCCGTGTCTATCACCTTCCTACTAACTCCTAGATAGCACACTACACTAGCCTACCAAAAAGGAAATCAATAAGGTTTATCTATCTTGTTGGTTTTCTCAAAGAACCAGCTCTTGGTTTCTTGAATCTTTGTATTGTTCTCTTTGTTGCCAATTGATTGATTTCAGCCCTGAGTTTATTTCCTCCCATCTACTCCTCTTGGGTGTGTTTGCTTGTTTTTTCTAGAGCTTTCAGATGTACTTTTAATTCATTAGTGTGAGCTCTCCAATGTCTTTAAGAAGCCACTTAGTGTGTTATGAACTTTCCTCTTAGCACTGCTTTCACGGTGTCCCAAAAGTTCGGGTATGTTGTGCCTTCATTTTCATGAATTCTAGAAAGTCTTTAATTTCTTTATTTGTTCCCTTACCCAGTGATCATTGAGATGTTGGACCATGGAAGGGTTGCCATGGGCCTGGAACCCTGAGATTGCGGGTATTTGGCTACGCCTCCAAAACCGAGGCCTGTTCCATTTACACAGGTAGGGGCGTGACTAAACCCTGCCTTGAGATTTGCATATTAATGAGGCGGGGGGGGAACATAGGTAATTGAGTCTCCTCCCTAGTCCCGCCCCTTTTCAATATAAAGAAACTCCTCCTGGCTTTTGGGGGTAGCGCATTTCATCTAGATTCACCATTCTCGTCAATAAAACTACTTCATGGAAGCTCAGTCGGCATGTCTTCTCCGGCCTACTTTTAACATCTGCGGCCTACTTTTAACATCTGCGACTCCAAACCATTTCATCTCCCGTGACAACCATGTGGGAACCATAGTGCCTCAGCCGGAACTGCTCTGACCCCAGGCCGCTGCATCGGCCCAAGGATCCCCTTCACCACCACGCAGGAGGCCTGGGGCTGCGGGGCCCTCACCCCCTGCCCGAGTTTTTTTAATCCCACATAGAGAGTTGTTCAGTTTCCATGAATATGTAGGTTTTGTGTTGTTGAAGTCCAGCTTTAATCCATGGTGATCTGATATGATGCAAAGAGTTATTTCAATCTTCCTGTATCTGCTGAGGTTTGCTTTGTGACTGATTATATGGTCAATTTTGGAGAAGGTTCCATAGGGTGCTGAGAAGAAGATATATTCTTTTGTGGTTGGGTGAAATGTTCTTTAGATATATGTTAGTTTCATTATCTCTGTTTAGTTTCTGTCTCGATGACCTCTCCATTGGTGAGAGTGCTATGTTGAAGTCACCTACTACTAATGTGTGGGGTTCAGTGTGTGACAATGTCGGGCAGTGGTGGTGCACGTCTTTCATTCCAACACTCAGGAGGAGGAGGAGGAGCCCAGTCCACGTGTCTTCTCCGGCCTACTTTTAACATCTGTGACTCCAAACCATTTCATCTCCCGTGACAACCATGTGGGAACCATAGCACCGCAGCCAGAAGTGCTCTGACCCCAGGCCAAGCTGGCCTGCAATGCTCTCTGCCTTCTGAGTACTGGGATTAATGCAATAGGCCATCAAGGCCAGGTTAGTCTACTCTAAATGTATGATTTTAAACTGGTCACTAGATAGATAGGTAAACAGGCAGGCAGGCCGGCAACAATAATACAAACAGACATAGCCAGGGAACAAGAGTAGGTAAAACAAACTAGTCTCTACTGGTGAGATATTTATGTAACATCATAGACATACTCAAAAGTGCTTCTCAATGATTAAGAACACTGGCTGGTCTTACAAAGGAACAGAGTTCAGGTCCCAGAACCCACACCAGACAGCTCATAGCTGCCTGTTAATTCTAGCTTAGGGACCTAATGCTTTCTTTGGGCCTCCACAGGCACCTGTATCACACGCATGCAAGTGTACACGTGTGCACACATACAAACACACAAAAAAACTTTTTTACTTAAAAACAAAGTAAACCATAGAAAAAGAAAATGAGTGTACCTGAGGGAAGTCTGGATCTCACTGGCCCACACTGAAACATTAGACAGCTGTGGCCACATTCATTAAAATCTAAAATAAACTCAAATTCAAGCCAGTGTGGTGGCTTATGCCTGTAATCCCAGCTTAGGAGACAGAGGCAGGACTGCTGAAAGTTCAAGACCACCCTAAAGAGTGCCACTATCTTAAAAATAAAATATATAAGGAAGAACCAATTTTTTAAAAGACATCAGTCACACCAACCATATTCCAGGTGCTCTGCAGCCATTTCTATTTCAGGGTTACCATACTGGAAGCTCAGAAGGTAAGTATTTTCTTCATAGCCCATAGTTCCACGGTGCTGGGCTAGATCCCTTTGGAACAGCTTAATCTTACAGAGGCACAAAAGGATGGATGTCAAGCAGCTTGTAAGACAGAATCCCTTTAACCCGAGGCACTAAAGCCATTGCCACGCTAATTCAGCCTCACCATCCCTGCTCTCTATCATCTCTGAGCTCGGCGCTGCTCACCGCATGAACAAGCAGTTCTGTTTGCTTATCTCCACTAGTACCTTGCCCAGATGGGGAGAAAGGAGAACCCAGACAGCCCTGCACCTCCAGTCACAGACTCAGGTCTGTCCTCCATCTTGGCTGAGCTCTCAGATCTTTTGAATACACATCCACCTCCAGCTAGATTCCATGACCACATCTGCAATCCCTCACCTCTGTGAGACACATCCTTCAGCAGCCTGGCTTCCGACTGCACCACGTTCCTGTTGCTGAGGAAGATGAGCCGCCGAAAGTAGCGCCTGTCTTCCCCTTGTACATCCTCAATGACGTAGTCACCGCTCAAAGCACTGTGGTCCTGGTGCTGGACAGTCCGGACCCCAATGTCCCCGCCCACAGACAGGAAGGGCACCTAAAGGAGACAGAGACGTGACAAAAACATAGGCTCAATTAACAAGCATGTGATGTTCTCCACCCTGCTTTGTTGTAAGCATGAGTCCCACACCAAGGACAGCACAGCTCCAAAGACTTGCCTTTCGACTCCAGTGCCCTTCTGGGCCTTTCGATAGAGCTCGAGGTTTGCTCCACTTTAGAAACTCAGATGAACACATAGAGATCCCCTACCCACTACAGACCTGCATCTGGTGCTGCCCAAGAAAAAGTAAGATTTCAATCAGTAAGCACATGGATTCCCCACAGCCCGAGGCAAAAACGAATGAGAGAGAACAATTGGGAAGGAGCTGTAATGTGTGGGAAGGAATCTGGACAAGAACAGAAATAACAAAAGCTCAGGGGAAACAACAACCCCTCCATTCCCCAACTCAGTCTCATCTCTGGCCCCTCTGTCCACATCTCAGGAGAAGAGCAGATCCCCTAAACTTGCTCCCTCCCACCCTTACTTCTCTGTCTCTTAAGGACCTCATCGGCATATTCTCTAACTGTCAGTAATCCCTGCCCTTGCAGATCTAGTGACGAGAGAAGTTCTCCAGAGAATCTAGGCCTTCGTGAGATGAATCTCTCTAGTTGATAACAATCCCAGAGTGTGACAAAAAAAACAAAACAGAATCATGGTCAGCCCAGTGGGCAGGACCACAGGCTAAGAACCTAAGTAGATCCATTGCTATCATGCTGACCCTCTGAAGCCCTTCCCTAGAGTCCAGTTCTTACAGCAGACGTGTCACATTTTTGTGGTGACAGATGCCAAATGGTAAAGCCACTTCTTAGTAGAACTTTGTTTCCTTTCCAGGAATGCTAACATCCTGAAGTGAGCTGGTTGGGTCCTCTCTCTTTTATATCCTCATGTGATACTTCTGAGACACAAAGCAACCAGGGAAGACCATTTCAAATGTGGGGAGGGGCTGGCAAGATGGCTCAGTGGTTAAGAGCACAGGCTGCTCTTCTAGAAATTCTGGGCTCAGTTCTCAGTAGCCACAAGATGGCAGGTTGCAACTGTCTATAACTGTAGTCCAATGGGATCTGATGCTCTCTTCTGGTGTACAGACATACATGCAGAGGAAAGATCCATACACATAAAATACATAACTAAATCTTTTTTTTGAAAAATGTAAAAAAAAAAAAAAAAAAAACCAAACCACAGGCCCAACCTCAACACCTAGAATGGCTCATCCCTGAGAGTGATTCTCCAGACTACGGTCAGATTCTAGTCCTACTTTTCTTCTTTAATTGTTTTATAATAATTTATTATTGTTTAATGTACACTGATGTATTGCTGGCATATGTCTGTATGAGGGTACTAGATCCCCTGGAACTAGAGTTATAAACAGCTGTGAGCCGCCATGTGGGTGCTGGGAATTGAACCCAGGTCCTCTGGAAGAGCAGCCAGTGCTCATAACCATAGAGCCATCTCTCCAGTCTCTCAATTATGTTAGCATACAAAGTAATGGGTTTCATCATGGCCTCTTTATGATCTCTGTCATTATACTTTGTTCTCATTTGTTACAGTCCCTGGTCCTAGCCTTTTAAAGGCTCCTGCTGCCTTTCCTGGCTACCAGTGGGACTCCAGAAACCAGTGAAAGCTGTTGTCAAAGTTTCAGTACCTGCTGCTGGGGAGGCATCCAGCTGGAGCCAGCTCCATGACTCTGGTTGATAACTCTGCCTGAATGCTTTCCATGCCATCATACTGCTGGCCTCGATGAAGAGCCACTGTGACCAACCTCCTGAAGCCCGCACTGGCTGCCAGCTGCTTCCGGCCCTCTTCCATGCCAAAGAGCCACTCAGTCTCTCGACCCTGGGGTACTGGAATAGACAAAATTGGTTCCAGGGAATGCTGGTGAAATGTTCAAGCCCCACAATCAATATGTCCACATGGCAAAATCAATCACTGCTCAGGACCTACTGAGTGGTTAGCAACTCCCAAAGCAAAAAAAACAGCCCATCAAACATGAAGCAGGACTAAGGGTGACAAAAGTGTGGGTATGTCTGAAGGGAGAGGAGACAGGCAAAGAACACACACACACACAAAACAGATAGTGCTGTTTTTCCATGCAGGCCTAACTCCAAGCAGTTTACAAATACAAATAATGGAATCCTCACATGGCCCAAGATGAACGTGACACTATTTCCGTTTTTGAAAATGAGGAAAGAGAAGCACAGAACTTAAACTACTTGTCTAAGTTCATACTGCTAGTGGATGCAAAGCTCAACTCAAACCAGACGATCCGGCCCTTGCTGTGCTCCTACCCGCTCCTCTGTTCACTGAGGTGGGACAGTAAGGATTATGAAATACTTGGAAAGGTGGCTCAGTTTTCAAGAAACAGATTTCCAACATAACCACACCTTGCATTTACCTAGAACGTTCCCATTTCTTCACTTCTCCAACTCTTCTCATCCCGCCATCCCTCTGGCACCTTTGTTTCTTTATACAGCAACAGCTGACATTCATACAGCACTTACCACACAGCCAGCATCACTTCTAAGAGAGTTTATACTTCCCAACTATACAAGAGTCACAGTTCCATTTCATTTACAGGGAAAATAAGGCACACAGAAAATAGTCACCTTTGCTGTCAGGAAGAACTTAAAACTGGGACTGGATCCCAAGAGTCTGCCTCAGAGCTCCATCCTGTCTGCTACCTCGTACTGCCTCCTTAAGTCTGCAGAGTGGCTTCCCTTCTTGAGTCCAACAGAACACACGCTAGCTAGAACTCAGCCAAGATATCTAAGCTGGCACCGACCAGCCCAGCCTTGCCTCCATCCATCCACTTCACCGAAGAACTAACCTTGCTATGCAATGTGTAATGGGTCTAAATTTACACTTACTATCTCCTGCCTACAACCTCCATTCTCAAACTTCATTAAGCTTTTAGAATGGACTATAAGAACAAGTTCAAGTCTAAGTTGGTTCCAGAGAGCTATTACTCTCTCTTCATTAGACCTTGGCTAATCTAACCTTAAGATAAAAACAGGAATGATATTCCCATTCACCAATACCCAAGCCCAGGCCCAGCAAGCCAGCCCTTCCGGGGGGGGAGGGGGAGAGGCAGAGCAAGCCCCAGCCTCGGTAAGACAGCCCTTCTAGGGAAAGAGGCAGAGCAATCCCAACTCACTGATGAAAATGGCAAAATGATTGTCCCGCGATGGTTTCACAGTGGGGTTGTCCACCACGTGGAGGGTGTAGCGTGGCTCCCCCGCGTCCCCACTGCACAAGTCCAGAGACACACTCCCCAGCCCGGCTTTGCGGCGCAGCTGACTACACAGCCAAGCATAGTGCTGCCGCTCCTGCACGGCCTCGGCCAGCCGATCGGCACTCTCCAGCCGTACAGGCTTGCCCTGCTCCTGAGTACACAGCTCAAAGATCTGAAGGGCAGAGCCAGGGACTGGCCTGAACTTGGTCATGACGAAGGCAAAGACAGGCAGGGAGAACCGAGGCTCTGCTTCAGACACCTGGTCCTGGCTGTTGGCCACTTGGTGTACCCTCACCATCCACCCCTCCCGAGAGAAGTGACCCACTGCTTTCTTCAGGATGTGAGCCTGAGCCAGGGAGATGCAGAGGTAGCGACCGCCCACCTGCAGGACACGGCCAACCTCAGCCAGCATCCTGTCCACCTGACGCAGGGTCTTCTCCTCCTCATCTGTCAGGACAGCGTCCAATGTACCCTTGTCCAACACCACCTGGAAGGTGGCATCAGGAAACTCCATCTGGGTCATGTCCATCTTCAAGAAACTCATGTGGGGCCGTCGGCTGGCATTGCGTTCTTTCATTTGCTTGATGACAACCTCGCTGATGTCGATGTTCACTATATCCTGGTAGCCCACGTCATAGAGCCGTTCACTGAGCTCTGAGTTTCCACACCCGATCACAAGCACCTGGAGGAAAAACACACTAAAGTGACCAAGGCAAAGAAATGCGCTTCAGATACCTCAACAACTATAGTCTCACTTTGGCTATTTCATATTCTCCAAAGACAAAGGCACTACTGTAAGGAGAAAGAAGCACTCCAGTTAACTCAAGGTGCCATCTTGAAACTAGCAATTCAGGCGTACACAATCCACCATGCCCCAGCATAGCCATGCCTGGAGTCCAAAACAAAACTGTACAAGTTCTTAAAATACTATGGGTTTTTTTTTTTTATTTTGGTAATCTTTTGTGTGTGTGTGTGTGTTACTTGGTTGCGTGGTTCTCAAGCATGAGTCTTGTAGATGACAACCTCTTTTTACAATGTCAAAAGCTAGACACACCTGGGAGGAATTCTCTACTCCAAACGGTATTTTGCTATAATAAAGGTCATGTGAGAACAGACTGTGTGATGTGTACTATTCAAAACTTTAATGTGCCGCTTGGGAGATGGCTCAGGTTAGAGCAACTTCTGCTCTTGCAGAGGACCCAAGTTCAGGTCTCAGCACCCACGTGGCACAGCTCACAGTTGTCTGTAACTCCATTTCCAGGGAATTTGGTAGCCTCTTCTGGCCTCCACAACCTTCTGTACTCACATGCTGCACATAAACCCAGGCAGGCAAACACACATCTACAAAGTAAAAGAAGGGAATCTTTGTCCTGAAGTTTGTAGGAAGTTGCAAAATCCAAAACCCACGTTGCAACCTCGTTTTTTACCGTTAAAAATGTAAGCTGACAGAACTGTCTCCAACCACTCATACTTCCTATCTCCACAGACAATAAACTACAGTTTGTGAGGATTCGGAACCTGCTCCCATCCCAGATTCCATCTCATGTTAGTTAGCTATTTTTCTGAAGCCAAACCTAAAATACAAATTGTTGTCTCTCTTTGTGGCACATTCTCCCATTTATCCTTCAAAAATTCTGTTGTTACCATCTCTAGAAGGAAAAACATAGTTCTGTGAGAAGTGAGTAAGCTCTGGCGCCAGACAGACCTGCTTTTAAATCTCCATTTGACCACTTACTACATGTGTGGCCTCCAATATTCACCTAAAAAAAAAAAAAAAATATGCACAACTACCCACCTGAATTTGTTGAGAATAAAAGGCCTGCGAATAACAGACTTCCCTACCGCTACTACAACGCCCCCACACCTACTATTTAACTTGGAATTTAACTTGAAAGTTTTCACTTTCAGGATGTGTGCGTTTTATGCCTTCCTGCTCCTGGAGCTTGCCGGCCGGGCACAATGCCTGAAATTTGATGAGCACTCAGCAGTGACTTAATAAACATATACACCAATTAAGCCCCACAACGCTGCCTATTCCACACTTGTGCACTGTGACACAACACCCTTTCAGTCTACTGACAAAGTCACCATTCCAAAACAGATTAAGGATGAAGTTTTAACTGAAAATCTTTAAAAGGCTATTTTTAAGGTTGTCATTTAGCCAAAATGCTAGACAGAATCCTAAAATTATGGATCCAAGTGGAGTCCCCACGCCTGCCTGTCTCCTAAATTTTAGGATTGCTATCTTCACCCCACAGAGGGCCGCCTGGCCGCACGCCTTACCTTTTCCTTGGGCTTGATGTATTTGTGCAGCACCTCGCACAGATCCAGATAGGTTCCATACCATTCGAAAGTTTTCTTTCCTCGCTGCTGGAAGAACTTCTCCCAATAGTCAGCGGAACCAAACTCCTTGGAGCTTTTAGGTAAGAGATTCATGTTCCCACCGTGAGCTGCGTCTTCGAGACTGCTTCGGGTGACAGATCACCCCAGGAAGCACCGGGTAGCAGCAGCGGGAATCTTAGCCACTACAGACCCCATAGATTCGTTCTGCACTCAAATCCCAACCGAACGGCCCTGTGCAGCACACGCACGCACGAACGTACCACGGAGCTTGCCACGCGCCGCCCCCTCTTTTTGCACCCTCAGTCTGCGCCCCACGTGTAGCAGCCCACGCTCCGGCAGCTACTCTCAGAACCCAGAAACCATATCCGGGCAAGAGGTCTTGTGATTGGTCAGGCGCCCAAACCAAGCCAGCAACTCATTGGTCACTGCGTCTCATTCTTCGTACTTCATTAGCTGGAACTCTGCCTCGGGGACTTGATTATAGGCGCCGCGCTCTACCCAAGCGGCCGGAGTGGGCGGGACGTCCTGCCGGACTCCGGGCGGAAGAGGATGACTTCCGGGAGCCGGGAGCGGCTGCGCGCGCAGCCTCTGTGAGCCGTGCTCTATCCCCAGCTGAGGGCGTGTAGACAATGGGAGCTGACCTGCGCAGGAAAAGGGTCTCAGAATCTCTTGTTCAGGAAAACGTGAGCTCATCTCCTCTCCCTGGACTTACTTTGCCACCCTTCTTGGTCAATTCAGAGGAAAATGACTTGACAGCTTTTTCTGCTCCAAAATACAGGGCTCTGCTATCAATACAGTAACAACGGTGAATTTCAGGAGGAAAGACTTAACCAATAATTAAGAAGTGCCTCCCTTTTCCCCTTTTCTCGCCCCTCAAAACACAGTAACCGTTATGAAGATGCTCATTTTATCATTGGCTTCCTTAAATTGTCATTCTGATGTCAGTTGTAAAGACACATTTTATGTGTCTGATGAACAATACCATCCTTTTAAATGTTCGTTTTATGGAAAATATCCCAAGGAAGTTCCTAGTGAATAGCTGCTTTTGAAAAGACGAGGAAGCCGGGCGGTGGTGGCGCACGCCTTTAATCCCAGCACTTGGGAGGCAGAGGCAGGCGGATTTCTGAGTTCAAGGCCAGCCTGGTCTACAGAGTGAGTTCCAGGACAGCCAGGGCTACACAGAGAAACCCTGTCTCGAAAAACCAAAAAAAAAAGACGATGAAAGAAATAGCTCTCACGATAAAGGAATAAGAGATGGAGCCCAAATATGAGTGACCATAACCCAGGAACACAGATTTAGGTTCCTGAAATACCATGTACCCATGAGGTAGCAATTGCGTGAGCTTTTTATGGTAACAACACAAGAAGTAGTAAAATGGGACACTTGCAAATCCATTGGTGAGTATATTGTAAGATGATTGCAACCAAGCAGGAAAAACTAGAGGTCTATTCATACTTTCCAAAGGTCGGACCTAAGGATCACAAAAGATGTTGCCAAGTACAGAGGAGGACACTAAATAACTATTAAAAGGCCTGAAGATATCCTAGGATAATTTGGCTCTGGAATTGCAACCTTTCAACCTCTTCACATCATCGAAGTTGCAATCAATGAGACTTTGAGGACATAGCTCCTTTCCAGAGATGCTTTTTCACAGCCTACACACACAGTGCTAGCACAGACAATGAACAGACATAAGTTTTAAAGTAATCTCAAACATTTCAGAATCATCTATTGGACTTGTTTTTATTGAAAAAAGTTTCATATGATATAGTCTGATCGGGGTTTCTCCTCTCCCAACTTGTCCTGCTCTTCCCCACCTCCTCAACTCCGTGACCTTTCTCTCTAAATAAAACACACTATTTTTTCTTTAAGATTTATTTATTTGTGCCAGCTGTGGGGGCCCATACCTTTAATACCAGCACTTAGGAAGCAGAAGCAGGTGGATGGATCTCTGAGTTCGAGGCCAGTCTGGTCTACAAAGCAAGTCCAGGCCAGCCAGGGCTTTATTACACAGAAAAACCCTGTGTCAAAAAAAAAAAAACAAAAAACAATAACACTATTATTATTATTATTAATTAGAGTTCTGCCTGCATGTATGCCTATATGCCAGAAGAGGGCAGCAGATCTCATTATAGATAGTTATGAGTCACCATGTGGTTGCTGGCAATTGAACATTCAGGACCTCTGGAAAAGCACCCAGCATTCTTAACCTCTGAGCCATCTCTCCAGACCAAAACACACAGAATTAAAACATGAATGAATAAAGAAAAAAACACACACACAGAGAAACTACCCATCAAAATACAGGATTAGGACTGGAGAGATGGCTCAGCAGTTAAGAGCACTGATTGCTCTTCCAGAGGTCCTGAGTTCAATTTCCAACAACCACATGGTGGCTCACAACCATCTGTAATGGGATCTGATGCCCTCTCCTGGTGTGTCTGAAGACAGTAGCAGTGTACTCATATACATACAATAAATAAATATCTTTTAAAAAAAATCACTTCTACCAAAAATTACCAAGACAAGATTAAGATTAAAAACCATAATATACAGACAAAAGACCACTAAGGCTAATGTGTCCAAACTAAGCAATATGAGACTAAAAGTCTACAAAAATACCCTTGAGTTTGTTAGCCATCTATAGGTGGGCATGGGGCCTAACCTTAAGTGTGGTTAATAAATCAAAAGAAAATTAACTTTTCTTGCAAGCTGTTATCAATTACAAGTAACTTCTTGGTTAGGTATTGATGCCAGTGCCCACTCTCACCTTCAGGACTGGGCTCCCCTGTGGCTCAGACCTGTGCAGGCTCTGTGCATGCTGCCACAGTCTCTGTGAGGTCATTCACATGTGCATCAGTTGTATTATGTCTGGAATCCACTGGTTCCTTAGGGTCATCCATCCCTTCTGCCCTTAGATTCTGTCTGCCTTCTCTTCCTCCTAGCTCCCTGACTCCTGAGGGGAAGCCTTTGATGAAGTCATCCCATTTAGGACTCAGTGTCTGTGTTAGTTAGGATTTTCTTGCTGTGAAGAGACACCATGACCATGGCAACTCTTATAAAGAAAAACATTTAATTGGGCTGGCTTACAGTTTCAGAGGTTTAGTCCATTGACATCATGGCAGGAAATATGGCAGTATGCAGGAAGACATGGTGCTGGAGAAGTCACTGAGAGTTCTACATCTTGATCTGAAAGCAGCAAAAGAAGACTGTGTGCCACACTGAGCATAGCTAGGGTATATGAGATCTCAAAGCCCACCAGTACAATGACATACTTCTTCCAAAAGGCCACACCTACTCCAACAAAGCCATACCTCCTAATAGTGCAGTCTCCTTGCACCAAGAATTGGTTCAAGTGCACACGTGCCTATGAGGGCTGTTCCTATTCAAACCACCTCAGTGTCCAAAATCTGTCTCTGCTCATTGTCTAGTTGTGCATCTCTATGTTAGTTCCCATATACTGTAAGAGGAAGCTTCTCTGATGGTGGCTGAGCAAAGCACTGATCTATGGTTATAGCAGAATGTCTGTAGGAATCATTTTATTGCTATGCTACTTTAGCAGAACAATTTGTATTTAGCTTTCCTTTAGGTCCATGACCTATCTAGTCTAAGGTTCATTGCCACCAGCAGTGTCAGGCATAGGTTTCTTCTCATGAAGTAGGCCTTAAATCTAATCACAGAGTAGTTGGTTTCTCTCACAATATTTGTGCACTAGCATATCTTGACCTTGCACTAGCAGGTCACCATTGTAGATTGTGGGGTTTGTAGCTGGGTTGATGGTTACCTTTCTCCTCTAACAGTGTGCAGAGTACTTTCAAGTACCATGAACATTAGTTATTTGGGGTGAAGACTTCCTATAGGACTTCTTAAAACAGTAGATTGATGATATCTTAGTTAGGGTTTACTGCTGTGAACAGACACCATGATAAATGCAAGTCTTATAAAGAACAACGTTTAATTGGGGCTGGCTTACAGAGTCAGAAGTTCAGTCCATTATCATCAAGGCAGGAGCGTGGCAGCATCCAGGAAGGCATGGTACAGGTAGAGCTGAGAGTTCTATATCTTCATTTGAAAGCTGCTAGCAGAATACTGGCTTTCAGACAGCTAGGATAACGGTCTTAAAGCCCACATCCACAGTGACACACCTACTCCAACAGGGCCACACATAATGGTGCCAGTCACTGGGCCAAGCATATACAAACCATCACAGAGTTGCTCGACTCCCAGTCCCTAGCAAAGTTTTGATTCTTTAGTTCAGTGGTGAGACCCAGAGGTCTGTTTCTAACACGTCGCCAGGTGATGCTTTACTGATGTTACCCCTGAGCAGGCATGTCCCTTGTGGCCATATTGCTCCAAGATCTCACTTTGAAAACAACTACTATAAAATGCAATTGAGTCATGAGTGAAAATGGATATGGTGTGAGACAGGATAGAAAGGCAGGACAAATTAAGGGGACATGAGAAGGAAAGGAAGCCCCACCCCTTAGAAAGTAGTTCTGTTTCCTACTAACTGAAAGTCAACACAAACAACAACAACCTTAACAGAGCTGATAAGTCCAGAATTACCTACAGAGATTGTGCTAGTTTTCCTACAAATATATCAAACAAAGATGTTTTGCTTAAAATGCCAAACAACGATGCGAAAAACAACAAACTGCTCACACAGGGCCTTGGGTTTAACCACGTCAGCGCTCCTCTCTCTTCTCTAAGCCCAAACAATACACCGTATAAAGCTACCTTAACAATTTCATTTATTTAAAAAAAAATTTAAGATGAGGAAAATAAACAAACCAGCCCATATTTCTGTACATAATTCTATGGCTTTGCTTAATTGTTGATCCTCTGAAAATTGTAAATTACATCCTCTGAGCAGTGAAATGCAGCCATAAATTGTAAAGACACCTGAGTGGTACTCTCTTGAGAAGGTCACACCCACACTTGGGTATAGTTTGTCTTTTCTTAGGTATCTTTTTCTAAAAATAAGTACTCATATCTAACTTGTGCACTATCTATCACTTATGCATAATAAGTACTAATTTGGCCTCACTCTGACTTGTCTTGGCATTCTTTTCTTCAGAGCAGTCAAAAATCTGTGTTACCTGAGTAGGGGTTCCTAAGGATCAAAACTCCTCAGACCACTGGTGGTAGTTCCAGAATGTGTCTCCTCACAGCTGCTGATAGTTTTAGCTCCACAATTTTAAAGGGTTAACCCAAAAATCCCCTACAAGGATCATGAAGGACTATTTTGTCTCCCGTTTCACTCTCTTGGGCCACTCCCTCTCTACCCAAACTAAGAACTGAAGAGCCTTTGATATGACTTTATCTACTTTATCACACAAGGCTCCCAATAAGGGAGATATTGGGCTTTTCATAAAGCCCTTATTAGGAGTCAAAGACATCACTCATACTTGAAATACTATGAAACTGCAAAGAAGCAAAACACACAGCACCCACCAACATGAGGCCTCATCAGTTCACAAAGTATGAGGAATGTCTAATGTGAACTATCACTTATAGTAGACATGGTTAAGATATAAATGAGTGGACTGGAAAGATGGCCCGGCAGTTAAGAGCACTAGCTGCTCTTCTGGAGGTACTGAGTTCAATTCCCAGCAACCACACAGTGGCTCACAACCATCTGTAACAGGTCTGATGTGCTCTTCTGGTGTGTCTGAAAATAGCTACAGTGTATTCATATAGATAAAATAAATAACTCTTTTTTAAAAATATATAAATGAGCAACAAGCAAAACAGTCATGTGAAAGACATTAAACAGTTGCAAACATCTTCAATCAGGGTAGTGAAAAAGGAAAAAATATAACAATTTTGTAGCAAATACTTTTGAGACATCTTTCTTGTCTAAAGAAGGCCAAAGAAGGCTTTCCTGGGAAAGGGGTGGAAAGAATCTATAATATGCTTTTGTCTGTGCTACATACTGGACTTTATTTGGACAATAAAATCATACCATAGGTGGAGGAGGAGGAAGAGGAGGAGAAGGAGAAGAAGGAGAAGAAAGAAGAAGAGAGAAGCAGAAAGAGGAGGATTATGAAGAGGAGGTAGTTCACCCTCTACAGCAGTGGCTCTCAACCTTCCTAACACTGTGACCCTTTAATACAGTTCCTCATGTTGTGGTGACCCCCAGACATAAAATTATTTTTGTTGTTACTTCATAACTGTAATCTTGCTACTGTTATGAATTGAAATGTAAATATCTGTGTTTTCCGATGTACTTAGGCAACACCATTAAATTGACTGTTTGACCCTAAAGGGATCACAAACTCATAGATTGAGAAATACTGATCTAGAGGCCTCTCCAAGAAACTCTGGCTGCTTCTTTCCCCAGTAACTCTACAATTCTTTCTGTCAAGGGCATGGAATCATAAAAAATAATACAAGTACTATCTATTCAGACATAACTCTTGGATCTTTACATACTTCCCCCAAAAGGTAATTACTGTTTACAGTATATTCCATACCAAAACATAAGCAACTTACCTGTTACCATCTGTGCTTGCCTCCCTTCTTTAGCCCAAAGAAAGCAATAGCAGCCAGAGTAGTAGAGATTTGCTAAAATGAGATAATTAATGCAGAAAAATTTTAGAATATTCTGTAGCTCAGACTTTGACTAGTCTTTACTTATTTGAAATATTTCTTGCAAGATTTAACTATTATACATAATTAATAAGTGTGTGCTATCATTAATACAGTTAAAGTTAGATGCTAAAATGCTTTGTTATATTAGGATTCCCAAACTGACTAACTCAATGACTTAAAATAAAGACTGAAAGGCTGGAGAGATTGCTCAGTAGAGTGACTGCTCCTTTCACTGAGAACCCAGGGTCAGTTCCCAGCAACCCACATGGTCATTCTAAACCATCCATAACTCCAGTTCTAGGGGATCTGATGCCCTTTTCTGATTTCATAGGCTCCAAGCACATATGTACACATATATACATGCAGATAAAACACTAAGATATATAATATAAATAAATTAAAATAAAGACTGGGTTTAGAAAAAAACACATTCAACTCTGTAGAGCTTACTTACAAAACTAGGAATCAAGATATCTGGATATATAATTTGCAATATTATTCTTACTCAATTATAATAAACACTTGAGGTTTTGCTGACAATATTCAAAACTACTTGATCGTTACAGCAACTAACTGAAAAATAAAAACGTAATGAAGCCGGGCGGTGGTGGCGCACGCCTTTAATCCCAGCACTTGGGAGGCAGAGGCAGGCGGATTTCTGAGTTCGAGGTCAGCCTGGTCTACAGAGTGAGTTCCAGGATAGCCCGGGCTACACAGAGAAACCCTGTCTCGAAAAAAAAAAAAAACAACAACAAAAAAAAATAAATAAATAAATAAATAAAAAAAAAAAAACGTAATGAATTAAATGTGCTTCTGACTGTCTGGATGGGGGGTGGGTAAGGAATGGATGAGTATGTAGCAGGCAGAATAATGTTCCCCTAAAGATGGCTGCATCCTAATTCTCTGGAATCTGCAAATCAGTTACGTGGCACAGAGAAGTTAAGGTGGTAGACACAATTAAGGTTGCTAATTTATTGATATTAAAATCAGGTTAGCCTAGATTATCCGTGTGGGTCCAGAGAGATAACTAAGGTCCCTTTAAAGCAAAAGAGCAAGCCGGGCGGTGGTGGCACACGCCTTTAATCCCAGCACTTGGGAGGCAGAGGCAGGCGGATTTCTGAGTTCAAGGCCAGCCTGGTCTACAGAGTGAGTTCCAGGACAGCCAGGGCTACACAGAGAAACCCTGTCTCAAAAAAACCAAAAAAAAAAAAAAAAAAAAAAAAAAAAAAAAGAAAGAAAGAAAGAAAAAGAGCAAGCACAGAATGCTGGCAACATGACAGGACCTAGTCCACTGTCTGGCTTTGAACATAGAAGAATCCATAAGCCAAGTAAGTGGATGTATATCACTCCTGGGATGAGGTAGGTTTTTTTTTTTGGGGGGGGGGGTTGTTTTTTTGTTTTTTGTTTTTTGTTTTTTGTTTTTTTTTTTTTTTTTGGTTTTTCGAGACAGGGTTTCTCCAGGCTGGCCTTGAACTCAGAAATCCGCCTGCCTCTGCCTCCCAAGTGCTCAGAAATCCGCCTGCCTCTGCCTCCCAAGTGCTGGGATTAAAGGCGTGCGCCACCACCGCCCGGCTGTTGAGGTAGTTTTGAATGCAGTGCTCACTGTTGCTGAATAGGCGATCACAACATGCATTGTGCTTCATTGAGAATACGTAAATCTTGTCTCTATGTTCATACCGGATCACAGATACAGATTCTGATAGCAAAGTGACTTTAGTCCTGAGCTCTTGTGAGGAGAGGCATTGGCTTTATCCTTTTTAGAGTTAGGCTGTTGGGGGGGCAGAAGGAATACAGGCCCTGCTGACTTCTCTTGTGGTCTAGAGAAATACATGTTAAGTTTTTGACCTTTGCAAAACTGAAAGATAATACATTTGCATTGTCCACCGCACTAAATGTTTTGGTCATTCATTGTAGAGGCAATGAAAAACCAGTACAGAGCATAAATATGAGAGGGAGAAATTTGTATGCCTCGGGCAAGGGCTTGGGGGGGGGGCGGGGGAAGCAGCAGCAGGTCAAACTAGAAGCTGAGTTTAAAAGCAAGCTTTAGGAATCTTCTGTTTCAGTCCTTAGCTCAAGCCTATCAGGTCACAAGAGGCTAACAAAGAACCAGAATCCTGAAAGTTGGGAAGAAGTGATCTGAGAAATATTCTTTGGAAGGACTGAAGAGTTTGATGGCTTACTGCTGCATGTGCCCTGGACTACTGGCAGCTGGACCCTACCTGCCCTTGGGGGTTGGAGATGAGGTGGCTCAGAGTCAATGACACAGACTCCAGGAGCAGGTGAGAAATGCTGTAGCAAGCTCATCTGAATGCTGCTGCAAGCTTCTTTAATATCCTCTATCTGTGCTCCATTGGTCCCAAGAAAGCATCTCTTCTAAACAGCAGTTCCCAATTGGTTGGCATTGTCTGCACCAGCAATTCCTGGTCTCTCATACAGTCCTCAATTAGGAGGACTGTATCAGCAGGAGATGTCTTTGTGGCTGCATGGTCCCCAGTGTTTACTTAGAAATGGCTACCACTGTTTCTCCTACAACTTACTAGAAGGGAATAAAACACTAAGGGACTCAAAATGATACCCACATTGGCATCTGGATAAATGAAGGACTAGTCTGTAGAAAGAACCCAGAGAACTAGAAAATCATTTGTAGAACCTTTCTTTGAAAGGAACTAAAAGATCCCTGATGCTATTGAATCCTAGAGCAAGAGAGGCAAAATCTGCACCCCCCCATGCCCATCTCAGCTGATGCTCTCCCACAGTTAGTTGCAACCAGTGCAGGACACTGGTGCAAGGTCTGAAAACATCCCATGAGTGTGATATAAAACTGGATAAAGACAATTCTCCATGGTAGACAGGGAGTGGCTCATGTAATAGGGAAACTATTTCATGCCAGTCATCTCAGCAGATGGGCCTGTTTTCTACACTGGAGTTAAATGAACAGTCTCCTGTGTCTTGCAATAATGGAAGGCAGGCATAACAACCCGGAGTGATTTCATACCACTTTATTGAGTGGATGTCAACACTTTTCTGAGGACATTGTTGACCTGAAAAGTAATTCTCAAGCTAATACTGGATTCCTCATAGTAATACTGTGTTCAGTCTGAATAGCTCTTGTAGTTTGCCAAGAGTTTTTCTTATATAATGGTTTGGGATCATGGGAAAGAGATTCTGAGCTGCTAAATTAATTTTTACATTAGCAGAACTGACCCTTCTGGCTGGAAGAACATGTAAGTCTTGTTAGGTATTAATTAGCATCATCCTAGGAGATGGTAACACATCAGTAACCATACACACATAATTGATAATAAACTCCAACTGCTTAAAAATAAATGAAGGAAATTCTACTTGGGTCTGATAGAGTTCAGTCATGGGTATCCCATTCACCTCCCAGTATTCTCTTTGTTCTATCATTTCTTCTGAAACCTAATCTGTTGCTGTACAATCTTCCTCATACGTATGGATTGCTAAAGCATTCCCACCCATTTTGATGGGGGAAGTAAAGCATACAGGAAACAGGCAAGTCATTTGCCATTAGGTCTGGAGCAGTAACTTTAGGAAAGTCGGGGGGGGGGCGGGGGAGAGGATGGGGTGGCTCCAGGGTTAGCAATCTGCAGCTGGTGCTTGGGATCCCTACATGAAAGGCTCACATGTCTTCTTTTGGTCCTGTGTGCTGCCTGGATACTGGGGAAGATTATAAGGGTAGACTCTAACAATGTTTTCTCCACGATTTTATTGTAAATCAGTTCCTGTGCAAGGGGAAAAAAATACCCTGAAAAACAACTTATTTTTCTCCATAACTTGTAGCACTCACTCAGCACTCTGAACCAAGAGCATCTCAAGTGTCTCGTCTTAGGGGATGATCTCTGTCCTCAGCCCATAACAAAATACTTTCCACAACCAAAGGAACAGTTTTAAAATAGAAGTCAATAAATAACATTCATTGAAATGCTCCACCCAACATATTCATCTTAAATTTCTGATCCAGCATCCTCAAAGACATAAACCCAGAATTCCCTCTAGTGCAATGTAATCCTCTAAAGCGGAAACTCCGCTTGCTATGAGGTGGCTGGGGCACAAGGAAGCACTTTCACTAAGAAGAATCTCAAATTCAAATTATGGTGCCAAAACTTTTTATGCTCCTCATCTCCGAATAGTTCCATCTTTAGTTGGTTAATTGTTGGCTGGTTGGGTCTTTGGTTTGGTTTTCTTTGTTGTTGCAGTTTTTTAACAAGGTTTCACTCTGTCATCCTGGCTGGCCTAGAACTCACCGTGTAGCCTATGCTGGCTTCAAGCTCACATCGATCCTCCTGCCCCAGCCTCAAGAGTGCTAGGATTGCAGGCATGAGCCCCTAGGCCTGGCTTGAATAATGTCTTTATCTTCATCTCTCTGACATATTGTAGAAAAAAATCATATTTTTTTAAAAAAAATGGCATTTTAAGAATTGAAATATACTCCATATAACAAACTCAATAATAAAAATATAGACATTTCACACCTCACTCCTATCTGTCCCCCTAACTCCTCTATCTATTTGTCTCCATAGATTTACATACTCTGTACATGTAATAAAAATATAATCACAAGACTTCCAGGTGCAGGTGATGCAGGCTTGCTATTCAAGGTTTTATCTCATGGCTTCCTGCTGCTGCTATGCCAACACTTGTCATGCTTCTCTTCTGGCATGATGGACTTTCATGCCTCTGAAATGGGGCTGGTGATGTCTGTGATGGTTGTAAAGTGTTTGCTTAGTATGCACACAGCTCAAAGTTCAGTCCTCAGTACCACAAAAACCAGTACACATGAAGGCTTTGAGGAGGGAGAATCAGCACTGAGCCTGAATGTCGAAGGTCATATCTACATCCTGAGTATGAAATGGAGCTGCAGATCAAAGCAGCCTTCTCCAGTACAAAGGACGAGCTCACGTACCTGGATTTGCAGTGTTCAAAAATGATAGCTAAAGTTGCAAAGTCATCAAATCCTCCAGCTTTCACTGCATATATATAATTATAATATGCGGCTTCTTGTGTTTGGCTTCTTTCACTTAGCTTATTTCCAAGGCTCATGCCTTCTCTAGCATGTATTAGTATTCCATTCTATTTTATGGTTGAATAAGATGGATGTTAATTCTTTCCACTTTGGGCAATTATGAATAATGCTGCTGTGAACATTAACACACAGTATTTGCATGAAAGTCTGGGGTTTTTGTTATAAAGAGTTATGTCGAGGACTGAGACTGCTGGATCATGTGTTCATGATTATTTCAAAGATTAAATCTGATGGGCTTGGTCCAGAAAAGCAAGTTAGGGAATGAACTTTTTCTCAAGACATTGTTACAATCTGTTCCACTGGCAGTACATATTACATAAAGAAAATCCTAAGACTTTACCACAATGAACACTGACTGAGAAGTAAAGAGAGGGGCACAGATTGCGTATGGCAAGAAAGCCAATTGTAAATTCAGCACTTAGTATCCTCCAAAAACCAGGAGAGACTTAAAACTACATAGAACAAAAGGAGGTTCACACAGTTAATAGCTTAGAGGGAAAGAAGATTAAAAAACGAGGAGGAGACTGGGAGTGGTGGTGCACTTGGGCAGAGGCAGGCAGGTCTCTGCAAGTCTGAGGCCAGCCTGGTCTGTATAAACAGTTCTGAGACAGTCTGGGCCACATAGAGAAGTTATCTCAACAACAACAAAGCAAGAAGGGAAAATAGTAATAGTAAAACAAATGTGCCATCTCTCTGAAAAGTTGCAAAATGCTACTGTTATTTGGTATTCCATATGGAATGTATCAGGTTTTCTCTCAGGTATAAATCTGATCATGATGCTCTCCAGTTGCTAAATTCTTAGGATGCTTTAAAGTGCCTTCATGACTCAATCTCATATTCTTCTATGCTCATTGTTAACCATGCCCCAATCAACTGGCCTGCCCCCTCTTTTCGCCTAAATATCAAAATCCTGAGTATTGAGAAACTGAGAAGCCAGTTGTAAAACAATGAAGTTGGTTTCCTATCTTAACCACATTCAAAACTTAACTCAAAATAAAGAAAGGATCAAAACCTACAAAGCACAGGGGAAAGGCTTCACACACAGCATTGGATTTGGCAGGGAGTTCTTAGATATAACTCCAAAAGCAAACATAGACAAGTGCAATTAAACCAACTCTAATCTCCTGTACATGACAGCAATTATTCAACAAAGGTTAACGGACAACCTACAGGACGGGATATAATGTTTATAAATCATAAGCAATTAGGATTATCCAGAAAAATCATAACTAATTAGGGCTATTATCTAGAACATATGAACAACTCATATACTTCATCATCAATGGTTAGTGTAAAAATAGACAAAGGACTTGGGTATCCACATTGCTACACATTGCTATTATAAGAAAATATAAACCAAACTTACAAAATCATACCTGTAACCAGTGCAGAGAAGGAAGGTGTCAAGAATCAGGCCAGCCTGGACTGGACAGTAAGATCCTACCATAAGAGAAAATAACTGAAAACCATTACACACCATAGGATGAGCACAGAAAACAAAACAACATACCAAATGCTACTGCAGATGTGGAAAAATTGAAACCCATCTGTACTGTTTAGTAGAAATACAAAATTGTCCTGTCACGGAAGTTTCACAACAATTTAAAAACTGGTTATTGTGTGATCCAGCAAGCTCATCCAAGGATCTATATCCAAAAAAAGAAAAGAAAAACAAAGGGAAAACAGAAGTATGAAAGAAAAATCTTTTTTTAGCACTAATTAAGTACTTTATTGAATAAATACAATACCAATAAAATGCATTCCATTTTTTCTAAAAAAAAAAAATCACTTTTAAAGGCCTTTCTAGTCAGGCTAATGACAAACACAGTAAAGGCAGATATGCTGGTTTACCATAATTGGCTGATTTTATACAGCACTTATATCTTTTAGTCCACAAGTATATTATTAAATGATAAAGAACATCTAATACAACCATTTCTATGTAATGAAATTTCTAAGAAAAAAAGATTTTACAGATCCCATCTTTTATACCCACCCCCAACAGTCTAACTCAAAAGAGGATAAAGCCAATGCCTCTCCTCACAAGAGCTCAGGACTAAAGTTGCTTTGCTATCAGAATCTGTATTTGTGATCCAGTATGAGCATGGAGACAAGATTCAAATATTCTCAAAGAAGCACAATGCACAATGCAATCGCCTATTCAGCAACATCGAGCACTGCATTCAAAATTACCTCATCCCAGGAGTTAAATTACGTCAGCCATGTTCATGGGCATTCCCTCTACTGTAATACAGTAGAAAGTTTCGATGTCACGAAGAATCCTCTTGTCTTCTTCAGTAACAAAGTTTATAGCCACATTTTCCCTTCTGCCAATTCTGTGAATATAGTTTTCACGATTGGTAGGAAGATTGTAGATTATAACCAAGGACACTTGTTGCAAGTCAATCTCCATGAGCCAACAAGTCAGTAGTGATCAGAACATGCTTGACCCTGATCATAATTCCCTCACGATGACATCTCTTTCCTTCTGGTCCATGTCACCATGTAGAGCGGAAACTGTGAAGTCTCCGGCATGCATTTTCTCCATGAGCCAGCCCACCTTGCGCCTTGGATTAAGAAAAGTAACTGTGTGATAGTCAAGGTCTCATACAACTCACAAAGAGTGTCCAGCTTCTACTCCTCTCGCTCAACATTAATATAAAATTGTTTAATTCCTTCAAGGGTCAATTCTTCCTTCTTCACCAGAATTGGATCTCTCATGAATTTCTTGGTCTCTTCTAGCACATCAGTTGGCATTGTGGCAGAAAGCAACACAACCCGAATGCTTGTATTTAATTTTTGGAAAATCTCATAGATCTGATCCTTAACCCTCGGCTCAACATTTCATCTGCTTCATCCAAAACAAACATTTTGATCCATTGTTGAGAAAGGTATCTTCTGTTTAGCATATCAAACACTCTTCCTGGAGTACCAACAACACTATGAGGGGCTTCAGCCTGCAACTTCTGTATTTCATTTTGAACATTTGTTCCTCTAATGCAAGCATGACAAGTTGCTCCCATATAATCTCCAAGAGCCAAAATTACCTTTTGGATCTGTTGAGCCAGTTCTCTGGTGGGGCCAATACTAGTGCTTGGGTCTCCTTGAACTCAATCTCCAACTGTTGCAGGATGGAAATAACAAATGTGGCTGTCTTGTCAGTTCCTGACTGAGCTTGAGCAATGACATCATACCCTTTAATACAAGGGATAATAGCTCTCTGCTGAATAGCTGAAGGCATCTCCAAACCATAAGCATAGATGCCTGGAAGAAGGGGCTCCTTTAAATTCATATCACCAAAGTTATCAACAATTTCATTCTAGTTGCTCTCCATGACACCATCGGGGTCCATTCCCTCTGGGCCGCCATGTTCTCTGTTGTAATCCGTGGATCCACCAGACATGATACGAAAACCTGCTCAGTACTCGACTGAAAAAGAAGAAAAGTCTTTTAAAAACATACTTATTTCTTGTGTGTGTGTGCTTCTGTGTATGTGTATGTGTATGCCACATGTGGGAGAGTTCCCTGAGGTGACGGTGTCGAATTTCCTGGAATTAGACTTACAGGTAGCTGTGATCTGCCCAACATGAGTAGCGGCCGTTGAACTTGGGTCCTCTGCAACCGCTGAGGCATCTCCTGAGTAAAGGGAAATGCTGAAGAGGTACTTACATATGGTGTCCACAAGAGCATTAGTCTCAAGAGGCAAGAGAGAGAAATAAGAGTTCCTAACCGAAGCAACAAAAGTGGCAGGTATCTACAGTGGAGTGCTAGTGGGTAAGTGGACGAACAAAATGCAGGATATATGGCATTCATCCTTAAAAAAGGAAATCCTGACACATGCTTAAAGACACTACTCTGCGAAATCCCGCATTATTCCACCTACATAATGTATCTGACAACCCATACAAATCTAAGGCAGGCCTGTGAGCAGGGTATGATGGCACATGCCTGTTGTCTCAGGACTTGGGAGACGGATCAGGAAGTCAATGTCATCCTTAGCTACATAGAAATTCTGAAGCTAGCTTGGTGGCATGAGATTCCGTCTCGAAGTCTGGGCTGGGGCTGAGGAAGGACAGGAAAGGAAAGTAGAATCCTGGTTGCCAGCTGTTGGAGCTGAGGACAAAAAGGACGTTGCAAGTAAGTACACAATTTGAATTTCACAAGCTAGAAAGGTCCCAGGGGTCTGATGCCCAACATGTGAGTGTACTTAACACTGAAAACCACCTACTTCAACATAATGAGGATGGAAGGGTTTATGTGTTTTTAAGTACCATGTCAGAATACAGTTTTTGAATACCACATTCTTTCCTGCCTAGCGGCCTTTGTTGTCCTTCTGCCTGGAACATTCTCTCCCCTGTTTTTCATGACAGGAGCCTTTTATAGTTTAAGTCTGCATAGATGTTTCCTACTCAAAGGTACCTCCCTCAAAAAGCCTTTTTTTTTTTTCTTTTATATTGACTTCTCTTCTAGTCTTACTGTCTATAATTCTTTTACTGTTTCTTAAATATCCATGGCAATGTATAATTATTTAATGTACTTATTTCAGTTTGAAATTTAATCTATGGTGAAAGCAATAACGTATTTTGAACTATGCTCATGATTTAGTAGCAGGCACACAACATATACTATGCATATGAATATACATATATATGTAAATATTCCAAATGAACATCGTCAGTTCTCTCCTTACATGACATAGATCCTGAGGATGAAACTCAGGACATTAGCTTTGCTGCCTGCCACACCCTCTGCCAGCTGAGCCGAATCACTAGCCCCATGGTTCTTTTTTATATTCTTGAAATATAAAAAAAAAAACAAAAAAAAAAAACAACAAGCCAATGGGTCAACTCTTGCTAACCAATTGTGATGGCTTTTTTTGTTTGTTAACTTGACTATATCTGGAATGAGCTACAATCCAGAAAGGAAGGGTATACCTGTGATCCGGATCTCAGGGGAGGAAGACAACATGCCTTTATTACAGATCTTGAGGTAGAAAGGCACACCTTTACTCTGGGTCACACCTTTGTCACTTTACACACCATTTTCGGACTGCCTTCATTTCCTTTGCTCCAGTTCACAATCTCTCATCAGTATCTGCACACTGGCCCCTGCCTCTAAGGACAGGCCATCTCTCTCAGTCTAGAACTCTACATCTTGTATTCTCCAACATCATCCTCTCATTTTTGTAGCTATTTATAGTATGGTTTTCAATTTCACTCTTACATTGGCTAAATGTTGTTATTAGTAAACATAACTTGTTTAGATTTCATGGCACCTTGACTCCACAAAATGTGTCTTAGTGACTATTCTATTGCTGTGAAGAGACACCATGACCAAAGTAACTATTACGAGAGAAAGCATTTAATTGGGAATTTGCTTATTGTCTCACGGGTTTAGTCTATTATCAGCATGCAAGGAGCATGGCACCAGGTAGGCAGGTGCTGAAGCAGTAGCTAAGTCCTGACGGCTAGGCAGAGAGAGACTCTAGGCTTGGCATGGGCTTTTGAAACCTCAAAGCCCAACCCCAGTGACACACTTCCTCCAACAAGGCCACACGTCTCAATCATTCTAAGCCTTTTAGTGTTACTTCCTGGTGACTAAGCATTCAAATATATGAGCCTACAGAAGGGCATTCTTATTCAAACCACCATAAAAAGAAAGCTGTAATTCTACTATACATTAAACTTGACAATGTGGCTTCTGTTTCTCCCATGTTAATCAAAAATACTTGTGAAAAATCAGTAATGGCCTAGGAGTCAATAAATCTAATGGCTTTTCTAGTATTTATTTTCTCTGAAGATTTGATACTGAGTGGTTACTCAGTATCCTTTCCACTTCATTGGGGTGGGGTGTTTCAAGGGTAAACTCCTGCTAAACAAGTGCTTGACCAGCCTCCCACTCTTCTATATTTGTTTTCCTTGTGACCAAGTGTGTGTGTGTGTGTGTGTGTTGTTTTCACATTACTATATACCCTCAGGCTTGCCTTGAGTTTATCATCCTTTGCCTTAGCCTCTCAGGTATTGTGATGATTTCAGGGATGTACCACAAACCTAACTTGTCTTATTAAAACTGTCCTGTCTTGATTACTCTGTATAACTGTGACCATTGATGGCTCTTCATCCCTTCACCCCAGAGGCTAACAGGCACTCATTCTCATAATCACAGCTCTTTCCCAAAAGTCCATGTGTTGGTTTGCAGACCAGCAACATTGGAAGGCAGTGGAATTTGTAAGTAGAACTTAGTGGAAGGTAATTAGATCATCAAACATATCAAGACGATGGATGAGACTAAGAAGACAGACTCAAGACTAAGTCCCTGGAGGTAGTACCTTTGTAAGTGTTATAAGAGCAACACTTGATTCTCTCACTGTGCCTTTCTATTTTCTTCATCTTGTACGTGCTCCTTCCATGAGGCCATCTGCTATATGATGTAGACAAGGGGCCCTGACCAGAGGCCAAACTGATGGGGCCTTTGATCTTGGATTTTCATCTCCCAAATGTAGTAGTTAAATGAACCTCTTATAAAAACCCAACACCAGGGGATGGAGAGATGGCTCGATATTTAACAGCATTGACCACTCTTTCAGAGGACCCACTCTGAAATTCCATTCCCAGCACCTACATGGAAGTTCACAACTGTCTGTAACTCCAGTTCCAGGGAATCAACACCCTCACAGATACATACATGCACGCAAAACACCAATGCATAAAAAATAAATAAATCATTTTTAAAATAATAAAATACCCAATTCTGATATCTCATGCTCAATAGAAAATATACATTCTTGTAAATATTCTTTCTTGGACTCTACCTAGAAATGAAATTAGGAGGATCCCTATGCTAAATGACCCTGAAAAAGAAAGGCATAAGGAAGAAAAGAGAGACTTCATAATCTTTCTTCCTGCCTTGCACTACCATCCACTTAGTTGGCAAGAGAAATGGGAAGAGAAATAGATCAGGGTTAGCAATGCCTGTACTCTACTACCATAAACCCTTCTCCTGTAACCATGGTTTCTGTCTTTCTTTTACTGCGCCTACTCTTCAGGAGGTGATCTATGCCAAAGATAGTAATGGCTTCCCCTTATTACTACCCCCAAGGTATGACAGCACTCCCACTTGACTTCACTGTGGTTTAGTTTACTGTTAAACTCAAATACATTTGTCCCGTTGTCCACTTGACTTTAAACTGTTTCCTTCACGTTGCTTATTTTACAATTTGTATCTTAAAGGTCCCTCAAAGACCCATATATTGGAGGCTTGGCCTTAGCCTTCAGTGCTATTGGGAAGTAGTAGAGACTTCAGGACGTGGGCTTATTGGGAGGTCTGACACCACTGGAGACATTTTCTCCAAAGGAACTGTGGGACTTCAGTTTCTTTGACTCTTTTTCTCTTAGCCACTATGAAGTGATCAGCTTGCTCCTCAAAGTGCCCTCATTTTGGGCCCAACAGCAAGGAGTCCAAGTTATGAGCTAAAAATCTCTGAGGCTCATTAATTCAGTTGATTTTCCTTCTTTTATTTATCTCATGTTGGATTTGTTACTTTTCTATTGCTATAATAAAACACCAAAAACCCAACTTATAGAGCTTATAGAAGAAAGAATTCATATGGGCTTATGGTTCCAAAGGGTTAAGAGTCCATGATGGTAGAGCAAAGGCATGACAGCAGAAGGAGGGAGCTTAAATCACAACAAACACAAGCAGACAGAGGGAGTGGGAGAGGGAGAGGGGAGAGGTGGAGAGAGGGAGAGAGAGAGAGAGAGAGAGAGAGAGAGAGAGAGAAAGAGAGAGAACACAGACAGAGAGGCAGAGAGGGGGGGGCACAAACTCTAGACAAGGTTTGTGACTTTTGAAACCTCAAAGCCCAGCCTCCAGTAACATACTTCCTCCAACCAGGGCCAAAGCTCTTAAGCCTACCAAACAGAGCACCAAGTGGGGACCAAGGGTCAAACACCTGAGTCAATGGGGGAGATTCTCATTTAAACTACTACATAATCATTTTATCATTGTAACAGAAGGCTAGCATATTTAGTATTGTGTTGCTATATAAGATCTATTTGGAAGACAGTATATAGTTCACCACTTTTGAATCCTTATACTTTAATAGAATACCTGTCACATATATCTGAAAGATTAGCTGATTCACTTTGATGTTGCACCCAAAATTAGCATTACCACTTTCAGCAAGAAAGCTATGTTTGACCTTAAGCACACTAAAGCCTCCTACTTAAAGTGAGATCATCATGAGGTACTAAGCTTAGAGATTGCTCCTATATGGTTTAAGAACAAACTGGGGATGTGGCTTCCCACTAACAGTGGATGGGCTGCAGGAAGTGTTAGCATTCTGTCTAAACTCCACCTCCACAGTTACCTGGCAACAGCCAAGTATGCTTCTCCCCACAGCTACCTGGCAACAGCCAGGTAGCCCTGCCCACTATTATAAAAGGGGTTGTCTGGCCCCTCTCTCTCTCTTGCACCTATGACCCACACCTGCAGGTTGTCTCTGACCCCCTTCCCTTCCCCCTCTCTCCACATGGTCATGGCCCCCACCCCCTCCATCTCCACCTCTCCTCCATCTCTCTCTGCTCTCCCTCTCCTCTCTTCCCTCCCCTAATAAATAATTCCTTTGTGGAACTCTCTGCCCTGGCGTCTTCTGTTCCAAGCTGCTGTGCATTTAATATCAACAGGAAGTACACAGCTACCACTACAGGATCAGACTGAGGTTCTGCTAAAAATAAAACAGAACAATCAATGACAGATAACTGCAAGAGAGAAACTAAGAGAATTCTATGTTGGCCTGTCATCTGATGTTGTCGATATGGTATCAAATCAAAGAAAGGCTACAAATGTTAGACAAAAATAAGACCATGAGTCAATAACCAAGAGCTTGCTCATCAGTTTGGAAGAAACTTGGCGCAGGGACATTTTCAGAGAAATTCTAAACACTTGCACCTTGGTGCACCCTCCCTTCATCTCACTAAAAGTAACTAGATAGAGCCAAGGCTACAGGTTGTACATGTTGTGTGACCAACTCCTCTGAATTGGAGCATTGCTCTTGGAAGGAAAGCATCACAAGATTCAGAAGGCTATAGAATGCTACAAGGCTTAAGAAGTCACAAGACTCCAAGGTTATAAAAGCAGTAAACAGCTGCTAAAAGGAGTCTCTCTGGTGGAGTCATTTGCAAGTTGGACAAGGAGCTTCTGGGATGTAACAAGCCATGTAGGGGTTGGCTTTTGGGTGATGCAGTCTCTGCTTTTAGGTCACCCACATTCCAGGAAGTAACTCCAATAAACTCTTTGGTTCACCAAAGTCAACTTGGGTGGAATTACTCTCTTGTCTGCTGCAGGTGCCCTATGGGGGTCGGGGGGAGGTGATAAACAGACAGTTGTTACACTTCCCCAGGAAGTCACACACCACAGAAGGAAATGGTCAATGTGTTTATTCAAGGAACGTTCTGCAGCCCCCAGCTTGTGGTAGCTGTTGTCTGGCCTGTTGCTGGGCACAGCATTGTTCACCATGGGTATCCAACACAGCTCACAGAAATTGTGTCTTTTAACCAAGACTTTTTGATAGGCTTTATATAATAAAATTATTGTTCAACCTATACTGAGATAAAATAATATACCGACTTTTATAGTTCACCATTTCCATTTTGCACTAATTTTTAACAATAAAGTTGATATGTAGATTTTTACTATCCCATTCTCTGTTACTTGGCTTACAAATGTTTAAGTGTCAGAAATTTTCCAGTATTAAGAACAATGTATCACAATGCAATATTTAAAATAGTTTAATTTGAATATTGGTTCTGTTCTACTTTCTTTCTTTTTTATGTAGACCAGCTGACAATGAATGCTCGGAGATCCACTTGCCTCTCTTCCTGAGTCCTGGGATTAAAAGTGTAGGTCACCAAGACTTCTAAATACAAATATGTGATGACCATTGTGTCTCACAGTCTACCTTTGTGTGACCATGGCATCCTGGCATGTTAATTCTGTACAATTTTAAAGAACTTAGTAGTGAAATATCTGAAAAATTCCTAATTTTACTAATGTAATGTCTTTTCACCACTGCAATTGACTCAATTTACCAATATACTTCCACAATTAAACATTTTTATCCCTCCTTTAAAAAAATAAGAACTGACTAATTTCTATTTTAGGTGAAGCATGTGACCTATTTGGATAAAATATTTATTTCACCTTATTAACTGTACTCCCTAAACCCCAAACAAACTACACAATCTTATCTCAGAATCATGCTCTTAAAGTTGACAAGGAAAATGATATTATCTCTAGGTTGTTGTACAGCAATATCATGTGTTATTATGAGGATGGTGCTTAAAGACAGGCATTTGACAAATGGTGGCCATTTCTAACTTAACAGTAAATTAAAACTTATATAACAGAACTAGATGTGTTTCTCTGATGTCATCCTGGGGGAGGGGCATTTCCCTAAGATAAGATTCTTATTTTGTAATAGTCTATACATAACAAAAAAAGGATTAGAGGGTATCTCTGTGTACCTTTCTTGTACTGTCATGTTTAAGGTTTCTGAGGAAGTCATCAGGGTGTTCCCAGTACAATACAAACGTGATTATTTTTTAAATCATAGTCAATTTGTATTTTAAAGCCACACTCCACATAACTCACTTGATTAAATAGTACAAAGTAAGGACAGGTTTAGATTACTTAGCATTGCTCCTTAGATAATTCCTGACTTGGATGTACTTTTTGTCCAGGAAAATATATATGCTTTCTAAACAAGATGTATAGTCACCCTACTAATACAGAATGAGCTAACTCAGCTATGACATTGCTGTTAAACACTGCTATGCTAATTCATAATTTACACTGCCATTTCCCAGTGATTTATATCCTTTGAGTCAGATTCCTGATGTACTTATCATAAGTAATCTCAGCCCAGTGATATGTTGCTAAAGAAATTCCATACATATGAACTGTTCTGTAAGCAAATACTATTTGTTTGTTTGCAGGGAGTCTATTTTATATTTATAAAATCACATTCTTCTTTGCTGTCTTAGGAGTGTTTCTCTATGAAGAAAGAATAGACAGCATATTTTTTGCTGAGCTGTCTCCTACTGCTATACTCACTGACAGATGAAACTCAGCATTTTATTGCTTCTCATTTATTCACATTCTTATAATTTTTTTTTTACCCTTAGGAAACAATAGCAACAAAATATTGAAAGTTGGAAAGTAAATAAATCAAGTAGCAATTGCCTTAGCAGATTTGAGGAATAGGAATCCAAAGAGGCCACAAGACAACCTGATTCACACACACAACCCTCAAGACAGTTCTGGAATTGGAATGAGAATTTTTGGAAGAAAGCATGAGATGAGCTAAAACTAAAAGAAATGATGGAAAGTCTACTTAAGAATCTGAACTTGGGGCTGAAGAGAGGGCTCAGCAGTAAAAAGCACTGGCTGGTCTTGCAGAAAACCTGATTGAATTCCGAGCACCCACATCGTGGCTCACAATCATGTTTTTTTGTTTGTTTTGTATTATTTTTCATTAATTTTTATTTATTCACTTTACATCCCAGTCACAGCCCCCCTCCCTCCTCACCTCCCAGTCTCACCCTCAAAAGTCCCTCCCTCCACTACTCCCTCCCCTTCTTCTAGGAGAAGGGGAAGCCCCACTTTTGTACCATCAGGCCCTGGGATATCAAGTTACAGCAAGACTAAGTGCTTCCTCTCCCACGGAGGCTCTGTCAGGCAGTCCAGCTAGAGAAAAGGGATCCAAAGGCAGGGAACAGAGTCACAGACAGTCCCCACTCCAATTGTAAGGGGACCCACATGAAAACCAGGCTGCACATCTGCTACAAATGTATAACGGTCCTAGGTCCAGTCCCTGTATGCCCTTTGGCAAGTGCTTAGTAAGACTCAGTAGGTTTGTGGTGTCCTTTATTCCTCCGGCTGTCTGCTGTTTCTAATGCCAACCACCAGAAATACTAATTGTCCAGGCCAGACATGGCAGCATATGCCTTTAATCCCAGTATTTAAGAGAGAGAGGCAGATGGATCTCTGTGAGTCTGAGGCCAGCCTGATTGATCTACATAGCAAGTTCTACGACAGCCAGGGCTACATAGTGAGACCCTGTATCAAAGCCCAACATCTTTATGATGCTTTCCTTTCACCTTCTAGAGCAGTGGTTCTCAGCCTCCCTAATTCTGCGACCCTTTAATACAGTTCCTCATGTTGTGGTGACCCCAACCATAAAATTACTTCATTGCTACTTCACAACTGTAATTTTGCTACTGTTATGAATCGGAATGTAAATATCTGTGTTCCCCCACTTTTTTGGGGGAAAACCTCTAAAAAAGGGGGTTTGGGCAAAAACCCCCCCCCAAAAGGGGGGTAGGGGGGTTTTGAAAAAAACGCTCTGGGGAAACCCCCACTAAGTGATTAAATGTGTAGTGGTCAAGCATTTTTCTCCCCCAAAGTAACAGACACAATGAAGACAACAAAACCTTTTTTTCATACTATTTGATTTGCCTGGGGCCCAAATATCATTTTTTTTTTTAAAAAAAAGGGGGTTTTTCTAATTTCCCCTTGTTCCAGAGATATTTAAAATCATCCATGTTTCCGGGTAATAGGTACTGTGGGGGTTTTGAATAATTTTTCCCCCAGGAAGTGGAAATTTTTAAACCCCCTTTGGTTTTTTTAAGGAGGGGCACTACAAAAAGGGGGAAAATTAAAAGGAAGGGGGGTTTTTGTTAAAAAAATGTGGTCTTGTTGGAGGAATTTGCAAAAATGGGGGGGGCTTTGGGGTCGGGGGTCCCCCAAGCCCCCCCCAGAAAAATCGTTTTTTTCCCCGCCCCTTTCCCCGGAAAATTCAAAAAAGGGAAAACCCCCCTCCCCCCCCCCCCGCTTGCCCTTTTTCAAAAAAAAACCCATAAAACCCCCAAAAAATTTTTTAAAAAATTTTGGGGGAAAAAAGCAAAAAAGGGACCCCCAAAAAAATCCCCCCCCCCGGGGGAAAAAAGGGGCCCCAAAAATAAGGGGAGAATTTTTTCCCCAAATCCACCCGGGGAAAAAAGGTTTAACCAAAAAAAATTTTCCAAAAAAACCCCTTTTAGCTTTTTTTTTTAAAAAAGGGTTTTGGGGGTAAAAAATTTTCGAAAAAAACTGGGGGGTGGGTTGGGGCCCCGGGGGGGCCCTTTTTTTTTTAGTTTTTTTTTTTCACATAAATTCCCCTTTTCCCCAAGCCCAGTTTTTAAAAAAGGTTAAAAACCCCAAAAAAAAATTTCCGGGGGTTCCCTTTTTCCCCTTTTACTCCTACATGGCCCCAAAACCCCCTACCCCCTTTTCAACCCCAATTTTCCCCTCGCAAAAAGGGGGGCTAGGGTGTAAAAGGGGGAACTTTTTTTTTTTAATTACAAGGGAAGAGGGGAAAAGGAATTTTACTTTCCGGCCCCAAAAAGGATTTTCCCTTCCCCAACCAAAAAATTAAAGGGGATTTGGGGGGAACAAATCCAAAAAAAAATTTTAACAGAAATTTTTTAAAAGGAAAAGGGGGAATTTTGGGGTTTGTCTATTCCCCCCTTTTAAGATTCAAAATTTTTTTTTAACCCCCTTTTGGGGGGGAACAAGGGCTTTTTTTTAAAAGGGGGGCGTGGGAAAAAAAAAGGGGTTAAAGGGGGAAGGGGGGGGCCAAAATTTTAAAGGGGAAATTTTTTCCCCGGGTTGAAAAAAATCAATAAAGTAAAAAGGGGGGGGGATGGGTTTTGACGGGCCGGGGAAACCCCTTTTGGGGGTTCGGGTTAAGATTTTGGGGGATTTTATAGGGGGGAGGGAGTTTTTGGGAAAAGGGGGCTAAAAGGGGGGGGGCCCAGGGGATCTCCCCCCCTCAAAAAATTTTTTAAAAGGGGGGGGCCGGGGGGTTTTTGTGGGAAGGGGGGAATTTAAAATTCCCCCCCCAAAAAATTTTTTTTGGGGGGGGGGTTAAGTTTTTCCCCCCCCAAAAGGGGAGACAGAAAAAGGAAAAAAAATTTTAAAAAATTTTTTGGGGGTATAAAGGGGTTAGTTTGGGGGGAAAATTTAAAAAAATATCAAATTTTTGGGGGGGGGCTCGGGGGGGATTTTTTTAATTTGGGTTTAAAATTCCGGGGGGGCCCCGGGTTTTGTTTTTTGGGGGGGGGGGTTTTTTGTTGGTTTTTTTTTAAAAACCCCCTTTTTTCCCTACTGGGGTTTTTTTGTTGTTTTTTTTTTTTTTACTTTGTTCTTTTTGTTTTTTCTCCTCCTTTTAAAACCCAAAATTTTATTTTTCCCCCCAAAAAAGTTTTTTTGTTTTTGGGGGGAAATTTGGGCCCAAAAAGGCCTTTTTTTTTAAAACAGGTTTTTTTTGGGAAGGGGGAAGGTTTAAGAGTCCCCGGGGGACGGTCAATTTTTTTGGGGGGGCCCCTAGGGGGGAAGGGGGGGAATATTTTTCAAAAATTTTAAAAGGGGGCTGGGCACAACAACTTGGGGGTTTAATTTTTTCCCCCTTTTTGAAACCCTTAAAGGAGGGTTGGTGGAAACTTAATAAAAATTTTACAAGGGGGGAAATTTTCCAAAATTTTAAGGGGGAAAAAAATTTTGGGGATTGTCCAAAACCTTTTTCTTTTTAATTTTTTAAAATTTTTAAAAATTTTTCTTTTTAAAATTCAAAAATTTTACAAAAAACAAAAAAAAAATTGGGGGCTGTCTTAAAGGATTTGGGGGGTAACCAAATGCGGGGGGGGGGGACAACGATTTAAGGGTTTTTAATTGGGGGGGCCATCTTCCCCCAAAAGTAACCGGGTTGGGGGGAAAGGGGATTTAATTTTGGGGGGGGGGAGTAAACAAAACCCCCCTAATAAAAAGGGGTTTTTAAAAAGGGGATTTTTTTCCCCGGGAAAGGTTTTCCCTTTTTGGGGTTTTTTTTTTCCCTTTGGGGAAACTTTTTTATTTTTGTGTCAAAAAAATTTATTGGAATTTTAAATTTTCCCCCAAGGGTTTAAAACTTTAAAAAGGTTTAAATAACCTTAAGTTTAAAAAAATTTTTAAAAGGAAAAGGTGGGGGAAAATAAATAAAAAATTTAAAAAACCTTTTTGGGGGTAAATTTGGGGGGGGGGGGAATTTTTAAAAGGGGGAAGGGGGGGGGGGAAGGGGGGGATGGGGGGGGGGGGGGGGAAAAATATGGGGGGGGAAGGGGGGAAGGGGGTTTAAGGGGGAATTTTTTGGGGTTAAAAATTTTCCCCCTTTTGGGGTAAAAAAGGGAAAAAAAGGGGGGCCCAAATTTTTGGGGGGTTTGGGGGTTAAAAGGGTTTTTCTGAAAAATTTGGGGGAAAGTTGGGAATAATATCCAGTAAATTTGGGGGCCCCGGGTTTTTTCTGAAGGCCCTTTTAATGTTTTCCCCCCCTTTTTTCCCCGACTATTGGGGGGGTTTAAAAAATTGGGGGAATTCCCAGGGGGGGGGGGGGGGGCCCCAAAAGTGCCCACGGGGCTTTTTTTCCCCCCCCGGGGGCCAGGGGAAGAGGGAAAAGGGGACAGAGGTGATCTGGTTGGGACCCCGGGAAATCCTTTCCCCCCCCCCCCGGGGGGGGGGCCCGCGCGGGGGGCCGGGGGGGAACCCCGGGGGGGGGCCCCGGGAGGGGCCCGGGGGGGGTGGGGGGAAAGGAGTTTTGGGGGGGGGTTCCCTAGGGGAAAAGTTTGAGGGGGCCTGGGGGTGGGGGAGTTCCGGGTTTGGGGGGGGGGCCAAAAAGGGGGGGGGGGGAAAGGGCCCCAGGAACGGGGGGGGGGTGCGGGGGCCCCCCCCGGGGGGAAAAAAGGGCCCCCGGTCCAAAAATTTCCCCGGGGGGGGGGAACCCCCCCGTAAAGGGGAGAAAAATTTTCAGTACGTTGCGGGAAATTTCCCCACCAAAACGTGGAAAAAAAAAAGGGGGAAAGGAAAGGATGAGAAAGGGAAAACCCCCCAAGGGAGGGGGGTTTTTAAAGAAAAAAAAAAAAACCAGCGTTTTGTAAGTAAAAAAACCAGTGTTAAAAAAAAGGGGGGGTAGTTAAACCTAAATAAAGGGGGAAAAGGGTGGAAAACGAGCGAGGAATCCAAAAATTTTGCGAGGGTTTTAGTAACCGTTGTGTTCCTCAGGTAAAAACCCTTTAAATTTCTACGAACCCTTTTTAAAATTTTTTGGGGGGGGGAACCAGGCGAATTGGGAAAACTTCTGACATTTATTTTGAAAATTATTTTTTTTTTTTAAAAAATTTTTAATTTATTTTAACGGGTAGTTTTTTGGTCTCGTTTTTTGGGGCTTGTTTGTTTTTTTTTGGGTTTATTTTTTTTTCTAACTTGCTTTTAAAAATGGAAAAAGGGGTTTTCCCCTTTTAATTTTGGTTATTTTTAAAAATTTTTAAATTTTGCTACCCTTTTTTGTTGGAAGGGGCAGTTATACCTGTTCTTCTCACCCGGTTTTTCTTTTGGGTGTCAAGGATATAAATATATAGTCCAGAAACATTTTAAAAAACTCATTTTCTCCAATTCTTGCTTTTCAATTTTCTTTCCATTTTGCATTTCTGTAGCATTCTGCATGAAATTTATTCTAAGATTAAGATGTAAGGAAAAAAAAGGGTCAGATGATTCTAACGGAATAATGTGGAATAAAGAACCTCAGAGCGTCATCAGGCATGGATGGATAGTAGTTATAAGTGAAATTGTTGGTTTGAGCCAAAAACAGGAAGCTGATTCAATGATAGTACTTTGATTTGGATTTCTCTCGTGCCTAACATCAGTAAACTAGAATCTAAATTATTTAAAGATTTTTTTTTATAGGAGTTTGGTAGGTTGTTATAAAATATGTCTTTCTAAAAACAGAGTTCTAAAAACATGATTGATAACTAAATGAAAAAATTTAAAATGATAGTGAGAGCACTTATTGATCTGTTTGAGTGGTATGGATAGCACCGTTATCTTACTAATTTTTCTTTAAAGACGTGTCAAGAATAAAAGAAAAGATATGAACACTGGATGCTAAAAATGCTTCTGCTCCTGAAGGTGCATATATGTGTTTAACCCCTACTAAGCATTTTAATTTTATCGATTTTTAGTCAGCCATCATGTGCTCCAAAATACTAAAAATGTGAATTTGCATAAACCTACTTCCTTAGAAAAATTTGGTTATGTTGCCTACTCAATATTTCCGGGGAAAAATCACAGTGCACTTTAACATACAAAAGGCTGTGAGGTGCTTCCCGCAAAGGACCGGCTTTATTTAACCTCTCTGTTTTTATATATGAAAAAGCACTTTTCTTTCAGAAAAGCCTAAAAACCCCAGAAAGCAAGGGGGTTTTTTTTTCCCCTCAGAAAGCAAGAGATTCTCCAGTAGACACCAGTTGGGAAGTCCTTTAGTTTGATTCTACACTCTCTACTAGGAAATAGCCACAATGTTCCTTCTTCAGGTGGCCACTGAAAAAGAAATGTTCTACAGAACCCTTTGTACATGCGTTTTTAAGTGGTGGTGAAGACACTAGAGTGTATTCCAATTATAGTACCTGATTGGCTATAAATTGTGATGGCCACGGGCTCTTTTTGGTTTCAATTAATTTATTAGATTGGTTACAAAAAAGCAGGGAGACATTTTGCTTAAGTTTGCCAATTTATTTTGAAAGACTGTTGTAAAGGGTGCAGAAATTAAATTATCAAATTGATAGTGGTAAAGTATAGGAGGAACCCTGAGCTCTCCGGGCCCCCTCCAGGTTTTCCCCCTCTAGGAAATCACAGTTTATACTCAAAGTTTCCCGGGGGTCTAGACCTTTGGTTTTTGTATCTGGGGTCCCGACCACTTGGCTTTTCATTGAAGCTTCATTTGGGGGGATTAGTAGATTACAACAGCAGCTTTTCAGGAATCACTTCAACCTTTTAGCCTCTGCCTTTTTCAGAGGTTGGAGTGGTGGGACTGAAATAACTCAGCCTTTTAATCCTACTTTGGTTTTTTTCAGTGATGCCCCTTTCCAAGTGCTTTATAAAACGCAAAGCCCCTATCCCCTCTTTACAAAAAAACCACAGTTTTTATGGGATGGGGCTTTGGATCTACTGTCAGGAAAAAGGGAAAAACCCCAGAAAGAGAGAAAACATGAAATTCACACATTTGAATATGTTATCAATATTTTTATATATATAATATATAATATATTTATAAGTTATTACCGTTGTACTTAGATTTATAAACTAGCCATTCTAGGGGGCACCAGTGGCCCCATAGTTCATAAATTTTTTTTGTATGGTTATCTAGTGACCCCCAAAATTTTCATGCAGAATCTGGAAATCACTTTTTAAGTGGGAACTGGTCATTGTTAAGAAACCCAATTTAAAAATGCAGTGCTGGGAAGGATGCCACATTTTCTGACCCCAAGAAAAAAATCAAAAAGCTTTTTCAAGATTTGGGGGCTTTTCCCTTTTCCCCCTTTCGACAGTATTGCTCTTTATGTTATGAAACCCAAATTTACCATATTCTTACATGTTTCCCTTTGGGAATAACATCATTTTTTTTTTTTTGGTTTTAACTACTTCTTCAACTAAGACCTAGATATAGACTGTAGTCAGGGGAAATGGAGCAAGAGTAGTTAGAAAGTTGAAGAAGGAGACCCTATCTTCGGGGGATTGTACAATATTAGGCACTTTTAGCCATCCCCCCAAATTCTTTATGATGAAATTTGTTTTTTTTTTTTAAAGGTGGTGAATACTTATTCTTTTTGGGAAATACAAGAGTACTTGTGAAAAAAAAAATATGCCTCCCAAATTAAAGCCCCACCAAAAAGACGATGGTCACTGGGTCTTGAAAATGAGAGGGTAAGTTTAGTTTTAAGCTTTAAAAAAAGCTGAATAGTTGCATTCCCTGAAAAAATTTGGAAGAGCATCTAAAATGTTGGAAACAGAAGGGGGCAATCGTTTTCCTGTTCCCCCTTATGGTCACGCCTGTAAAGGTTACAAGGAAAACTAGAACATATTTCTTTGATAGGGTTTTTATTTTATGTGACATTGGGCCTTTAGATTGAATACCCCCAAAAGCAGGTGAACTGGCAGCTCATTTAATGAAGCATGGTGATGTGTAAAACATGTTTGGGAAAAAAAGGGTGACCTAATAGCATAGAGAAAGGGGGGAAGAAAAAATTTTTCCCCCTTTCTCCTTGGCCTCGTGTTCCTTCAGCTGGATATGGGACAGACACCTTCTGGGGTGGGAGTCTTAAGACTTTCAAGGGTAGGAGAGAATGTTTTTTTGATCGTTCCTGGAGAAAAAGGGGGCCCGGGGAAAATTTTAGGTTTTAGGCCTTTAATTAGCTTTTCATTTTAAGGTTTGGGGGATTTCAGAGTTGGGCAGCT